>CM069134.1:79911771-80333596 GCA_035221665.1 Okamejei kenojei
CATAGAGAGATTAGTATTTCATCGTTACTCCTCATAAAATAAAGAGGCAAACTTCAAACTGGTAAGTGTACTCGTTTAGATTTCTGCTATTTTACTTCAGGCGTCCGTGAGGGTGACTACGTGAAGATTTGAAACTGTCTGTGTTTTTCATGTTGATAGAATTCTTCCATACGGACAGTCCGGCTAGGTCAAACAGTACTGAGAAAACCAGACTAGTTTTAGTTACTTTCCATAAATCTTTTAATGATAAAAAGAACATATATAAACCCTGGGTTTACACCTGAGGGGACCATTCAAGTGCATAAAAGATATATGTGTTAACAGTAAATTGATATTATCAATCCAATAGTGAAACAAAGCAGATGATTTAGTGACCCAACACGCGTGTCCAAAGCCTGTCATTTGTGTGAAAACAAGATTTATTGTAGAACTTGAAAAAGTTTTTCTTTATACCACCCTGCGGTTTCTAAATATGTTCCGAGTCGGTACGTCCTGTTTAACTTCGCGCGGGATGTAGCTGCTGCCCTGGTGGAGTGGAGATTTGAACACATCAGTGTTCTACTCCTGCTAAAGTAACACCTGTTTTAACCACCTGAGTTGTTTGCACTGAAGCTTTTGTGTGTGGTTTCCTTATGCGTTAATCATTAATTGTTTTTTTTCTCGAAGAGTTTTGGTAACTTTTTACATAATGATTCAAATGTTTACTACACACAACATGGATCAATGGGATTAGCATTGAAGCTTACCTTCGCTCCAGTTCTCCCTGGTCTGCATTTGTTTGATCGATCGTAACATAGAACACAATGTTTTTCTGCAGTCACATGCATACAGTCTAAAACGTAACATTTGTAATGTTTGCAACCATTTGAGCTGAAACATGCCATTAACATTTACTAATTTAAATGTTAACTTTCAATGATAAAACTTCGATTTGGAGTCATTGCTAATTAAGGTAAGTACAATGCTAACATCCAAATTTCTGTATATCTTGGTTTGGGTGGATTTTTTGTTAAAAGATTCCTTTCATAAATGCTGGTATTAATGGATGTGAATCCAATTGATTCTGGTCAGAGATTGGTCCTAAATAAGATGATAAGGCACTACGAGTGCAACTATTGAGGTGCACTGTAACTTAAGTGTTGTTCAAATGCCACTCTGGCAAGGAAATCCATTATGTTGTGCGAGTTCAGTATGATTAGGATATATTTGACTGTCTGCAAAAATTTTCCCATTTCTTTATGTGTCATATATGTGTATCTGAGGGCTATCTCGCATGATGCGACTATAACTTCATCCATATTTCTAGTGCCGACAGATCCATGCTCCTGTAGTGCGTCTGGTCAAAACCTGCCATGATTAACAAATTTTCCATATAAGCATGTAATGGATGAATTCTATTTGGTTACTGTGTTTTTATCAGAGTAATCACCTGCTGCTAGGAATTGAATATTGGTTCTTAGTAATCATGTGTTTAGAAAATCGCAATGGGAACCATGTGTTAGTGTCGGCCAATTTGAATTACCAATAATCCTGTGGCAGAATCTTTGTATTCTATTTCTTCAGTGACATTGCTGTCCTAGAGCAAATGGTGGAAAAGCATAAAAAGACATTATTCCCCCAGATTTAGTGGGAAAAAGCATCTGACTTCTACTGCGTCTGGATCTGGTTCCCAAGACACCATATTTAGGCAATTGATGATTTAGTCTTGATGCGAAAGACGAGGATTCAATGTCTGGTTAACCGTATGAGTCACAATTTTACTGAAAATTACTGGGTTGCAAATCCATTCTGTGTTGTCTGTTTAAGAAACATCCTGGATCGAGTTTGTCTGCCACCACATTGTCTTTACCTGGGATGTAATTTGACGAAATCCCAAATATTTGGTGGTTAATACCACCATTTGCCATATTGATTGCCCAAACAATCACATGATACGATCTGACTCCACCCATGTGATTTAATTATGCACAGCTGTTTTATTGTATAATTGTATCAGTACAAGCAGATTCTTTTTTGTAGAAAACAATATGCCTTCAACCCATAAAATGACCAATAATTCTAAATAGTTATTACCTTTGTTTGGAGAAGGCATTTCCTCTTGGACAGTCCATTGTTTCATCCACAGCTGGTAAATGAATCTGTAGCCCCCCCATCCGAGAGCTCTAGCATCTGTTTGTAAAATTACTTCAGGCTGTTGTATCAGATGTTTTTAGCAGCTTGGGGACATTTTCAATCCACCATTGTAATTCCAACTAAAGCTTCATTTTGTTAATTGCAATAGGCCTATCCAAAAATGGCCTGCTCTCTTGTTTTTAAAGCTCTTATTTTGTCCTTTGAAGGTTTTGGTGTAATGTAATGGACCAAATTCTACTGCAGGAAATGCTGTACTAAATTTACCAATAACTTTGCTACTTCTCGGTTGAGATGGGGAGTAAGGTTTGTGAATGAGATCCCTACAGGTCTCTAAAATATCGTCAATCTTATCTGTTTGGCCAAAGTTTACTAACTTAGTAACTGAGTGTTGAAATACAACCCCAAATAGTTAATTGACTGTGCTGGTGCAGCTGGTACGTAAGTGGATGATCAAGGAATTGTCCTAACTTCTCAATAAAGTTTAGTTGCTTGAAAAGATGATTTTTTTCAGCTGATTCACTGATTACTATTGATGATTAAAATGTCATGCCAGATAAGCCATACATGATGTGCTTTTGTGCTCTTAATTGTGCTTAAAGATGGTTTCAACTGCTTTGTAAAGAGCCTGGGAGTGAAATTAACCCATTTGGTAAAGCTTGTGGAATTGCCAACGTTGTCCCAGCCGCAATTAAATTTTAAAAATACCTTCGATAGAATGATGTATTTGGTACTGAATAGTACGCATTCTTTAAATTAAATTGTAGCCATATAACAACCTGCTGATATCAAATGTCTTGCAGTGTTAAATGATTCCATGTTTAAAATGTTTATATTCGACAATTTATTAAGATTTGTAAGGTCCAGAATAATTCTGGGCAACCACCATCTTTGTTTATTTCTTGAAATATATTTTGCACAAATTGCGTGCTTCATGCTCAACCAGTTTTTCAATAAGCACCTTTTTCTAAACAATTTGTCAAGTCTGTTCACATTAGATTTTGGGCCTCTTCGAATTGCAGAAAACAATGAAAAGCATAAGCAGGTTTATTTTGTACCGGAGAGTTTAACACGCTTCTTGGAATAGTATAGTAGCTCCTGAAAACATGTTGTAAAATAAACCGATCAGATGTGATGGCAAGCCATTCATCATAAAACATTTGTAATCTCTCCAAACTGGAGATTTGTCCACAATTTCTTTAAGCGTAGATAAATGTTTGTTGTACCTCTGCATATGACGTGGTGGTCTCCTTCTCCCGTATACGGGTGAACATTAGCTGTGTCGGATGGATAATATTAGTTCTATATGCATACTCCTGCCTCTGTTTCCAAAATCAAATCCCCTTCTTGACTACGAAAAATACACCTTTTTTGTCCAAGACTGAAAGGTTCAATGTGGCTAAGTAGATTTAGCCTCTTCATCCATTTCTCTTATATTGTTTAGGGCAGGTTTTCTCCAATTAGAGTTAGCCAGGAGCTGAAACACCACTTGATCGAAACAGACCTGCAAGCCTGGAGAAATATGGGGTCGAATCGCAATTTTCCTCATACAATTAATTTCATAGAGGAATTGCATAATAAGCCCAAAGTATCTTTTTTGGATTTTATCCCATCTCCAACCCCTCCATTTGCCTTCCAAATGCAGTAAATGGCAGCAGAAATCAATTTGAGGATTCATTGAAATCTTATTTCTTGTACTCTCATGGCTGGGTCATAGGTGTCCTATAGAGGATTAACCGTAGGTACCTTCGTGAATGAGGTGCAATTTTTTCCGGGTTTTATATAATTCTACTGTTAGATCAATCATCACAGAATCTTGAAGTTGGTGAGATACCAATATAATTAATACTGGCAGCTAGGTTTTCTTCCATAGCCTCACCACTTCCTTCAGGTTATAGAGAAAATCTTTTTGCCTCTCAGGGCTCATATGGCCTTCTCTTTTTTATTCGTGGTGTGCACTCATTAATCCACTCACCACTTTGCAGGGTCTGTCTTTTGCAGCCCCTGATACATTGGAATTATATCCAATGGACTTCTCCACCTTAATCCTGGGTCGGGTTTCAAATTCCCAATTTCGCACATAGCCATATTCTGTATATTCAAACCCCTCAGGGTCATTTTGGGAACTGCTTGGGTACTGTTGACAAAACTTGTCTCATTTATTTTGGAGCACTTTCTCCATGATGTTTCCATTTTTAGTCTTTAGCTGTATTATCCGGAGGGACTAGTCGCGATTATTCAGAGTCATTAGTCAGGTAAACCACTGGGGCCTCTTCGGATTCTTTTGTTTTCGTAGGACCCATTTTCCTCCGTGGTTTGTATTTCTGGAGAAATTATAGTCTCACTACGGGTGAATCAGCGGCCACGGGTATCGGAACGGATCCGCACTAATCTCTTGTCCCGACTCTTTAGCTTACTCTCTCCGGGGGGGAGGAGTCTTTTTACCGCGAAATTTTCCTTTGCGATGTTGTCGCTCCATTTTCCTGTTCCATGTTATCTGCTGAAGTCAGTACGCCAGCGAGTGTCTCATGATGTGTTTGAACTTTGACTTTCGTCTTTTGCTGGTTTTACCGCAGCATAACAGTCTAGTTTTTGTAGAACGTGCCCCACTTTTCCTTACACTCGTTCTGCGGGTTCCGTTCCGGCCGCTGCGAGGAGTCTGCGCTCTGGCAACTTTGCTTCTGCCGTCAGCGGTCGAGTAATGCGTTCCAGCGCCAGGGGTGCTTGCGTTCACGTTAGTCACTCACGTTGAAATCCATATGAAGTAAAATGTTGTGTGATATAAAAGGGGGATGAGACCTTTTCTTGATTTGTCAGGTGTGTGTCTCAAGTCTTGGAGAGTGTCCACCCGGTTGATCTGCGACTCGTAATAAATAATAAAGCAATGCTCTTGCTTGCTCTAAGAATGATAAAGATCTTTGAGTTGTGATTGTGTGTAGCACCATTATGATAACGTCGGCAATAATACAAGAACTAATTTTCCATGATTATTCATTGTTATTAACTATGAATTTGAGAAACAAATAGAAGTATGAAAGGTAACTTTGAAATAGATAAGAGAATATAATATATCGTCTACGTAGTTTCAAATAGCATAAATGCATCCGTAATTCAGAAAACCATCCATATGTAATTGGATAACTCTCTGAGGTTATCCATGGTGAGTATGGAATAGTGCGAATTAAAAATGATGTGAGACGTAGTGCGTGATGTATTGATAAGGGGAAATACTTTAGAATCAAGATCTCTATATAACAATTTATATCAGATTGTGTTATATCACTATATAATTGAAAAGTAGTATCATATCCTTCTATATTTCTCTAATATGACTCTCATTCTCTCTATTACAGTTGTTCTCATGTAGATTGTTGTATTAGAGAAAAAGGTATATTACGATTAGTCACGACAGTTTAACCCCAGACCTATGGGGTGGAAGGGATGAATAGAAAGGCTCAGAAGCAAGAATTTGTAATAGCTTACTTATATAAGATTGAATGTCATAAATATTCGAATAGTACAACCAACGGACAGAAGCGACTAGGAAGAAACTGGGAAACAAGAGTTATTGATAGAATATTGCCGAACGATAGATGGGGATCAAAAATTTTATTATGATGTATAAAATGGAGTTCAATGAATGTAGAGGACAATAACCTAATTGCAAGATTTAAAAATTTTACATAGATTATATTATCAAAACAAGATGAATAAAATATTTTCAGTATAGTTTCCCCCTTGAGACGGACAAATGGTCTAACTGTACAAAAATGTCAATGCACATTCCTTTGTCTCTTTACTAGACTGTTATAACATTTTGGAATTAAAATTTTTGGAATTTTTACAAAATACTATTAAGACACAAATACCGAAATTGATTAGTCTTGGAGAGTCAATGACGAGGGATGAGAGAAAACTAACCTATATTCCAAGAAGGTTTTCTTAATTATTGTCTAGAATAATGATCAAGCGAAGAAGAAAAACTATACATAAATGTTGTGGATGAAAGATGTGATACCTAGCACCCAACATTCATAAAAGGGATCACAAACATGTTCCTTGATACGCTACATCTGGAAATAATGAGATTCCATCTTGAGCTAGGCGCTAGAAGGAGTTGTGACCAATCTAAAAGATTCTGGTCTCCGTTTATCAAACTTTTGTTGCAAGCATATGGATGCAACATAACATAAACCTTAGAAATGTAAATCGGTTTAGATAGCTGGGTGACGGAAGGGCCCAAAAATGTTGAGATAGGTAGATACTCTCCTAATCTCTCTTTTTTTACGATTTTTTCCTTTAATTTCAATCTTTTAAACTTCTCCACCTCGTGTCCTTTATTTCTGATTGTGTTTTTCTGTTGTTGCTCGCTTGTCTATCTATTCCGACACTCTTTAGTTTCTTTGATCTCTCACTGTTTTTTATTATGAACCAAAAGTATGAAGTCATACAATAATGAAGAAGAGTATGTATATTTATGTATTAGGTATTAAGTACAGACTTACTGTACTGACTTCTAAACGCAAAAATAAACAACAACAGTAAAAACTCAATAGAATGTTGGTGACACGTTCCATTGTGTGATGTCACAATGCCGCATCAGTGCTCAGTAGATGTGCCAATCGGTATGGGATCCCATTTACATTGCCTTTGCACCCTGCCCCCCCCCCCCCCCCCCCTCCCCGGCAAGCTTGTGTCGAAAGATGCGTGATCTTTCGTGTGTTTTAAGGGAGAATAGGGGGGGTGGAGGAAGGAGGATATTGGGGTGGATAGGGAGTGCAGGAATAGTAGATGGACTGCCCTACCCCTCCCCCCTCCCTCTTTACCTCCCCACTCATTTCCCCCTCTCTCACCCACCCCTTCTCTCCACACTTTCTCTCCCTCCGCTACCCCATCTCCCCCTCCCCACATAACCCCCTTCCCCCCCACCTCCCTCCCCCACCCCTCTCCCCCTAAAAAGCCTCCCCACCCCTCTCCCACAAAACCTCTCCCACCCCTCTCTCTCCCCCTTCCTTCCCCCTCCCTCCCTCCCTCCCCTCTCCCCCCACCCTTTCCCCTACCCACTCTCCCTCCTTCCTCCACTCCCCCTACCCCTCTCCCCTCCCTCACTCCCCACTTCCACCATTTCTCCCCTACCTCTTCCCCATCCTCTCCTTCCCACCACTCTCTCTCCCCTCCCCCTCCTCTCCCCCACCCTTCCCCACCCTCTCTCCCCTCCCTCCCCCTCCCTCTCCCCCACCCTTTCCCCTACCCCTTTCTCCCCTCAACCACTCCCCCCTCCCTTTCCCCTACCCCTTTCTCCCTCTTCCACCATTCCCCCCTACACCTCTCCCCCTCCCTCCCCACTCTTCCACCTCTCTCCCCCACCCACCAGCCCTCCCCATCTCCCTCCCCGCACCCTCCCCCCTTCCCTCTAACCCCCACGCTCTCTGCTCTCCCCACTCCCCACTCTTCCGCCTCCTCCACACTACCACTCCCCTCCCTCCACACTCTTCTCTCTCTCCCCTACCCCTCTTCCTACCCCTCCCCCTCGCTCCACACTCTTCCCCCTTCTCTCCCTCCTTCTCCCCTCTCATTCCTCCTCGCTCCTCTCCCCCCCCTCCTCCTCCCTCTCCCCACCCCCTCTCTCCCCCTCCCCCACTCCTCTCTCACCTCCCCCCGAACCCTCTCTCACCCCTCCAACCCCCCCCTCTCCTCCTCCCCTTCCCCCCTCTCAACCCCTCTCCCCTCACCCTCTCCTACTCTCACTTGTCCCTGCCGCTTTCTTTGCCCCTCGAGATAGGGTGGGGATGGGGTAGGTAAAAGGAGCCAATGAATAATATTAATATAATATCAAGGATGGGGGTGGTTAGTGTGTGTGTTTGGGGAGGAGAGTGGTTAGTGTGTGTTTTGGGAGGGGGGTTAGTGTGAGTGTTGGGGGGGGGGTGGTTAGTGTGTGCGTCGTTGTGGGGGGGGGAGGGGTTAGGGTTTATGACCCCGGCAACCACCACCCCCCCCCACCCAGCAACCACATGTGTGTGCATGTCCCCCCCTCCCAACTCCATCCCCTTTCCCCTTCTCACCTACCTCTTCCGCCTCCCCACCTCTCTCTTCCCTTCCCCCTCTCCCCCTCCACCCCTCTCCACTCCTCCACCCTCCTTCTTCCCTCCTCCAAGCCCCTCTTCCCTCTCCAACCCCCTCTCCCTCCAAACCCACCTCCCCTCCACCACCTTTCCCTCTACCCCCGCCCTTCCCTCCTCTTTCCCCACTCCACCTCCTCTATCACCCCCTCATCTCCAAACACCCTCTCTCCCCACTCTCCCTCATTCTCTTCCCCTACTTCTCCCTCCCTATACCCCCTCCCTCTCCCCTCTTCCCAACCCCGTTTCCCATTACCCCTCTCCCCCATACACTATCCCTCTCCCCTCACCCACTGTGTGTGCTGGAAGGTGGTTAGTGTACGTGGTGGATAGTGTGCTGTGAAGTCGCAGCCCCCTCTGCAACGTACGATACAGGAGATGGGGACACGTGCTATCTCCCACCCTCCCACCCACACCCTTCCTCACCCCCCTCTCTCCCCCTCCCCCCTCCCCCCTCCCCCCACTGTATGTGTGTGGAGGTGGTTAGTGTGTGGGTGATTGGGAGTTGGGAATAGATGGATCTCATTTTACATATCTCTCTCTCCCTCCCCCCTCCATCTCCCCCCTCTCCCCCCTCATCCCCCCCTCCCCCCACCCTCCCCCATCTCCCCTCTCTCCCCCCCTTTAACCACCTCTCTCTCACCCCCTCCTCTCTCTCCTCCCCTCTCCATCCTCTTCGCCCCCTTCCCCATCTGCCACTTCTCTCTCTATTTCCTCTCTCTCTCCCCTCCTCTTCTCTCTCTCCCCCTCCTCTCTCTTAAACTCTCCCCTTCCCCACTCACGCTCCCCTCCCCATCCCTCTCCCTTCCCCCTCGCCACCCCATCCCCAATCTCTCCCCATCTCCTCCCCCTCTCCTTCGACCCTCTCCCTGTCTCCTCCACCTCCTCCCCCCCTCTCACCCCCCCCCCCCCTGTGTGTGTGGGCCCGGAGGGCGGTTAGTGTGCATGTGAACCTGCAGAGCAACCCCTCCCCCCCGCAAACGCGCATTGGGTAAACAGACCCAATGGGTCTGCACTTGGTCTAGTATACTTTTAAAACGCTGTGTGAGTGTGTGTGTCTTGTGGGTGTATGTCACATTCCATTTTTTTTCAGATAAGATTTTTGGCCTTTGTTTTCATGGTCCGCCAAAACCAGACCCTCAAACGCCGTGATTTTTTTTCATTTTGCTAGACATTATGGTTTTACATTCACTAATGCACTCCTCATTACATTTAGACATTTTTACAATGCCATCCCTCGCAGATGTGCAATCGGAATGGATCTCATTTACATCTGCCTTTGCTCCAGCCCCAGCCCCCCCACCTCGACTGAATGCGTCGTTAGCGTGTGATCAGTTAGTGTGTTGGGAATAAAGAAAATAGAGGGAACTGCAGAGGAGGGGGTGATAGGGAGAAAAAGTATATGGGGAATAACGATGGACTGCTCCCTAAAAGAATAGCAGAAAAAGCCCGAAACGTCTTTCCCCTAGAAGAGTCCGAGACAAGGAATAAATAAAAGAGCAGAGAAACCCTCGCCACCTACCTCCCCATCCCTCCAACTCGCGCCCCTGTGGGTGATGGGGGGTCCCTCCCGCTACGAACACCCACCTCCCCCATCTCCCTCCCTCCCCCCAGAAACACCACGCCTCTCCCCACCCCCCTTCCTCCCCCACCCCCTCCACCCTCCCCCTCCTCTCAACCCCTCGCCTCCCCTCCCCACCCCCAACCCCCCCATTCCACTCTCCCCCCCACCCTTCCCCTCCCCCCACTCCACTCTTCCCCCTCTCCACTCTTCCCCCTTCTCCCTACCCCATCTCCTCCCCTCTCTCCCCCACACCCCCTCTCTCCCCTCCCCTCTCCCTCCCTCCCCACACCTCTCTCCTCCCTCCTCTCCATTCTCCCTCTCCTCACCCTTCTCCATCTCCCTCTCCCTCCATTTCTCACCCCCTTCCCTCTCTCCCCCACCCCGTTCCGTCTCTCCCTCCACCCTTTCTCCTTCCACCACACCCCCCTCCCCTTCCCTCTCTCCCACTTCCACCACTCCCCCCTACGCCTCTCCCCCCTCCCCACTCTTCCACTTCTCTCTCCCTCATCCCTCCCCATCACCCTCCCCTCTCTTTCCCCCTCCCTTCCCTTTCCCTCCCCACTCTTCCCCTTCTCTCCCCCACTCTTCCCCTCCCCCCTACCACTCTCCCCTCATTCACTGTTCCCCTCTCCCCTACCTACCCCTCTCCCTCCATTCTTCCCCCTCTCTCCCTTCCCCCTATTCTCCTCCCCTCCTCCCTCCCCCCTCCCTTCTACCACCGCTCTCCCCCCTCCCCCCCTCCCTCGCACCCCCCCTCTCTCACCCCCTCCCCTCTCCCATCATAATTGCTGCATTGGTACACCTCACAGCCATTAACCCCACCCCAAGCACTAGCGTCTATTTTCCTGTCTCGGGAAACACTTCTTAAAGGCAGACATCCATGTTGAAATTCACCATTGTCTAGAATGAGTCATTGGTCAACTAAGGAAAAAGGTGTTTGAAAATCTCAGATCCAATTTTAAATCTACCAGGCAGCTGCGATCCCTACGAGTGATTTAATGCGATTCTGAGGCACCCAAGAAATTGAAAGGCCTCATCAATGTCACTAAATATTCTTTGAATCTACCATAATCCATCACCTGTGTTTTCTACCAGGTCAAACTCCACACCCATGAGTTCCTAATTATACTCAGTTAGCTCCATGGAACAGCTCATACACTCACACCAGACTCCCAAAACAAAAGTAGATAAAATATGTAGGGAAGAACCACAGATACTGGTTTATACCAGATAGACACAAAATGATGGAATAATTCAGCAGGTCTGGCAGCATCTCTGGAGAAAAATAGGTAATGTTTCAGGTCGGAACCTTTCTTCAGACTGAAAGTAGAGGTGGGTTGGAAATAAACTGGAGGTGAGAAAAGGCCAAAACAAATCAGGGCAGCAACAGAGGTCCTAATGAAGGGTGGAGCCCATAATAGCCAATTGTTGGCTGGGGATGCTGTGATAACAAGAGGGATACAAGGATGCGAACAATGCAATTGGTAGGATGGTTAGGATTGGGGGGCATCCTCCAGAAGAATGCTGCCTGACCTGCTGAATTACTCTAACATTTTGTTTCTATCTATCCAAATGCAGATACTTTATTCCAAGTTTTTTTCAGGGAAAGACATTAACACGTGGACAGGATTCAAGTTTGTGCTGAAAGACTACTTGAAAAAAATTGCAATCACTCCACTTATTTCTCTTTAAGCAGAGAGCAATGGTGAGTGTGGACATGGTAATTTGACCAGATGTTTTTAATATTAAAAAACTTTATATATTAAAATATGTCCAGAAAAATCCATATGGTTGGTACATGTCTCTCATTATATTAATTTTGCCATCAAATCAATACATACTATTTTACAATGCACCAATTTCACTCCTGTTTTTTTTTTAAGCAATACATCTCGGAAGTGATTGAAAGGTTGTTTTTACACAAAAGCTTGTTCCCGTGCCCAATGACGGCAGGACTGGACAGTGGCCTTTATCCACAAAGCCTTGTTGGTGACTGGATCATGTGTGCTTCAGTGCATCTCTCAGCACACTCTCCTGAAGCCTGGAATGTGTCAGTTGGCAGCACTTACCTATAGTCATCTCATTGTACTGGAACAGGTTTCAGGAAGATCAAATGCACCTTTTAGTTGAGGCCTCGGTACTGATACTGTACACTGATTCACAGGGCCAGTCTTAAACCGATTGGACTGATTTCTCCCAATTGGGCCCCGCGCCTAAGGTGGGCCCCGCATTCATTTTCATATGGAAATACAAATTCGCTTGTTAAATAAAGATTTTTTTTTAATCTTAAAAATTAGCCATACGGATTTTTTTACAAAACGAACATGGATAACAACCGCTGCACAGTCATTAGACACAAATGATTTGTTAACTACTACTGTTAGCAGTTGTTAACAGCCAGTAGTTAACAAGTAGTTATACAATGTGTCATCAATGCATCGATCCACATTCCTCAGTAAATGTTGAACAAGTATTAATGACACTGTGTTCCTTTGAATACAATTCATGCGGTGTCATAAATATTTGATCAAAACACAATTACATTTACTGTGGAATGTAGATCGATGCATTGATGACACATTGAAAGTGTCTTAAAACACACAATCACGATTGAGGGCTTCTTCATGGCGAGCCTCTTGGTGGGCAGGTTAGTCATTCAATTTACGTACCGACCCACTTTGTGTCTATCTGTCTTTCGCTCTCTCCCTCCCTCTCTCTCGCGCTGCCTCTCTCCCGCTCCCCATCTTGTCTGTCTCTAGCTCTCTCACTCCCTCTTTCTCACCCTGTTGTCTCGGCATTCCTGGAACCATTGATGTTTCGCGTAAGACAAAAATGCTGGAGAAACTCAGCGGGTGAGGCAGCATCTATGGAGCGAAGGAAATAGGCCCAAAATGTTGGCTATTTCCTTCGCTCCATGATGCTGCCTCACCGGCTGAATTTCTCCAGCATTTTTGTCTTCCATCGATTTTCCAGCACCTGCAGTTCCTTCTTAGACGTTTTGCGGTGACGGCTGCATCTGCGGTTCCTTTCTGTTGGGGGGGGGGGGGGGGGGAGTCATGGCCTGTGGCAGCTTCTGATAAGTGATATAGTGTTTAAGAAAGAACTGCAGATGCTGGAAAATCGAACAATGCCTTGGCATACATTTCTTGTATTTGTTATGTTATTAGAAATATTAGCACAAGACCCAATAATTTAAAAAAAAAATCTCCAATGGTCTTGTCTCGCTGTGATACACGGAACCATGTCCGTATGTGGTGCAGTGCAATCCTGGAGATTTTTTAAAGTTAGTTAAAATATGTCACCTGCCCTGTTTCACCTTTTTTGACCGAGGTCAATATTAATAACACTCACGAGGCAGAAAGCTGCCATAGCCAAGCGTTGTCCATTCCTTCTCTAAGGGGGTTGCTGCCTGTCCCGTTGACTTATTCCAGCTATTTGTGTCTATCTGTAGCCTAGCGTTATTCGGCTGAGTGACCCTTGGACCCTTCCTTGTATGTTGTTTCCATGTTTATAATAAATGTTTTCGGTGAACATTACCTCCGCTGTTGGACACCCTGCCTCAGATGTGGTGCGTTGTGTATCAATGGCACTGCTAGTTACTTCGTCAAACGGTCACTGGAAACTACGTTTAGAAATGCTCGCGAAAATAAGTGATATGTTCCCTCCACGGGTACTGCCTTGCCCGCTGAGTTCCTCCAGCACTCTGTCTTCTTTGTTTGGCTCTGAAGTTGAAGGTGGACCCCCCCTGTGTCTACCTTCAACTCCCTGTCTGTGGTGGCTCAGCGGGACGGGCAGTGGCTCTGGGGAGAGGGTTGCATTTCTGGTCGAGACCCTTCTTCAGACAATCACAAGTACTCTCACCGACGAGAGTTCAGTTCAGTCTGAAGAAAGGTCTTCTCTCCAGAGTCGCTGCGCTGCCTGTTCTGCTGAGCTACTCCAGCTTTTGTCTATCTTCAATTTCAGAGTTAGATAAAATTTCTCATGGGGGGCTTATAGCATCTACCCCCCACCCCCTCAGCCTCACGATTCTTAGAGTACCCCTAGTTCCTAAAACCCATTTCCATCACTGATCTGAGAGTGAGATTTAAAAATCATGTTATATTCTTGTGTGAATGGGATTAGTTTGTTATTTGGATCCTTAGGGTATTTAAAAAATATATCCTTTTCTTAAGAAATGGAATCTACAGGACATTCTTAATGGGAAAGTAGTGGGCAGAAAGGCATGCCGTGCGTGGTTTGAAGAGCAAAAACTTGTAGTTTACAATGCCAAAATTGAAAAGTTGAGAAAAAACAAGGTGTACAGAGTTGCTTATTGGTTACAATCTGAGGAGTATGATGATGTTACTGATTATGGTATGCCAATGTACCAGCTAGCAACTGATCTTCTCCATGAAGACCTGGTCAATTGCTAGTAATTTATTTACCTATCTGTTACGGACTTACAGCATATAACACAATAATATTAAAGTTCTGATCTTGAGAATATCACATTTTTTAATTTTCAAGGCAGTCTGGGTGTTTATTACTATTTCCGTCACAACGGTCAATTTTGTAATTAGCTACAATTAGGTAATTAACTAATTATATGCTTTAATGCTTCAATCTTTAATAACTGAAAATGTCATTCAGTTCTCTTAATTTTTAAGAAAGTTATAGGCTTTTGATTGTCCTCGATCACAGCTTTTGTGTTAAGTCAATGGAAAAGCAATAGGGAACAAGATGCTAATTTCCGAGTACGAAAATTGCCATAACTTTTTTAATACTGAAGATATGAAAGTGAATTAGATGTCAAATTAAACTTTTATGCTTTATCTGATGGGATAAATTGTAGACATGATTTTTTAAATCTCAAAATTTTGTATCATTGCTATGTATGGGCCAAAGGTTTTACACAAAAAGTGGTAGGTGTATAAAAGATGCACACTTTCAGGGATGATAATGGAAGCAGAAATGAGAACAACATTTAAGAGGCATTTAAGCACACATGGATATATACAGACATATGGGCATGTGCAGGCAGGATTGGTTACTTTAGATTGATGCCTGTATAATGCAGCAACTGGTTCTGAAGAGCCTGCCATATGTTCTATGACGTTACAGTTGTTTTTCTTTCTTCTTTAGATACTGTTTATTTTCACTTGCCTCCAAGGAGTGGAAATCAAAAGACGGTTTATGGGGTTTCCTGCTATCGTCAGAGTGATGCCAAGGAGTGTGCCTCACTGAAAATATAATTTTATTGATTTGTTATGGCAACTGAGGAAGAACTGTTTTGCAAATTGATTGTGTTTGAGAGAAGAAAATACTAATATAGTTCACTGTAATTTTTGTTTAATGCTTGGTGAGTCAATTACATGCATTTTGAGAAATTCCTTGGGGTAATTGTTGGTATCTGCAGAGAATAATTTTAATATCTGGAGATTGTTTTATTGGAACATAAATGAAATAAATATCAGTCCTCATAAACTGAATGCTATGAGATTGCAGGGTGACTTGGACAGGTTGGATGAGTGAGCAGATGCATGGCAGATGCAGTTTAATATGGATAAATGTGAGGTTATCCACTATGGTAGCAAAAACAGGAAGGCAGATTTCTATCTAAATGGTATCAAGTTGGGAAAAGGGGAAGTACAATGGGATCTGGGGGTCCTTGTTCATCAGTCAATGAAAATAAGCATGCAGGTACAGCAGGCAGTGAAGAAAGTGAATGGCATGTTGGCCTTTATAACAATTGGAGTTGAGTATAGGAGCAGAGAGGTCCTTCTGCAGTTGTATAGAGTCCTAGTGAGACCACACCTGGAGTATTGTTTTGTGTCAATTTATTCCTAATTTGAGGAAGGACATTTTTGCTATTGAGGGAGTGCAGAGTAGGTTTTCAAGGTTAATTCCAGGGATGGCGGGACTGTCATATGCTGAGAGAATGGAGCAGCTGGGTTTGTATACTCTGGAGTTTAGAAGGATGAGAGGGAATCTTATTGAAACATATAAGATTATTAAGAGTTTGGACATGTTAGAGGCAGGAAACATGTTCCTGATGTTGGGGGAGTCCAGAACCACAGTTTAAGAATAAGGGGTAAGCCATTTAGAATGGAGACGAGGAAACATTTTTTCTCACAGAGAGTTGTGAGTCTGGAATTCTCTGCCTCAGAGGGCGGTGGAGGCCAGTTCTCTGGATACTTTCAAGATACTTCTCTGGATACTTTCAAGAGGGAGCTAGATAGGGCTCTTAAAGATAGCGGAGTCAGAGGATATGGGGAGAAGGCAGGAATGGGGTACTGATTGGGGATGATCAGCCATGATCACATTGAATGGTGGTGCTGGCTCAAAGGGTCGAATGGCCTACTCCTGCACCTATATAATTAATTATAACTATTTCTGAATGTCAGTTAAATCTGGCAACTTTTGCTTGGAGGATAAGAACGTGGCCTTTTTTATTTGCAATGCAGCCCAGCTAGAGTCATAAAGTCAGTGACCTTTACAGAATCAGCCCAATTTATCCATGCTGACCAAGTTGCTTAACTGAGCTAGTCCTACTTGCCTGTGGCTGGCTCATTTCCCTCCAAACCCATCCCATTCACGTACCTGTCCAAGTGTCTTTCAAATATCGTATTTGTGCCCACTTCTACCACTTCCTCTGGCAGCTCTGGTTACAATCTGAGGAGTATGATGATGTTATTGATTATGGTATGCCAATGTACCAGCTAGCAACTGATCTTCTCCATAAAGACCTGGTCAATTGCTAGTAATTTATTTACCTATCTGTTACGGACTTACAGCATATAATACAATAATATTAATGTTCTGATCTTGAGAATATCACATTTTTGAATTTTCAAGGCAGTCTGGGTGTTTATTACTATTTCCGTCACAACGGTCAATTTTGTAATTAGCTACAATTAGGTAATTAACTAATTATATGCTTTAATTTCAGGTCATCCAAGTAAGATGTTTTATATTTGTTTCAGAATGCTTCAATCTTTAATAACTGAAACTTTCATTCAGTTCTCTTAATTTTTAAGAAAGTTATAGGCTTTTGACTGTCCTTGATCACGGCTTTGGAAAAGCAATAGGGAACAAGATGCTAATTTCCGAGTATGAAAATGGCCATAACTTTTTTAATACTGAAGATATGAAAGTGGATTAGGTGCCAAATTAAACTTCTTTTTCTGCTTTATCTGATGGGATAAATAGCAGATTTGATTTTTTAAATCTCAAAATTGTGTAACATTGCTAGAAAATGTACCTGCATCTTGGAGGCCGAAGGTTAGGTTGATAGCCCAGAAAGATAGACTTTGTTATCCCTCAGTACAGCAACATCAAGAATGATAGCCAAGTCTATCCCTCATTGCTAGCAGTTGATTGGAAGCGGCTGTAAAGTGGGAAGTGGCTGTAAAAGGACAACGCTGCTGGGGGGGTTAGACCAGGATACATTTTTGGTGATATCAATGCCTAGGAACTTGATGCTTTCAACATTTTGCACTGATGCAAACTGAGCCTCGTGCACCACCGCAATTAATGAAAAGGTTCACAGAATATACATACAATAATGATAAATACAACAATAAATACAATGATCACAAAACAGAATGGTGGATGATTATAGTGAAATTTAATATAGCGTAATAAAATATTGAGGTACAATGGAATCAGCAAATAAGGTAGAGTTAAGAGTAGGAAGTGCTGATGCTGGTTTAAACCAAAGATAGACACAAAATACTGGAGTAACTCGGCGGGTAAGGCAGCACCTCTGCCTGACCCGCTCAGTTACTCTGGCTTTTTGTGCTTATCTTCAGAGTTAAGAGTATGGCACACTGCCAGGAACTGGCATTGAGAGAGCTGATTGTTTCAGAAGTCTGATAGTAGTGGAGAAGCTTTTCTTACATTTGGATGCCCAAGCTCTCAACCTCCTGTACTCTCACCCAGAATGCAAGAGAGAAAATGGAATGGTAGGCATCTTGAAGGTGAACTAGATGGAAGAAAGTGACAAACCTGTGACGGACATGGCTCTGATCACCACTCTCCGCAGGTTCAGGTGGTCAAGACCAGAGCAGTTGACATACCAGGCTGAGTACAGCAAATAACTAATTGGAAGCTGAGACATTGTATAAGTGTTGCAGAGAAAGTCCACTGAAGTGACTCTGAGTTTTCTTCAGTTTGATCATGATTAACAGATTCAGTTGTGCAAGTGAGATTTCTTCAGTAATTGTAAAGAGAAACACCCTTCATGGTCACAGTGAGGGAAAGAGACAGGTATTGGGGCATGTTTACTTCATCTGGATCTTGTTAACAAAAAATAAATTGCAAACCGACCAAGTAATTTGTACGGAAGAAATGTATTTTGGATCCGGTAGTGTGGTAGGAGGGTCTTGCTTTCCACTGACTGCTTAAACCCCATGATTTGTTTCCTAATACCAAGTGCTCTCATTTTTCCCACTAATCTCCTATGTGGGACCTTATCAAATGCTTTCTGAAAGTCCAGGTTATGCTACATCCACTGGTTCCTCCTTATCCATTTTCCTAGTTACATCCTCAAAAAATTCCAGAAGATTAGTCAAGCATGATTTCCCCTTTCTAAATCCATGCTGATTCGGACCGATCCTATTACTGCTATCCAAATGTGCCACTATTTCATCTTAGAGGCTCAGGAGACGTTGGAGCAAGAGGAGGAGTTTCCGTGGGTGAGTTAAAAAATCAAGAAACAGAGGCTCAGGAGACGTTGGAGCAAGAGGAGGAGGACCCAAACCTGTAATGTTCCACACAAGTGTTCTGGTGGAAGCAGCTGATTGGTGGAAGCAGCTGATTGGGTGCAACCTCTGGTTTGCATTAAAGGAAAAGTGAGTTATAGGTAAAGTGAGTTAAAGGTAAAGTGAGCTAAAGGGTTCAGTGAGCTAAAGGGTTCAGTGAGCTAAAGGATACAGTGCTTTTTAGTAAAGGTTAGTTTAAAGGATTAAGATTTTTATAGTGTGAGTGAGTTGATTTAATTTGGGGGCAAGCCATGTCATTTGAGATCAGCCCCATGGTTTGCTCATTCTGCAACATGTGGGAGATCAGGGATATGGTCGGTGTCCCTGGTGACTACGTTTGCAGGAAGTGTGTCCAGCTGCAGCTCCTGGCAGACCGCATTGAACGATTGGAGCTGCGGTTGGATTCATACTGGAGCATCCACAATGCTGAGAAGCTCGTGAATCGCACGTACAGTGAGTTGGTCACACTGCAGATTAACCGGCCAGAAAGGGAACAGGTGGCCATTAGCCAGCGTAGCAGTAGGCAGGTGGTGCAGGAGTCCCCTGCGGTCATCTCCATCCTAAACAGATATACCATTTTGGATACTGTTGGGGGAGATGGCTCATCAGGGGAAGGCAGCAGCAGCCAAGTTCATGGCACCATTGGTGGCTCTGCGGCACAGGAGGGGAGAAAGAAGAGTTGAAGGGCTATTGTAATAGGGGATTCAATAGTAAGGGGAATAGATAGGCGTTTCTGCGGCCGCAAACGAGACTATAGGATGGTATGTTGCCTCCCTGGTGCAAGGGTCAGGGATGTCACTGAACGGCTGCAGAACATTCTGGAGGGGGAGGGTGAACAGCCAGCTGTTGTGGTGCACATTGGCACCAACGATATAGGTAAAAAACGTGATGAGGTCCTACAAGGCGAATTTAGGGACCAAGGAGATAAACTTAAAAGTAGGACCTCAAAGGTAATAATCTCTGGACTCCTACCAGTGCCACGTGCTAGTCATAGTAGAAATAGGAGGATATTGCAGATGAATATGTGGCTTGTAAAATGGTGCAAGGGGGAGGGATTCAAATTTCTCAGGCATTGGAACCAGTTTGGGGGAGGTGGGACCAGTACAAACAGGACGGTCTGCACCTGGGCTTGAAGGGAACCAATGTCCTTGGGGGAGTGTTTGCTAGTGCTGTCAGGGAGGATTTAAACTAATGTAGCAGGGGGATGGGAGCATGAGCAGAGAGACAGAGGGATGTAAAATGAGGGTAAAAGCAATAGGTAGCAAGGTGAAAAGTAAAAGTGGCAGGCAGAAAAATCCAGGGCAAAAATCAAAAAGGGCCACTTTTAAACATAATTGTATAAGTGGTAAGAGTGTTGTAAAAACAAGCCTGAAGGCTTTGTGTCTTGATGCAAGGAGCATTCGTAATAAGGTGGATGAGTTGAATGTGCAGATAGTTATTAATGAATATGATATAGTTGGGATCACGGAGACATGGCTCCAGGGTGACCAAGGCTGGGAGCTGAACATCCAGGGATATTCAATATTCAGGAGGGATAGACAGAAAGGAAAAGGAGGTGGAGTAGCGTTGCTGGTCAGAGAGGAGATTAACGCAATAGAAAGGAAGGACATTAGCTTGGAGGATGTGCAATCGATATGGGTAGAGCTGCGAAACACTAAGGTGCAGAAAACGCTAGTGGGAGTTGTGTACAGGCCACCTAACAGTAGTAGTGGAGTTAGGGATGGCATCAAACATGAAATTAGAAATGCGTGCACAAGGGTAAAACAGTTATAATGGGTGACTTCAATCTACATATAGACTGGGTGAATCAAATTGGCAGGGGTGCTGAGGAAGAGGATTTCTTGGAATGTATGTGGGATAGTTTTCTAAACCAACATGTAGAGGAACCAACGAGAGAGCAGGCTATTCTAGACTGGGTGCTGAGTAATGAGGAAGGGTTAGTAAGCAGTCTTGTTGTGCGTGGCCCCTTGGGCAAGAGTGACCATAATATGGTTGAGTTCTTCATTAGGATGGAGAGTGACATTGTTAATTCAGAAACAAGGGTTCTGAACTTAAAGAAAGGTAACTTTGAGGGTATGAGACGTGAATTTGCCAAGATAGACTGGCAAGTGATTCTTAAAGGGTTGACGGTGGATATGCAATGGAAGGCATTTAAAGACTGCATGGATGAACTACAACAATTGTTCCTCCCAGTTTGGCAAAAGAATAAATCAGGGAAGGTAGTGCATCTGTGGATAACAAGGGAAATCAGGGATAGTATCAAAACTAAAGATGAAGCATACAAATTAGCCAGAAAAAGCAGCCTAGCAGAGGACTGGGAGAAATTCATTCCAGCAGAGGAGGACAAAGTGCTTAATTAGGAAAGGGAAATTAAATTATGAAAGAAAACTGGCACGGAACATAAAAACGGACTGCAAAAGTTTTTATAGATATGTGAAGAGAAAAAGGTTAGTTAAAACAAATGTAGGTCCCTTGCAGTCAGAAACTTGTGAATTGATCATGGGCAGACCAATTGAATAACTACTTTGGTTCTGTCTTCACAAAGGAAGACATAAATAATCTGCTGGAAATAGCAGGGGACCGGGGGTCAAATGAGGTGGAGGAACTGAGTGAAATCCAGGTTAGCCGGGAAGTGGTGTTAGATAAATTGAATGGATTAAAGGCCGATAAATCCCCAGGGCCAGATAGGCTGCATCCCAGAGTACTTAAGGAAGTAGTCCCAGAAATAGTGGATGCATTAGTGATAATTTTTCAAAACTCTTTATATTCTGGAGTAGTTCCTGAGGATTGGAGGGGAGCTAATGTAACCCCACTTTTTAAAAAGGGAGGGAGAGAGAAAACGGGGAATTACAGACCAGTTAGTCTAACATCGGTAGTAGGGAAAATGCTAGTCAGTTATTAAAGATGGGATAGCAGCACATTTGGAAAGCAGTGAAATCATTGGACAAAGTCAGCATGGATTTATGAAAGGTAAATCATGTCTGACAAATCTTATAGAATTTTTTGAGGATGTAACCAGCAGAGTGGATAAAGGAGAACCTGTGGATGTGTTATATCTGGACTTTCAGAAGGCTTTCGACAAAGTCCCACATAAGAGATTAGCATACAAACTTAAAGCACACGGTATTGGGGGTTCAGTGTTGATGTGGATAGAGAACTGGCTGGCAGACAGGAAGCAAAGAGTAGGAGTAAATGGGTCATTTTCAGAATGGCAGGCAGTGACTAGTGGGGTACCGCAAGGCTCAGTGCTGGGACCCCAGCTATTTACACTATATATTAATGATCTGGATGAGGGAATTGAATGCAACATCTCCAAGTTTGTGGATGACACGAAGCTGGGGGCGGTGCTAGCTGTGCGGAGGGTGCTAGGAGACTGCAAGGTGACCTGGATAGGTTGGGTGAGTGGGCAAATGCATGGCAGATGCAGGATAATGTGAATAAATGTGAGGCTATCCACTTTGGCGGCAAAAATAGGAGGGTAGACTATTATCTGAATGATGGCCGATTAGGAAAAGGGGAGATGCAACGAGACCTGGGTGTCATGGTACACCAGTCATTGAAAGTAGGCATGCAGGTGCAGCAGGCTGTGAAGAAAGCGAATGGTATGTTGGCATTCATAGCAAAAGGATTTGAGTACAAGAGCAGGGAGGTTCTACTGCAGTTGTACAGGGTCTTGGTGAGGCCACACCTGGAGTATTGCGTACAGTTTTGGTCTCCTAATCTGAGGAAAGACATTCTTGCCATAGAGGGAGTACAGAGAAGGTTCACCAGACTAATTCCTGGGGTGGCAGGACTTCCATATGAAGAAAGACTGGATAGAATTGGCTTGTACTCGCTGTAACTTAGGAGATTGAGGGGGGATCTTATAGAGACTTACAAAATTCTTAAGGGGTTGGACAGGCTAGATGCAGGAAGATTGTTCCCGATGTTGGGGAACTCCAGAAAAAGGGGTCACAGTTTAAGGATAAGGGGGAAGTCTTTTAGGACCGAGATGAGAAGATCTTTTTTCACACAGAGAGTGGTAAGTCTGTGGAATTCTCTGCCACAGAAGGTAGTTGAGGCCAGTTCATTGGCTATATTTAAGAGGGGGTTAGATGCGGCCCTTGTGGCTAAAGGAATCAGGGGGTATGGAGAGAAGGCAGGTACAGGATACTGAGTTGGATGATCAGCCATGATCATATTGAATGGCTGTGCAGGCTCAAAGGGCCGAATGGCCTACTCCTGCACCTATTTTCTGTGATTCTATCATTTATATTTGCCTCCAGCATCTTCCCCACCACCTATGTCAGGCTAACTGGTCTATAATTCTGTTTTCTCTCTCCTGCCTTTCTTAAAAAGTGGGATAACATTAGCTACCCTCCAATCCACAGGAACTGATCAAGAGAATATTGGAAAATGATCACCAACGCGTCCACGATTTCTAACGCCACTTCCTTAAGTACCCTGGGATGCAGACCATCAGGACCTGGGGATTTATCACCCTTCAGTCCCATCAGTCTATCCAACACAATTTCCTGCCTAATGTGAATTTCCTTCAGTTCCTCCATCACCCGTTTCTGTCAGCGGGTTTCCCGTAAAGAACGAGCAATTTGATTGGCTTAAGCCCGCCGCACACTATTAATATGCATAAGCATCCACCGACAACAATCGATCAGAAGTAAAACGGCTGTCATAGAGCCGTATCCCATAGGCTGCATATGTATACTTCGTTATGCCCGTGCAACATAGAATTGCGTAACATCGCCAGATTGAATCTGGGTACGTTATACTTGCAGACAAGCTCAGCTCATCATTGCAGTTTGGTGAATTTAGAAGTTCCACTGCTTCACTGACAGTGACTTTTTACGGTACGCATTTTGTTTATGATTACTTTGTTTATTTATCTGTCAAGTGAGCGTGTATTAACTTCATTTTCAAATGGGCAGAAACAAACTAAAGAAGTATCAAGTTACACTCTCTTAAGTTAAACACAACAAGCCACACATCACCGCCCGACACTTCCGTGTAGTGCAATTAGTGCCATGACATCACTATGATGCAACGTCTTCAGTTGTCGCTGACAGGGTCGTAGTTTGTCGTATCTTGTCACGGGTGGACGCAAGTTGACTTTGGTTGTCGCAGGTGTGGTCGTAGGTTGACGTCCCAATTCACGAGGAATTGTGTCGCCAGTCAACATAGCTTGTCGTAACTTGACATCGACTAAGTTGTAACTTGTTGTAGACATTGTCGTAAGGTGGGTCCTGATTTCTCACTCTCAACTCTCACCCAATGTTGGCAGGTCTGCAGTGGGGACGATAGATATTCCATCCTCGCCAATAGGTTCTCTCTTCTGCACTGTTTCCAGTGCAATCACGTCCTTGCAGCAACCAGAAACGCATAAGCATGACAGCTTTGAGCCAACCGATGCTTTATCAACTTAAATGACCTCCCTGCTCCTGTACGCGTTTAAAGAAATTAAAGTCCGGCCTCAGAACGTCGTTTTATCAATGACCCCTCCTATCAGACACCGCGTCTTCCCTGTGGTTTATCGCTCCAGATTCCAGCATCTGCGGACAACGACGGCCTTGCTCGGCCTGGCACGCTGCCTCCGACTCCTACCTACCGTGGCTGCATCAACATCAACATCAACATCAACATCGACGACGCGCCGCCGCCGCCACAAAATACTACACCGGCTTCCCACTGGGCGCATGCGTACTCTGGGCGGCTTACGTACACGTGCGTGATGACGCATTGAACGCTTGGCTGGAGGCGGAAGTGCGTGCACGGAGAAGGCTCTCACCCGGGGCAGGATGGAGGAGGGCGCCGAGGCCCAGGTTGTCCTGCACATTGTGGTAGTGGGCTTCCATCACAAGAAGGGATGCCAGGTGAGTCGGTCCGGTGGCTATTCCGGTCAGCAGGGCTCTGGGCTGGGAGCAGGGAGCTCCACAGTGGTCAGGGGAGATGAGAAGGAAGGCCGTACTGTTCACGCTGTAGGATCGAGGGAAAGCTTGGGAGTCAGTTCCTGGGACAGAATGGAGGGGTCGGGGAGTCTGCTCCTTGGAACGGAGGATGGTGGGGGACAGGGAGTCGGTTCCTGGGACCGGAGGATGGAGGGAAGAGGCAGTCGGTTCCTGAGACTAGGGAATGGAAGGGGTCAGGGAGTCGGTTCCTAGGACTGGACCACGGTGGAAACAGGGGCTGGAGAGTTGGGCTGGAATCGATCAGTCCCCGGAACTGGAGGATGGGTGGGTCAGCCCTTTGCACCGTGAAGGAGTGTTCAGGGGGTCTGTCTCTTAGGATGGAGGTAACAGGGAGTCTGCCCCTGGGTCTTGAGGATGGACAAGGGTCGTATTCCTGGGATTGAAGTATGGTGGGGGACAGGGATTTACTCCTGTGACCGTAGGATGGAGGGGGTTAGGGAGTTGGTCCCTGGGATGGAAGGATGGGGCTGGAATGTCAGTCCCTGGAATTGGAGGATGTGCAAGGAGTTGGTCCTTGGATCAGACGATGGAGGGGACAAGGGAGCCGGTGCTTGAGACCGGGGGATTGAGTGTGGCAGGGAATCACAACTTGGCATCAATGGAGAGAGGTTGGAGGAGCAGGAGAGACTTGAGATGACAGTCTGTGGGATCAGGGAAAAGGTGAGTGTTAGATAATGTGATCAGGTAACAAGGAGGCAGTAAGGTTTAGGAATTGGGTTGGACTGAGTTTCATGTTAGAAAATATTTTGAAAATAATGCTAGTTCAAAAGGTATTGTACCATTCACACGATCCTTTCCTATACCTAACCAAACAGCCTGAACATGTTTAACTCAATAGCCTTCAGGTCCTGACTTCCTCATTTTCTCTCATGACTGCATTGTCTCTTTTCATCCCAATCCCACAAATTAACTCTCAGTCCTTCCCAACTGCTAAATCTTACTTCCTCCTTCGACATTGAAAATGTAATTGTGATGGTTGTAAATAATAATCCCATTTCTCCAATCCAATTGAGCATTAATGAGGATTTTCACAGAATCCTGCTTCATCTGAATGCTGTTAACCTCTGTATTTTGACCTTCAGTCTGATTATGATAGGTGTTAATTAATTTTTTTTTATCTTTGAATGATTTGTATTTTAATATCGGATTCCAATTTTCAGCAGGAGCTTGTATGTACATTGTACCTTTCACATAGCCAGATATGTTACCACACAGGCCAGATGACAGCTGCCAGAGGTGGAGTAATTAAATATGAGGGAAATCAAGAGGCTAAAAGTAGAGCAGCATTATGTCAGATGATTTGAGAACCAGAGGAGGCTACAGAGTTTAGATTGTTCGAGACAATGGTGGTATTGAAAGTGTAGATGAAAATTGAGACATTTTTATCCAGAAGTCAACGTAGGTCAATAAGTGTAGAGGCCTTAATGTACCTTATGGATAGTAGATTAAGGGAAATTAGGCACAAATATGGAGGTGACATAGACATGAAGTAGTGTTTTGTTTGCAGATGTGTTGAGCAGTGCAGATTTGAATGGCGTTATGCATGGGTAGGCACTGTGTCTGCCAGAGTCACAGTGCGGTTTCCGAGCTGGAAGGTCAACAGTAGACATATTCTTCGCCCTTCGCCAGCTCCAGGAGAAGTGCAGAGAACAGCGGATGCCCCTGTATGTTGCTTTCATTGACCTCACCAAGGCGTTTGACCTCGCCAGCAGAGATGGCCTCTTTAAGGCTCTGCCAAAGATCGGCTGCCCACCAAAAATACAGAGCATGATAGAATCCTTCCACATCAACACGAAGGGGACAGTGCAGTTCAATGGCAGCCTCTCTGAGCCCTTAGACATCCACAGTGGCGTCAAACAAGGCCGCGTCCTCGCTCCCACACTCTTTGGGATTTTTTTTGCTCTGATCCTGAAACATGCCTTCGGCACTGCAACAGAGGGGATCTACCTGCATAGCAGGCTCTTCAACCTCACCTGCCTCAGAGCAAAGACAAAAGTATGTGAAGCTCTCATCAGAGACATGTTGTTTGCCGACGATGCCGCAGTTGTGTCCCACACCCAGCAGGAACTACAGTCACTGATGGACCGCTTCTATTGGGCATGCAAGGACTTCGGGCTGACCATCAGCCTGAAGAAGATGAACGTCTTGGGGCAGGATACAGAGGCGCCGCCTGTCATCACCATCAACGACTACAAACTTGATGCCGTTCATCAGTTCACATACCTCAGCTCCACCATCACCAACAACCTCTCCTTGGACACAGAGATTGATGAGAAGATTGGGAAGGCAGCTACAACTCTCGCTCGCCTCACAACTCGAGTATGGACCAACCCAAAGTTGACAGTGAAGACAAAGATAACAGTCTACAACGCCTGTGTCATCAGCACACTGTTGTACGGCAGTGAGACATGGATTACATATGCCAGGCTGGAGGGAAGACTCAACACCATCCACCTGAGAAGCATCCTCTGTATCCTGGGCATATCCTGGCAAGACAGAGTGTCCAACGCGAGATCCTGTCTCCCGCTGGCCTTCCCACTATGTACACTCTACTCAGGCAACGCAGACTGCGGTGGATGGGTCATGTCCACCGCATGGAGGATGTCCGTATTCCAAAAGGCATCCTCTATGGAGAGCTGACATCTGGGAGGAGAACCATCAGCCGCCCCCAGCTATGTTACAAGGATGGCTGCAAGAGAGATATGAAGGCGCTCAACATCGACGTGGACTCCTGGGAGATCCTTGCAGCTGACCGCACGAGGTGGAGAGGTACCCTGAACCAACATCTCAAAACGGGGGAAGAGAAACTGTTGAACGCAGCGGCAGACAAGCGGGCACGCAGAAAGGAACACAGCAACTTCAACAAACCAGAGACCACAACAAAAGTGACTTTTGCCACAGAGACTGTCATTCTCGCATTGGTCTCTTCAGCCACAAGCAACGCTGCTCTAGCCGAGGTTTGGAGCAGGCAGCCAACAACTAGGATGCATCACCCATGGTCAGTCATGACCGAGGGGGGCCTACGTATGCATGTGGAAATAAATTATTGTAATGGTGGTACAGTTATCAGTTTGAGGCACGGTTTAGGATCACCATGGTTGCAATTGGTGAAGTTCAGCTTCTGACAAATACCAAGGTGAGTCATACAGAATGGAAACGAGCCCATCATTCCAACTTGCACATGCCGAACAACATGCCCCATCTACACAAGTCCCACCCATCTGCTTGCTTTTGGCCCATATCCTTTTAACACTATCCTATCCCAGGACTCTCACTTAACATTTTTTCCCTGTTGCCAGCCGGGCAACCGTGGCAGCTTTTTAGGTTGCCAAATTACAGTTTTGGTGGTCATTTAAGACGGTTTGCATGACGCGTGCGATAATATGCTCAGATGAAGTGTGTAGTTACCAGTCGGAATTATGCATTTACATATTATTTCTGCTTGAAATAAAGTCACAAACTAAACATATTCACCAATCAAGACATGATATATACCACAATGACGTGCAGCAAAATTATAATACAGTATCTCAACTCTTTTTATACATTGCAATTAATGCAATTTCTATTAGTTCTTTCCACTTCCAAACAAAAATGTGGTTGGATTATTCAGCGTATGATCAACCTGTGTCAATAAATCCTGGACCATGGTAACATATATGCTACATATATACTACAGATTGATGCAAACATGTTTTCTGTGAAGGACTGAAAATTACCATGACACGGCCATAGCATGGGTCGTTATTGCTATTGGTACTAAACACTCTCGCTTCCCACATAATTTATCCATAACAAAATATACAGGTTGCAAGGAAATTTCTGAAGGCATTTTATGATAATAGCTATTAAAACCGACTATACCCATCTGACAGGTTAAGCTTTTTACTAACGGACAAGAGATGGCCAAAGGACATAACTGCAGCAAATGTTCTTTTGGTAATATGTTTAAAGGTGTCAGAGCGCCACATTACCGTACATTCAGATTAGATGTACGTGTTGTGAACAGCATGAACATACCCAGTTTGTACGCACTAGATTTAAAAAAAAATATTGATAAACGCTGCTTCCATCATTCCCACTTCAGGATTAATGTTAAAATTTCAACTGAAATATCTCCTGACCAAATTTATGATGTATATGACTGACTGTAGAAGTAAAACCTGGATAAATCCAACATAGTTTTTGAATGTTGCTCATTAAATAACTACAGTACTGATACTTCATATTAAGAGCATTGATTTGCCGTTAAAATGAATTCTGTAATAACGTGTCAACAGTAGTAGTGACAATCGAACACTGCAGTTTTAATGTTTCACGTGTTCACAATTTAATGAATCTATCTTTATGGACTAAAACAAATAATAACATTATGTTTGATTGCATTCCGTTATCAAACATAGTCAATGTTCGCTCTGAAGCCATTTCCAACACAATGGGGTCAGGGAGGGGTGGGTGTGTGAATCAGTGCGGGGTGGATAGATGGGGGGTGGTGGGGGGGGAGGGGTTGAGAAGGCAATTGGTACAGAATGGATGAATTGAGGCAGGTGAATTAGTACGTGTTGGTTGGAGTATGTAAAATTGTGAGGGGAAAGCACGGGAGATGTCAGTGGTATTCAATAGGGAGGGGTTCAGTATGGGATGGATGGGCGGGATCAGTACAGGATGAATGGGGGGGATCAGTACAGGATGAATGGGGGGGATCTGTACAGCATGAATGGGAGGATCAGTACGATGAATGGGGATAGACAAAAGTGCTGGAGAAACTCAGTGGGTGAGGCAGCATCTACGGAGCGAAGGAAATGGGCAACGTTTCTGGTCGAGACTCTTCTTCAGTGTCCCCCCCCCCCCATTCTTCTTGAATGGGGGGGATCAGTACAGGATGGATGGGGGAGGGGGGATCAGCGCAGGATGAATAGGGGGAAATCAGTAGAAATTCCTCTTTGATGCTCTCACACTATTCAAATTATTAGTAGAATTGTTAGAGTCTAACCATCCTACAGTTTTTGTGTATTAGCTTCCCTACAGATTTACTCCTGGATCTCCCTGTCACAATTTAGTGGCTTATGAAATAACACTTGAAACTATTCATATAATTTATATTTAAGGTACATTCACTTTTTAAATGCTTGATCTTTCTGAAAAGATTTAATATAAAAATATTTTACAAATACATAACTTGCTTCCCCAATAGTAATTGGAAAAAACTAAGCACAAATGTTTCTGGTATCTAGTGAGTGCACGGGTGCTGCCATTTTCAGTTGTAATGTGGGCTACAAGCAGCAAATAAAAAGCAGGGCTGCATTGTCAATAAGCTATCTGCTTTTGAGAGCCTCCTTAAGTGCTTGAGGAGCATAAGTGCATCTTCTTAAGAAAGTCTTTGTCCTTGAATCTGCCGGTCACAACCTACCCTGATCCATATTGCCCACTGCCTTTAAATTGTGCAGGAAGCCCACATCCTAACTTTACATACATACATGTGTAAAAAGCGGAGTATGTCCCCTGGGCCCCACAACCAACCTTCAGTGTATAATAATGATTAGGCCAATACAATTATAAGACCGGGATACTGACAGCCATCATATTGAATGGCGGTGCAGGCTCGAAGGGCTTGGCCTACTCCTGCACCTCTATTATCTCTAGTGATCTTCCACACCCCCATTATCAAATGCCTATCTACCGCAGCCTTAAAAAATATTCAAATGCTTTTTTTCCCCACAGTTGTTTTGAGCAAGAGAGTTTCAAATGCACAATTCTCTGCAAAAAAAAATGTAGGTATCAGTCCACATCATCCTGGATGTGTCAGTAATAGATTCAGACAGATCCAGAAAGACTGTGTAATCTAAAATTGGAGAAGATGACACTGAGTGTGTCCAGATGGAAGATTAGATATTGCTCCTCAAGCTTGCATTGGGTTTCATTGCATCAATGCAGGAGGCTACAGACAGATTGGGCAGGGTTGGAGAGATATGGTAATTAAAAAGTGACGTGTTACTCCAAATTTGGGCTGCTTCTGTGGATTGAACAGACTAATGGTCTTCCTGTGTAAAGGATACTAAATTGTGATCACAGAATGCATTAAACTAAATTTGAAGAAGCGCAAGTAAATCTTTGCTTCACGTGGAAAGATACTCTTTGGGTGCCTGGATGGTGAAAAAAGATAGGTGTTGCATTTCCTGTGCTTGCATGGGAAAAGTGCCATTATTGGGGAGACAGTTGATGGGTACATAAGGGCAAATTGGTGAGTGCAGAAGGGAGCAAAGGAAAGCGGTAAGGTTTACTTGAATCTATTGAATGCCGAAGCTGGTGAGATTGGGAAGACCTGGGGGTATCTAATCTTATTCTGTCAGAATGTGGGTGAGTAAAGGCATGGAAATAGATGATATGTGATTAAGGATTTTGTCCTCTGGTAGGGGGAAATCGTGCTTCAGAAAGAAGGAAGACATTTTAGAGACACCTTCATGAAAAGTCGCATCATTGGAGATATGAGACAGAGCGGTAGGAACTTGGAGAATGGAGCCCTTGCAGGAATTAAGAGAGGAAGGAAATATGGTGGGAGTCTGTGGCGCGTGTGTTTTTGTGGCTCGCCTGTCCCGTGAGATGGAGATTGAGATTGAGAGATCTAAAAAGGGACATTTTGGGTCGAGACCCTTCTTTAGGGTCTGAAGAAGGGTCTCGACCTGAAACATCATCCATTTGTTCTCTCCAGAGATGCTGCCTGTCCCACTGAGGTACTCCAGCATTTTATGTCTACCTTCGATTTAAACCAGCATCCGCAGTTCTTTCCTACACAAAACTAGAGTTATTATTGCCTTTGTTCCTGGCATCCTTTCCTCCCCCCTCCCATCCTTCCCCGAACGTCTCTGCTACTGGAAACTAAACTTATTTTCTCTCATTCCTATTTCTGATGAAAGGTCTTGGTTACCACAAATGTTGTCTGACCTGCTGAGTGTTTCCAGCATTTACTGTTTTTATTTTATCTCACCTGCCCACTGTCCTCACTTAGCAATTATAGCATGTTCCTGAAGGAATGAAAAGGCTCAACTGTTTTTATTCCTACAGAATAATTGGATTGCCATAATAATTGTTAAAGGCAGCTTCTTGAACATAGTTTAGATTTTTATTGTCACAATGAAAAGATTTAGTTTGCATCCTATCGATTAGTTTCCAGTCAACGAAAAGACTATACATGATTACAATCGAGCCGTCCACAGTGCATGGATAAAGGGTACAACATTTAGTTCAAGATAAAGTGCAATTAAAGTTAGTTTAAAGGTCTCTGATGAGGTACATAGGTCAGGACCTCACTCTAGCTGATGAGAGGACCTGATAGCAGCGGGGACGAAACTGTGTCTGAATCTTGAAAACACATAAATGGGAATTTTTGCTCACAATATCTGCTCTGAACATGATGCCATGTTAAATTAATCCCTTCTGCCTACCTGTGATTCATATCTCACCATTCCTTGCATTTTCATGTGCCTGTTTAAAAGCCACAATTGTATCTGCTTCCACCACCACCACTGTCAGTGTGTTCCAGGTACCTATCACTCTACCTGTAAAAAAATTTAAAAAAAACTCCCTGCACATTGCCTTTAAACGGACATCCTCTCCCCTCATACGGATGCCTTCTAGTATTTAACATTTCCACCCTGCGAGGCAGGTTTTGAGTGTCGACATTATCATGCCTCATAATTTTATAAACTTCTTCCAGGTCTTCCATCAGTTTCTGACCCAAGTTTTTCCAACTTCTCCTGTCAACTAATACCCACTAATCAAGGAAGCCTCCGCTGACACCTATTCTGCACCTTCTCCAAAGCAAGAATGTGTTGGGTCTTTGTTAGTTGATTGCAATTCTCTTATGAGCATTCTTCAGCAATTTTTCATGGGGAGAGGCCACTCGCCTAGTTGCTCTGTTAATGTTAGTGTTAATGTTTTTGCTTCACTTGAGTTTTCTCTTTCCATACCTCATGTAACCTGATATGTATTTAATTCAAGTTTTTCAGCTTTATCTCGTCTTTAAAGCATCTGTGCTATTTAACCACATGCATCATCCATTAAATTGAAATTTCTATATTTGAATAATTTATCGCGTAAAGATGTTTCTCACAAATTCCTTTAACAATATTTTAGTGACTCCTACTTTATTTTATGGCTCCTACTTTTCATTCGTCTGCATGTTGAAGCACCTTTGTCCAGCTAGGGTACAAATTACATCGGGAGATAAAAATCAGCATGTAAGAAAGGCAATGTTACAGCGGTAATGGAGGATTTCCTCCATATACAAGGCGTAGCTATGGGCACGCGCATGGGCCCAGCTATGCCTGCCTCTTCGTAGGGTACGGCGAACAATCCTTGTTCGAGACATATCAGGGCCCTCCCCTACTATAGTTGAGACCCCACCACTCACCACATCTTCCCATCTCCCCCTCTGTCTGCTTTCCGTAAAGACCGCTCCCTCCGTAACTCCTTGGTCAATTCTTCCCTTCCTACCCGCACCACCCTCACCCCGGGCACTTTCCCTTGCAACCGCAGGAGATGCTACGTGTGTCGCTTCATCTTCCCCCCCTTGACTCCATTCAAGGACCCAAGCAGTCGTTCCAAGTGCGACAGAGGTTCACCTGTACCTCCTCCAACCTCATCTATTGCATCCGCTGCTCTAGATGTCAGCTGATCTACATCAGTGAGACCAAGCGCAGGCTTGGTGATCATTTCGCCGAACACCTCCGCTCGGTCCACATCAACCAACCTGATCTCCCTGTGGCTCAGCACTTCAATCCCCCTCCCATTCCGAATCCGACCTTTCTGTCCTGGGCCCCCTCCATGGCCAGAGTGAGCACCACCGACCGGCTGACAAAATACATCAAAGTTAGCGTAAAAGTAAAAGTGAAGACGTATAATAGTGCAAAGAGTAATGGAAAGCCAGAGGATTGTGAATGATTTATAAAACAAATAGATGGCAACTTAAAAGGCAATGGAAGGGGAGAAAATAATATAAAAGGGAATACCTAAATTTTCTTCAGATATATAAAGACTTATAGCCCTATACCACTGTACAAGTTCATTCCAAGAGCTCTCCCGAGTTAAAAAAAAATCAAACTCGTGGTAAGCACAGAGAATGAACGTAGCGGGTACGTTGGAGCTCGGGCACGTCTCTTAGCGCTAACGGCACGTAAGCACAGGAAGACTCGTGAAAAATTTTCAACATGTTGAAATATGTCCACGAGAGCCCCGAGTACCAACGAGTGGCGATTACCGTAAATCTCAGAGTTCGAATCGGGAAACTCGGGAGAGCTCTTACCGTAGGACAGGGCTTTAAAAGAGAGGCAAGAGTGTACATTGGACTGTTAGAAAATGATGCTGGAGAATTGGAAATGGGAATAAAGAAATGGCATTAGTAACAATGGTGAAACTCCCAAATTTTATTAAAAGAATTACAACTATATGGGATTTCTTAGACCCGAATCATTGGATTCTCAGCATTTGGCCCTAATTTTAAATAGCTTTGCATCTTTACCACCATCAAGGATCGTGATATGATATGTTAAAATTGAAAATATCAAAGCAAAGATGGATATTGTCTTGGGATAAAAGGACATATGAGGGTAAAGAGCCGTGGGATGCATGAGGTGGGATTGGTGTTGTGGGGAGGTGCGCTGGAAACAGATGAGGCTGCTAGCTGCTATCAATAAATGGCAACTGTGTACTACAAGTCCCTTACTTGCCTATTTATCACTGATAGGATCAGAGATAATTCTGGTGACTGGTGACAGTGTTCATTGTGGTCAATTAATTGCAAACCAGGGAATTTGGCTCTTGGCTTTACTGGAAAGAATGCTTCCAAAAGGAATCTTTATAAATATTCTGCAAATTATTATCATTTTTTAAAACAAATTCTTCTTGTTATATTACTGTTACTTATTTCAATTTCCTTTCTGGAACACTATAGGTTGAATTTTCATATCCACCATTGGTTCCAGAAGAAGGACATGATGGTCACAGCTTGCCCGAGGAATGGAAATACCTTCCATTTCTTGCTCTGCCAGATGGAGCACATAACTACCAGGAGGGTGAGACATATAATTAAATCTATTTATATTTATACTTTCTGTAGTTTGTTAATATCAATAGATAATACCTTCAACCAAGATCTTGTTTGTATTCTGGAGAAATCTAACTTTATCATCCTGCTGACTGCTGGATTCTTGTTCAGGTGCTTCATTTGGCTACTTTTTGGAAAAGGAGTTAAGGCTCCAAGCTTCTCCAAGCTTCCTGCTTGCCTTCTTCCCACAGCACCGTTGAACACTTTTTTCTTGATGATATTATTACGGATGTGGATCTTTCTGTGTGTCGAGTTATCTAACTTCAAGTAACCCCCTCTTTCCCACTCGCTCCATCCCTCCCCATCCTTGTTCTCCGACCAGTCTGACTGTCTTTCTAATTATATTTTATCTTTGTATGCTTTGTTGTCACCTTCCCCTAGCTAACAATGATCTATCTACATTTGAACTTTGTCTCCTTTGATGTTTCGCTTCCATATTTCTGTCTCCCTCTTCCCTGACTCTCAGTCTGAAGAAGGGTCTCGTCACGAAACGTCACCTATTCCTTCTATCCAGAGATGCTGCCTGTCTCGCTGAGTTACTACAGCATTTTTTGTCTACAATGTAAACCAGCATCTGCAATTCCTTCCTACACTGTCAATTAAGCAGGCTGCTTTGACAATAGACTATAGGTGCAGGAGTAGGCCATTCGGCCCTTCAAGCCAGTGCCACCATTCAATGTGATCACGGCTGATCATCCCCAATCAGTACCCCTTCCTGCCTTCTCCCCATATCCCCTGACTCCACTATTTTTAAGAGCCCTATCTAGCTCTCTCTTGAAAGCATCCAGAGAACCTGCCTCACCGCCCTCTGAGGCAGAGAATTCCACAGACTCACCACTCTCTGTGAGAAAAAGTGTTTCCTCGTCTCCGTTCTAAATGGCTTACTCCTTATTCTTAAACTGTGGCCCCTGGTTCTGGACTCCCCCAACATCGGGAACATGTTTCCTGCCTTTAACGTGCCCAAACCTTTAATAATCTTATATGTATTAATAAGATGCCCTCGCATCCTTCTAAATTCCAGAATATACAAGCCCGAGACAATCTAGAACCAAAGGCCATTGGCTCAAGGCGATAGGGGGGGGGTGAGGAATGATTCAATGAGCGAGTTTGGTATCTCGCGTGTGCAATGAATCATGGAATTTGTCAAAGGTTATTCAGGATAAACAAAGAATCGAGACTCCCCCAACATCGGGAACATGTTTCCTGCCTCTTGCGTGTCCAAGCCCTTAACAATCTTATATGTTTCAATGAGATTCCCTCTCATCCTTCTAAACTCCAGGGCGTACAAGCCCAGCTGCTCCATTCTCTTAGCATACGACAGTCCCGCCATCCCGGGAATTAACCTTGTATACCTATGCTGCACTCCCTCAATAGCAAGAATGTCCTTCCTCAAATTAGGGGACCAAAACTGCACACAATATTCCAGGTGTGGTCTCACTAGGACTCTGTACAACTGCAGAAGGACCTCTTTGCTGCTATATTAGATTCCTCTTGTTATAAAGGCCAACATGCCATTCGCTTTCTTCACTGCCTGCTGTACCTGCATGCTTACTTTCATAGACTGATGTACAAGGACCTCCAGATCCCGTTGTACTTTCACTTTTCCCAACTTGACGCCATTTAGATAGTAATCAGCCTTCCTGTTTTTGCTACCAAAGTGGATAACAGCACATTTATCTGCATTAAACTTCATCTGCCATGCATCTGCCCACTCCCCAAACCTGTCCAAGTCACCCTGCATTCTCATAGCATCCTTCTCACAGATCCCACTGCCACCCAGCTTTGTGTCATCTGCAAATTTGTTCATGTTACTTTGAATCCCTTCATCCAAATCATTGATGTATATTGTAAATAGCTGCAGTCCCAGCACCGAGCCTTGCGGTACCCCACTGGTCACTGCCTGCCATTCTGAAAGGGACCCGTTAATCCCTACTCTTAGTTTCCTGTTTGCCAACCTCTATCCATGTCAGCACTCTACCCACAATGCCATGTACTCTAATCTCCTATGTGGGACCTTATCAAATGCTTTCTGAAAGTCCAGGTACACTACATCCACTGGCTCTCCCTTGTCTATTTTCCTAGTTACATCTTCAAAAAATTCCAGAAGATTAGTCAAGCATGATTTCCCCTTCGTAAATCCATTATTCCCCCTACGTTACTGCTATTCAAATGTTCGGCTATCTCATCATTTATAATTGACTCCAGCAATTTCCCCACCACCAATGTCAAGCTAACTGGTCTATAATTCCCTGTTTTCTCTCTCCCGCCTTTCTTAAAAAGTGGGATAATATTAGCTACCCTCCAATCCACAGGATCTGATCCTGAGTCTATAGAACATTGGAAAATTATCACCAATGCATCCACGATTTCTAGAGCCACTTCCTTAAGTACTCTGGGATGCAGACCATCAGGCCCTTGGGATTTATCAGCCTTCAGTCTCATCCGTCTATCCAACACCATTTCCTGCCTAATGTGGATTTCCTTCAGTTCCTCTGTCACTCCAGATCCTCTGGCCACTTTTAGATCAGGACGATTGTTTGTGTCCTCCTTAGTGAAGACAGATCCAAAGTACCTGTTCAACTTATCTGCCATTTCCTTGTTCCCCATAATAAATTCACCTTTTTCGGTCTTCAAGGGTCCAACTGGTCTTAACTAATTTTTTGCTCTACACATACCCAAAGAAGCTTTTTACTATCCTGCTTTATATTCTTGGCTAGCTTACCTTCATACCTCATCTTTTCTCCCCGTATTGTCTTTTTAGTTATCTTCTGTTGTTCTTTAAACCCAATCCTCTTGCTTCCCGCTCATCTTTGCTACGTTCTACTTCTTCGCTTTAATTTTTATACTGTCCCTGACGTCCCTTGTTAGCCATGGTCGTCCCTTTCTCCCCTTGGAATCTTTCTTCCTCCTAGGAATGAACTGATCCTGCACCTTCTGTATTATTCATAGACACACCTGCCATTTTTGTTCCACTGTCATCCCTGCTAGTGTATCTTTCCAGTCAGCTTTGGCCAGCTCCTCCCTCATGGCCCCATAATCCCCTTTATTCAACTGCATCACTGACACCTCCGATCTACTCTTCTCCCTCTCCAATTGTAGATGAAACCTGACCATGTTATGGTCACTGCCTCCTAATGGCTCATTAACCTCGAGGTCCTTTATCAAATCCGGGTGATGTGAGGCTTCTTGAGAGAGATTGTGCTGCACCCATCCATCATATTGCTGATGTAACACATAGATAGTAGAAGGGCTTTGGGTTGTCATTCGGTGAGTCAGTTGCCACAGAATACCCTAGCCTCTGATTTCTTTAGTCAGGGTAATTATTTGGCTGGTCCAGTTAGGTTTCTGATCACGCCCAGCATAATGATGATGGTTCATTGGGGGCAATGTCATTTGATGTCAAGAGTATTAAGGCTCTCACTTGTCGGAGATGGATATTGTCTGTCATTTATGTGGCAAGATGATTACTTGCCACAGCAGTTCATGCCTGAATTTTGTTTAGGTCTTGCTGCATTCAGGAATTGTCGTCTTCATTTACTGAGGAACTGAGAATGGAATTGAATATGTTGCAGTCATCAGGGTGTAGACATGATGGGCCAAATGGCCGACTTCTACTCCTATTCCTTATGACCTTCCTTAAGAATAACTTCATTTCTGAGCTTTGGAAGGAAGCTCATTGATGAAGCAGCTAAAGATGGTTAAATCTGGGACATTGCCTTGAGTCCCTCCTACATTGAAGTAGACCACAAAGTGTTGGGTAACTCAGTTGGTCAGGTAGCATCTCTGGAGGACATGGATAGGTGATTTTTCAGTTACGGACTCTTCTCTAGACTGTGGAGTCCCTTCCTGCTTTTATTCCCCTCCATCATTCTGAACAATCATTCTAAAGCAGAGTCCAGACCCAAAGTTTCGCTTATCCATCTTCTCCATAGATGCCGCCTGACCCGTTGAATTACTCCAGCACTTTTTGTCCTCTTTTGTAAGCCCGCAGTTCCTTGTATCTTAATGGTAATTGCACAGGGTGACTTTGTCATACTTCTAATTAACAGGGCATACCTGGGCAATTATCCATATTGTTGGTATCAATGCCAGTATTGTGACTATACTAGAATGGTTTGGCTCGAATTACAGCTGGTTCTGGTGCACAGGTGTTCAGTATGACAGCTGAAATATTGTCTGGAACCAGAGCCTTTGCTGTATCGAGTGCTCTTAGCCAATATTGAATTAGTTGGAGATTGACTTTTTTGATAACAGGATCTTGGGCGATTTGGGACATTTCCAACTTCCCTCTTGACTTCACCTGCTGGTAGTGTATCCAGCTGCAGCATCAAACATACTGCCTGGAGCAGTTTGTAGCTGTGGATAGATTTGCTATGGATCATCTGCATTGCAGGGAATACAGTCGGTGGTACATTTAGTGAGCAGGTCACTCCACAGAAAGAGAGAAGATAGATGACCACTGTAGGGCAAGAATTTCCTGTTGCTGTTCCCTTTACTGATAAATGTACTGAATTAGATACTGTTTGAGGTGGGTGATTGTATGGCGTCCCAGGAGAGAACAGCTGTGACTGTGCCGTTTGGAACACTATGATGAACACGGCTGTATAGATGGTTGGGGGAGAAACAATAATGGGAGAGAGACAGTGATACAGACAAAGATGTCTCAGAGTGGCTTCAGGAAATTCTGAAAGGGGAAGTAAACAGCTAGAGGTAGTGGTACATGTAGGTACCAATGACATAGGTTTGCGATGGGATGAAGTCATACAAAATGAATTAAGGAGCTAAATAGCAGGAACTCAAAGATTAAATAGCGGCATTTAAGTAGCAGTGATCTCTGGATTGTTTCTGGTGCCACACGCTAGGAAATATGAGAATAGGATACATCAGATGAATGTTTAAGAATGAACTGCAGATGCTGGAGAATCGAGGGTACACAAAAGGCTGGAGAAACTCAGTGGGTGCAGTAGCATCTAAGGAGCAAAGGAGATGGGCGACGTTTCGGGTCAAGACCCTTCTTCAGACTGAAGAAGGGTCACGACCCGAAACGTCGCCCATCTCCTTCGCTCCTTAGATGCTGCTGCACCCGCTGAGTTTCTCCAGCCTTTTGTGTACCCTACATCAGATGAATGAGTTGCTGAATGAATGTTGCAGCAGGATGGGCTTTAAACCCTTGTCCCACGGTACGAGTTCATTCCAAAAGTTCTCCCGAATTTGCCCTGATTCGAACTCGGAGATTTACGGTAATGGCCACTCGTCGGTACTCGGGGCTCTCGTGGACATTTTTCACCATGTTAAAAAATCTTCACGAGTCTTCCCGTGCTTACTTGACGTTAGGGAGTCTTCTCGAGTGCCTGCCGTTAGCATAACGAGCCGCTAAGAAACGTCCCCGAGGTCCGACATACCCGCTACGTTCATTCTCCGTGCTTACCATGAGTTTGCTTCTTTTTTTTAACTCTGGAGAGCTCTTGGAATGAACTCGTACCGTGGGACAGGTTCTTGGTTAATTGGAAACATTTCTGGGATAGGTGGAAAGTATACAAATAGGATAGGTTGCACCTTAACCAGAGTGAGACCTAGGTTTGCTAGTGCAGTTGAAGATTTAAGCTGAATTGGCTGGGGAAGAGGGTCTTGGGTTAGTTGTTCTGTTATAGAGTAGTAGTGGAAGATGTTTTTCTGGCTCATGGTATATGATTGTTGGTGTTCCGCAGGTAATTCTGTTTTAATTTTATATATATCAATAGTGTGGACAAAAATTTTAATGGGTTGGTTAATGTTTTCGGAGTTGAATTTCAAACCAGTATAGTTGCTGACAGTGAAGAATGATGTGAAACGATATAACACGATATAGATCAGTTACAGATATGGGTGAAGAAATGAGCTGGAATTTAATCTGGGCGAGTGTGAGGTGTTGCACTTCAGGAAGTCATATTTAAAGGGAAGCTACAGTGCATTCAGAAAGTATTCAGACTCCTTCACTCTTTCCACATTTTGTTACGTTACAGCCTTATTCTAAAATTGATTAAATTTGTTTATCATAATTTTTTTATCATCAATCTACACGTAATACCCCATAATAAAAAAACAAAAACAGGTGTTTAGAAATTTTTGCAAAGTAATTAAAAAAAAATTACTGAAATATCACATTTACATAAGTATTCTGACCCTTTACTCAGTACTTTGTTGAGGCACCTTTGGCAGCGATTACAGCCTCTAGTCTTCTCGGGTATGACGCTACAAGCTTGGCACATCTGTATTTGAGTAATTTCTCCCATCCTCTGCAGATCCTCTCAAGCTCTGTCAGGTTGGATGGGGAGCGTCGATGCACAGCTATTTTCAGGTCCCTCCGGAGATGTTCGATCGGGTTCAAGTCCAGGCTCTAGCTGGGCCACTCAAGGACATTCACAGACTTGTCACGAAGCCACTCCTGCGTTGTCTTGGCTGTGTATTTAGGGTCGTTGTCCTGTTGGAAGGTGAACTTTCGCCCCAGTCTGAACGCTCTGGAGCAGTTTTTCATCAAGGATCTCTCTGTACTTTGCTCTGTTCATCTTTCCCTCGATCCTGACTAGTTTCCCAGTTCCTGCCGCTGAAAAACCCCACAGCATGATGCTGCCACCACCATGCTTCACCGTAGGTATGGTATTGGCCAGGTGATGAGCAGTGCCTGGTTTCCTCCAGACGTGACGCTAGGCATTCAGGCCAAAGAGTTCAAACTTGGTTTCATCAGACCAGATAATCTGTTTAGGTGCCTTTTGGCAAACTCCAAGTGAGCTGTCATGTGCCTTTTACTGAGGAGTGGCTTCAGTCTGGCCAATCTACCATAAAGGCCTGATTAGTGGAGTGCTGCAGATATAGTTGTCCTTCTGGAAGGTTCTCCCATCTCCACAGAGGAACTCTGGAGCTCTGTCAGAGTGACCATCGGTTTCTTGGTCACCTCCCTGACCAAGGCCCTTCTCCCCGATTGCTCAGTTTGGAAGGACGGCCAGCTCTATAAAGAGCCCTGGCAGTTCCAAAAGTTCTTCTATTCCAACAGGACAAAGATCCTAAGCACACAGCCAATACAATATCTGGGCCTAAGAATAGCTACAAAGTAAAACATGAGAACTATAGATGTGTAGGTCCAACCTCTGGTAGGAAATTTTCTGGACAGGATTCTGAGGGACAAAATACACATGTATTTGGATTCACGAGTTGATTAGGGGTAGCATGTCTTTGTAAGTGGAAGATCACGTCTCATGAATTTGATTGAATCACATTTCTGAAGTCAACACTAGTTCCTTGGTATTGTTGACAGTGCAGGGGGGGAGTGGTTGTGGCACCACTCAACCAAGTTTTATATCTCTCATAAATGCTGACTCATCACCACCTATGATTCAGCTAACCACAATAATGTAATAGCTGAATGTATAGATGGCATTGGAGTCGTGTTTAGCTGCACAGTAATGGGTAAGAGAGTAGAGCTGGGAGCGAAGCACTCAGCCTTGAGGGGCACTTGTGTTGGCGATCAATGGAGAGGAGATGGTGTTACTGATCCGCACTGGTTGAGGTCTACAAATGAGGAAGTCAGGTTTCCAGATGCAAAGGAAGGTATAGAGGGCCATCTCATGGAGCTTGGTGATGTGTTTGGAAGGTTTGGTAGTGTTGCATGCCAAGCTTTCATGGACACAGATATACTGTTGATCTGTTGCAGTGATATGTTGATCCAGGTCAATTCTGAGGCAGGAGTTGATTTTAGCCATTATTAACATCTCAAATCGCTTTATCAAGGCGGACGTGAGTACGACAGGACAATAGTCATTGAGGCATTACCAGGGTGAAATGTCAAATACTTGGGTACAAAGGTTTAAGGTGAGGGAAGGGTAAGAGTTTAAAGGAGATGTTACAATACCTACCTTCAGCGGTGCTGCAGTTCTGCCACTGGCCGTGTGCGCAACTTTGGAGCCTTTGAAGGGGGGCGGGATTACAATCCATTTTTGTACTGCTTATCGGAGAGGGATTTCCTTGGGCTGCGAGTCGATGAAGAAAAATCGATCGGACTTCCATTCCCGTTTTTTAAAAAATCGTTTACAATTTAATAGTTTGATTAAAATAAAGATGACTTCTAACGCCCTCAACGCCTACAACGTGACGGATCGCAAGAACGGGACAAAACAAAGGGTAAGTCGTGTATTTTACATATAATCTTGTTTCTTGGGGTGGCTTTAATCTAATTTTACGTTGCGAAAATGTGATTTGGGCCCCATACGGACCGGCAGTATCTTTCCTGCCCATATGGGGTTCACATTCACCACAAATGCAACGTTCCAATCCAGAAACATGCACTCGCAAGATGATTAAAATTTTCTTTTTTCTTTGGACAATCATGTTAAAAGAACAACTAAATCGTCTATATTTTGTGTAATTGTATAATCAATATTTTTATACTAAATATACACAACAACGTTAGCCACATTTATTGTGCAGAAAATAATAATTTTGATTATGTTGAAAGTAGATATTTCTAGATTCATTTATGGGAATTAAACATTAAATTCCTTCCATCTCACATATGTTCATGACAGTGAGAATTAAAAAGCATGTTATATTGTGAATTCTTGTGTGAATGGGATTAGATTGTTATTTGGATACTTTGGCTATTTAAAAGAATTATCTTTTTTTTAAGAAATTGAATTTACAGGACATTCTTAATGGGAAAGTAGTGGGCAAAAAGGCATGTCATGCGTGGTTTGAATAGCAAAAACTTGTAGTTTACAATGCCAAAATTGAAAAGTTGAGAAAAAACAAGGTGTACAGACTTGCCTATTGTTTACAATCTGAGGAGTATGATGATGCTACTGATTATGATATGCCAATGTACCAGGTAGCAACTGATCTTCTCCATAAAGACTTGGTCCATTGCTAGAAATTGTAATTTATTTACCTATCTGTTACAGACTTGCAGCATATAATACAATAATATTAAAGTTCTGATCTTGAGAATATCACATTTTTGAATTTAAGGCAGTCTGGGTGTTTATTACTATTTCCTTCACAACGGTCAATTTTGTAATTAGCTACTAATTATAGCCTTTAATTTCAGGTCATCCAAGTAAGATGTTTTATATTTGTTTCAAAATGTATCAATCTATAATAACTGAAAATGTCATTCAGTTCTCTTAATTTTTAAGAAAGTTATGGGCTTTTCACTGTCCTCGGTCACAGCTTTTGTGTTAAGTCAATGGAAAAGCAATAGGGAACAAGATGCAAATTTCCGACTATGAAAATGGCCATAACTTTTTAATACTGAAGATATGAAAGTAAATTAGATGTCAAATTAAACTTCTTTTTATGCTTTATCTGATGGGATAAATTGTAGACATGATTTTTAAAATCTCAAAATTTTGTAACATAGAAACATAGAAAATAGGTGCAGGAGTAGGCCATTCGGACCTTCGAGCCTGCACCGCCATTCAATATGAACATGGCTGATCATCCAACTCAGTATCCTGTACCTGCCTTCTCTCCATACCCTCTGATCCCCTTAGCCACAAGGGCCACATCTCTCCCTCTTAAATATAGCCAATGAACTGGCCTCAACTACCTTCTGTGGTAGAGAATTCCAGAGATTCACCACTCTCTGTGTGAAAAATGTTTTTCTCATCTCCGTCCTAAAATACTTCCCCCTTATCCTTAGACTAAACCCCTTGTTCTGGACTTCCCCAATATTGGAAATAATCTTCCTGCATCTAGCCTGTCCAACCTTGCTATGTATGGGCCAAAGGTTTTACACAAAAAGTGGTAGGTGTATAAAAGATGCATGCTTTCAGGGATGATAGTGGAAGCAGAAATGAGAACAACATTTAAGAGACATTTAAGCACACATGGATATATACAGACATATGGGCATGTGCAGGCAGATTTGGTTACTTTAGATTGATGCCTGTATAATGCAGCAACTGGGTCTGAAGAGCCATATGTTCTATGACGTTACAGTTGTTTTTCTTTCTTCTTTAGATACTGTTTATTTTCACTTGCCTCCAAGGAGTGGAAATCAAAAGACGGTTTATGGGGTTTCCTGCTATCGTCAGATTGATGCCAAGGTGTGTGCCTCACTGAAAATATAATTTTATTGATTTGTTATGGCAACTGAGGAAGAACTGTTTTGCAAATTGATTTTGTTTGAGAGAAAAAATACTAATATAGTTCACTGTAATTTTTGTTTAATGCTTGGTGAGTCAATTACATACATTTGAGAAATTCCTTGGGGTAATTGTTGGTATTTGCAGAGAATAATTATAATATCTGGAGATTTTATTGGAACATAAATGAAATAAATATCAGTCCTCATAAACTGAATGCTATGAGAATGCAGGGTGACTTGGACAGGTTGGATGAGTGAGCAGATGCATGGCAGATGCAGTTTAATGTGGAAAAATGTGAGGTTATCCACTTTGGTAGCAAAAACAGGAAGGCAGATTACTATCTAAATGGTATCAAGTTGGGAAAAGGGGAAGTACAATGGGATCTGGGGGTCCTTGTTCATCAGTCAATGAAAATAAGCATACAGGTACAGCAGGCAGTGAAGAATGCGAATGGCATGTTGGCCTTTATAACAATTGGAGTTGAGTATAGGAGCAGAGAAGTCCTTCTGCAGTTGTATATGGCCCTAGTGAGACCACACCTGGAGTATTGTGTTTTGTGTCCTCAATTTATTCCTAATTTGAGGAAGGACATTCTCGCTATTGAGAGAGTGCAGCATAAGTTTACAAGGTTAATTCCAGGGATGGCGGGACTGTCATATGCTGAGAGAATGGAGCGGCTGGGTTTGTATACTCTGGAGTTTAGAAGGATGAGAGGGGATCTTATTGAAACATATAGCAGTCTGAAGAAGGGTCTCGACCCGAAACGTCGCCTATCTCCTTCGCTCCTTAGATGCTGCTGCACCCGCTGAGTTTCTCCAGCTTTTTGTGTACCCAAGATTATTAAGAGTTTGGACACGCTAGAGGCAGGAAACATGTTCCCGATGTTGGGGGAGTCCAGAATCGGGGACCACAGTTTAAGAATAAGGGGTAAGCCATTTAGAACCGAGACGAGGATTTTTTTTTCTCACAGAGTTGCGAGTCTGGAATTATCTGCCTCAGAGGGCGGTGGAGGCTGGTTCTCTGGATACTTTCAAGATCCTTCTCTGGATACTTTCAAGAGAGAGCTAGATAACGCTCTTAAAGATAACGGAGTCAGAGGATATGGGGAGAAGGCAGGAACGGGGTACTGATTGGGGATGATCAGCCATGATCACATTGAATAGTGGTGCTGGCTCGAAGGGTCGAATGGCCTACTCCTGTACCTATTGTCTATAATTAATTATAACTATTTCTCAATGTCAATTTTTTATTTGCAATGCAGCCCAGCTAGAGTCATATAGTCAATTACCTTTACAGAATCTGCCCAACTTATCCATGCTGGCCAAGTTGCTTAACTGAGCTAGTCCTACTTGCCTGTGCCTGGCTCATTTCCCTCCAAACCCATCCCATCCACGTACCTGTCCAAGTGTCTTTCAAATATTGTATTTCTGCCCACTTCTACCACTTCCTCTGGCAGCTCTTTCTATGTATGTACCATACTCGGGGGAAAAAAAGTTGCCATTCAGGCTGCGTCAAAATCTTTCCCCAGAGGACTGCTAAATCATTTTATGATAACATAATGCAGCAGATCTTGACAAAGATGCAGAACTATCACACATTAAATCAATTGTAAGAATAGGTTTTCAGCAAAATAATTAATGTATTCTGCTGTTTTATGGTAATCATTCTCTTTAATTCTACTCTACTAGGATTTTGCATTGCCTTTTAGCCCTCCTACGTTTCCTGCTTAAATTGTCTCCTCCTTTCTTCATATTGCTCAAAGTGTCTGTCCAATTGCACTTTCATGAACTTTATGCTTCATTTCTCATTTTTACTGAATTTGCAATATCGCTTGTCATCCAATGTTCTCGAACAAGTTGTACATTTCCACCAAAGGAACTATCAAATCTAAACCTATTTAATAAACAATCAATAATCAGATATAAGAAAACAAATCTATTCTCATTAATAGTAACTAACTAAATTGCCATAGCATCAAAATTGATGTACAGTGAAGAAAGTCATCTAAGGTTACAACAGGAGTTAGATCAACTGGGAAAGTAGACAAGGGTGGACAAAAGTGCTGGAGAAACTAAGCAGGTGCGGCAGCATCTATGGAGTGAAGGAAATAGGCAACGTTTCAGCCCGAAGCGTTGCCTATTTCCTTCGCTCCATAGATGCTGCCGCACCCACTGAGTTTCTCCAGCACTTTTGTCTACCTTCAATTTTCCAACATCTGCAGTTTCTTCTTAAACAAGTAGTCAAGGGAGTGGCTGATGGAATTTTAACTCTGATAAGTATGAACTAATGCATTTTGGGATGTTAAACCATGCCAGGACAAAAACAGTATATGGTAGGGTACAGGGGTGTGTTATTGAACAGAGTTCAAACTTTGTATTTGTACTGGAGTACAAATGGTAATATAGGTGCACAATATAGGAGTAGTAAAGAAGGGGTAGGCACAAAATGCTGGAGTAACTCAGCGGGACGGGCAGCATCTCTGGAGAGAAGGAATGGGTGATGTTTCAGGTCGAGACCCTTCTTCAGGCTGTTGTCGGGAGTGGGCGGTACAGCGATAAAATGTAGTCGGAGATGGTAAGACTGGTGGGAGAACTAGGAAGGGGGAGATGATGGAGAAAGAGGGAAAGCAAGGGCTATTTGAAGTTAGAGAAGTAAATGTTCATAACACTGGGGTGTAAGCTACCCAAACGAAATACGAGGTGCTGTTCCTCCAATTTGCGCTGAGCCTCACTCTGACAATGGAGGAGGCCCAGGACAGAACGTTCAGATTGGGAATGGCAGGGTGAGTTAAAGTGCTGAGCAACCGGGAGATCAGGTAGGTTAAGGCGAAATGAGTGGAGGTGTTCAGCGAAACAGCGGAGGTGTTCATTGCCTAACCTGCGCTTGGTCTCGCCGATATACAGGAGTTGGCACCTGGAACAGCGGATACAGTAGATGAGGGTGGAGGAGGTGTAAGTGAACCTCTGCCTCACCTGAAAAAACTGTTGGGGTCCTTGGACGGAGTCGATGGGGGAGGAAAAGGGACAGGTGTTGCATCTCCTGTGGTTGCAGAGAAAAGTACCTGGGGAGGAGATGGTTTGTGTGGGAAGAGATGAGTTGACCAGGGAGTTGTGGAGGGAACGGTCTCTGCGGAAAGCTGAAAGGGGTGGAGATGGTAAGATGTGGGATCCTGTTGGAGGTGGCGAAAATGTCGGAGGATTAAATGCTGTATGCGACAGCTGATGGGGTGGAAGGTGAGGACAACGGGGACTCTGTCTTTGTTACGAATGGATGGAGGGGGAGCAAGAGAGGAGCTGGGGGATATCGAGGAGACCCTAGTGAGAGCCTCATCTATAATGGAAGAGGGGAATCCCTTTTCTCTAATGAATGAGGACATCTCCGATGACCTGGTATGGAAAACCTCATCCTGGGCGCAGGTGCGGCGTTGACGGAGGAATTGGGAGTCGGGGATAGAGTCTTTACAGGACGTAGGGTGGGAAAAAGTGTAGTCTAGAAGGGGTATGGTATGCTTGCCTTTATTGACCAAGGTATAGTGTACAAGTGTTGGGGTGTCATGTTACAGCTGTACCATGAAAGAATGAATAAGATTAAGATGTCAGTACAAGACTAAACAAAGTGGGACCCGTTGGGTCCCAGTCACACGGGAGGCCTGGTCCCCCAACGCAACACATTCCCCAACGCAATATTCCATCACTTACCCGTTGGGATATTCAACCAATCGGAACAAAACTGGGTGCACTTGCAGCACAGGAGAACGGTGCGTGAACTGGCGAAAAATCGTAGCGCTATCGCAAAATGATTTTGCGCAAATAGAAAGACCGCCAAGCCGGAAGATACCAAGATCAGAGTTTTAGTTATGTATAGATAGATGTTATGAGAAAAGGCTGGTTAGACTGATTTTGTTTTTTCACTGGAGCGCAAGATGTTGGGGAATGGCCATGTAGGAGTTTATAAAATCCTATGGTGAATACCACTGTCTTTTCCCTTCAATAGGGGAGCTTAAAATTAGGCAACATGTTTAAGGTGAGAGGGGATATATTTAACAGGACCAGAGGGGAAACCTTTTGCATAGAGGTTGGTGAGTATATGGAAAGAGCTGCCAGATGAAGTGGTAGAGACGAGTATAATTATAACCTTTTAAAGGCATTTGGATAGGTACGTATATAAGCGAGTTCGGTATTACAACTGCGCATGCGTGAGTTTGCCCAGGTCATGGGTCATTCTGGATAAACATTCTCGCCTACTGAGCTACTGTGTGTATACATTACGATCGATAATTGTTTTGACTGCATTTCTTACGTATTTTCCTGTTTTGCTTCTTCGAGGTAAGGATATACTGCTTTCAAAACTATTAACTAGGTGTATTTATGGTTTATTTGAATAAAACTATGATCATTTTGGTGGTTTTATTGGCTTTTCCTTGGTCACTTGCTGGCCCGCTTCGGTGAGTGAGCGAGATCATGACGATGAATAACAACCATTTTTTATTGTTTTTGTTTTGGAGGGGGGGAGGAGGAAGAAATAAAATGTATGATTTCTATAACTATCAATAGATAATATGGAAAGTATTTGTGGGGTTTTCCACCTCTTACTATACTAGTCCACGGGCTGTATGCACGTTTGTTGACTTCTGAATGTATATGTATAGGTTAAGTTGTGTAATAAAAAACTGAGTCACGAGTCTCCTGACTAATCAGTTAATTTGCTACAATTAGCTTGGGGCTAGTCAAGTCATGGAAGAAAATTAGTTGGACTAATCACACAGGATTTCTGATTAATACCTACTGGCTGGTGGCTGCTGCAGCATAGTAAATATTTAACCATGAAGGCAAGCAATCAGTAAGAGCTCACAGAGATGGAGAATGAGCTCAGCTCCCAGAGACGTTACTGCTACATAAACTTACTATTTTCTTCTGCTTTTCTACTCACGGGAGCAGGCACGTGCCGTGATAATTACTCAAGATAGGCAGTCAGCCGGCTTTTTAAAAAAAATCTTAAACCGCTCTTGTTCTCTTCATAAAATTAAAAAAAAGTAACAATTCAATTATCCCAAGGCATCTAAATCGCCTTCATTTTTTAATTACTGAATGGGTGGGGACGGAGGATGAAGGCAGGTGGAGTGATGGTGGGAAAAATGGGAGCACACCGGGACGTTGAATCAGTTGTCATATTATTGAATGACAATACTAATTCAAGGGTCAAATTGGAGGGAGAGTTCCTTTCACAGCATGTGGAGAGCCTGTGCCAGGGGTTAAAGATGCGGGGAGGGCAGTAGTGTTGAGAAGAAGGGAGTCGGAGATCATGTCGGACTCACCGCTGCCGCAACGCTCCGGGCACGGACAGCAGAACTGGCCGCCACTTCCGGGGAAGGAAGCAGCTCGGGTGACTGCGAGCGGCCGCCGAGACCCGACAGCAAAACCGGCTGCCTTCAGTGCCTTCTGCCAGCCCGCTCACCTCTGGCAGTGCTCTCTGTCTGAACACCTCTCACCTGCCGCTCGTCGGCTTCGCTCATGTCAGCCGCTTCCCCCAAATCCTTAAATTCCAATAGCCGAGTAACCTCAATCAGTCCCTTGATCGCGCTGTTGGAATTTAAGGAGTTGTGGAAGTAGCTGACATGAGTGAGGCCGGTGAGCGGCAGGAGAGAGGTGTTCAGATGGTGAGCGGGGACCAGCAGAAGTGGCAGCCGGTTCTGCTGTCGGGTCCCGGCGGCCGCTTGCAGTCATCCGAGCTGCTTCCTTCCTTGGAAGTGGCGGCAAGTTCTGCTGTCAGTGCCCGGAGCGCTGCGGCAGCCACCCGAGCCAATTCAGTCCCCGGCCACAATGCGGTGGAGCCGTGCCCGGAGTGTTGCAAGTGGGCTACTGGCCCCGATCCCCTCCTTCACAACGCTCCTGCCCTCCCAGCAACTTTACCCCGGGCCAGACACCTCAAACACTGTGAAAGGAGCTCTCCCCACCCACCCTGGGAAATACAGTATTTAAAAACATAAAGCACCAAGAAATGTACTTACCACGTTATAGGTACACAAACTCCATTCTTCACTCTTTGTTTCCTAAGATACTCTTAAAATAATGGCAATCCATATTTGAAAATCCCGCCAAGATACTCGCACTGTGCATGCGCAGTACTGCAAAGGCAAAATTTCTGCTGCCTTCTGCTCCGCTTGAAATTGACAGCTTGAAGCAGCGCTGACGGCATGTGGGCTGCACAGACCTTCAAGGGCGACAAGTGCTGCGGTTGAAAGGCATGGAGAATTATGCCTACCAAAGAGATCGATCTCTTAGATAGGCACAATTCTCCCATGCCGTTACTATTTATATTTAATAATTGCCATTTCCTAACTTTAGTCGGGGTAGGCAGTGCCTACCTTGCCTACCCTGACAGCACGTGCTTGCATGGGAGCCACTTAGACTAAAAGTAACAGTTATCTCAAAATAAAGAGTATATTTCGGCATGTTGGCACAGGCAAGATTTGCGTTGTGGGAACCCACCTTAGTGGGTGCATCAAAATGTCCTGCATAGCTGCTTTTTCACCCAAGTCACAGGTCTCCCCGCTTTGCCTCATTGACTTTGGACCTAGCTAGGATGCTGCATCCCTCCCACGCCCCACAGAGAGCTGTTCACGTTTGCACATGGTTGCAGGGGTGGTGTTTGCAGTCTCCCCGGTGGGGATAGTTGATGCCTGACTTTGGCTGTGGTGGGGATAGTTGCTGTCAGAGCCAGGCAATCAGGTGGTTACTCAGAGACCATCTGCAGTGATTTGGCAGGTGATGCCGGACTCGACCTGACTCCCTTCACCTGGGCCATTGTCTTGAGACCAGACCAGACCAGACCGATGGGGACAACAATAGCAGCAGCTTCTGATGAGTGAGTGAGTGCTCAGGTCCACTTCATTGCAGGGTGTGCAAACAATGTTGAATGTTCAGACTTTGTTGCATTTAGCTCAGGGCTACTCAAGTCAGCGGGGAATGGTGCTTTTGCACTCACGCCTCCGCAGTCTGAGACTTGAGGGAGGCGGTCCTGGTTGGTGATGACACGAAGGGCCGAATGGCCTCCTAATGCACCTATTTTCTATGTTTCATAGTGAACTATTCAGTTTGGAATGGACCCTAAGCACACAGTTCACATTATGGTTGCATTAACACTAAGGGTTGGATTTGGTGAAGGTCAATAGGTGGCATGGAATTCGGTCTTGCTACTGATGTATTGGGGCAAAGCTTGCTTTGTGTGCTACAGCATTAAGGCAGTCGGAGATAACGTGGCTTGCTTTCGGTGGTTGATCACTTGTACGAATCCAATACATTCTTTGTTTATCCTGAATGATCTTTGACAAAATCCCATGATTCATTGCATGCACGAGATACCAAACTCGCTTATTGGAAAGGTTTGGAGAGATATTTGCTCTGCGTAGGCAGTGGGAAAAGTTCAGTGGAGCAACATTGTCAGTGTGGACAAATTGAGCGAAAGAGCCTGTTTCAATGCTGTACAGCTCGATGACACTATTTACCATGTTGTTGTTTAGTGTGTTAATGCAGGCATTTTTTTCCAATGTCAAAGTTATACTTTGTTTTATTGATTTCATTCTCTTTATCAAGCTATAAAAATTATTCTGTCCCTCTAGGGGCTCTAATTTTAGCATGTTTTTCTTTATTTCAGATCCTGAAGGTTCGTCAAGCAGACGTCACTAGAGAAACTGTACAAAAGAGCGTCTGTGTGCTCAGCAGGCTGGTAATTCACTCTTTTTCTCAAATACAGCTTTAATAAAATATTGTAATTTGGGTAAGGACGAAATAAGGTGTAAGTACCATTTCATTGTTCAGCTATTTGGTTTTAAAGTAATAATGACATAGCAGTTGAGCAAATTTAATTTCACTATTGCCTATTATTTAATAACATTTTCTCTTGCGATCCATTGAATTGGTGAACCTGCTGATGGGCTTACTGGTTACCTATTCTAAGCTGATGAAAAGGGTTTGTTAGTGTTGCTTAAAAGCAAAAATATTGCAGATCTTGGATATCTGAAATTAAAATGGTATGTGTGGAGTTTACAGATGGTGGTGGGATCATGTTGAAGTTGTCGGAAATGTCGGAGAATGGTGTTTTGGATTCTGAGGCTTGTGGGGTTAAAGGTAAGGACCATGGGAACTCTATCCTTGTTCTGTCTGGGGAAGGGGGAGCGAGAACAGAACTACAGAATACAGGTGACATGGATGAGTGATATATCTATGACAAGAGGGGGAGAAGCCATGTTTTCTACATAAAGAGGACATATCGAATGTCCTAGAATGGAAAGCCTCATCTCACCACAGAGGAGACGTGGGGGAGGACTCCATCTGCAACAATAGGGAAAGTCACATTTACTGAAAAAATAGAACATCTGTGAAAAGCTTTATCTTGGAAGCGGGTGCAGCGGAGTTGTAGAAATTGAGTGTGAGCATGGAATCCTTGCAAGAAGCAGGGAGGCAAGTTCTAGTCAAGGTAACGTCGGAGTCGATGTGTTTATAGTAGATATCAATCGTTGGTCGGTCCCCTGTGAGGGAGAAGAAGGGTTCGAGAAAGGGGAGAAAGATTTCAAAGGTAGACCAAGTGAATTTGAGGGCAGGGTGGAAGTTAATAATGAAGTGATTTTATCAACTTTATCATGCAGAACTTGTTGAATTCATCAAGATCCGTGCATCTGCAGTGTCTTATGCCTCAGTCTTAGAATACTGTTGGTTATGCTTAGAAATGGGAGACTTATAATGGAGTTTTTCATAAACTATTATTTAAATAAGAGCAGTTTGAAAATATTAAAATTAACTATCAAATTGCATCATCGTTTTTTTTAATTTTATTCTACATTTACAAATTTTACAATTATGTCATATCTGCTCTCAAAGTTCTTTCTTTATCTGAACTAGGATGCAAGATACGCATTTAAATAATTTTGAGGTTACTTCTTGCCAGATAGTACTGAAAAGCACTGAAGATACTGTTAAAGATTCTTGGTCAGACCACAAATATTATACACAATTACTTGAGTCGGGTCCAAATATGTATTGGTTTGAATAGGTCAGTCAAATAAATTGCTTAATGAGTGGTGTGAGAGAAAGATTTCATGAGTAATTAGTACCATTAATTAAAGGCGAGAAGGCAGGAGAAAGGGGGCTATTCTACTGGGACAGACTTCACATACCCTTCATAATCTTTTTTCTGGTCATAGCTCATTCCTTCTTGTGTCGTCCATCTTATTTTGGCATGCCTCTTCCCTTTCCACTTTTCAGTCCTTTCTAAATGAAAAATGTTCTGCAATATTTAATTCTCAACCGTAGTATCACAATTAGACCATGTCTCTGAAGTATTATTAGATCAGACTGATTTCTATCTTTTTTTTGTGATAAATCCATCCTTTATTTTTAGGCAGATTCATGCATTCAGTTAAAATCCTTCCAATTCCACATTTACATTTCCTCAACTTCTAGCAGGACTCTCCACAGCGTCATGCACTCCAGAGAAAACAATGCTAATTTGTCCAACCTTATAGCTCATATCCTCAAATCCAGACAGCAAAGCTCTTCTGCATCTACTCTAAAACCTCCACATCCTACCTGTGATAGTGTGACCAGAGCCGCACACAATGCTCAACAAGGGACTTCCGGTGGCGCTATGGAGGGCTAGAGAGCAACGCCAGCCAGCTCCTCGAAAAAAACGGTGAAAAATCGGGGAGAAAGCGACCTACCTGCTGCCTGCTGCCTCTGTACCGATTGCTGTGAGTGATGTCATCAGGCGCACGACTTACTATGTCTACACAGAGCAACCCACCCGCGGATAAACCGAAAAGTCGGGTTACCAGGCAGAAAACGGTGGAAGGCCCGACTGAAGCCTTGGGCTCAGGTAGGATGCTATCCCAAGAAGATGTGTCGAAAAAAAGATGAAAAAATCGGAAGGTGAAGAACTTAACTTTTATTGCAAGTGAAATTGCTGGTTTAAAGGAGGAAATAAAGCTGGAACTAAAGAATGAACTGGCAAAAACGAATGAAGAATTGAAGAAGATGAATTTTGGGGAAGAAATAAAAAAATCAAGGAGGAAATGAAGGAGTTAAAGCTTGAAATTAATACCATGGCTAAGAATACATCGGATGAACTGAAGAAAGAAATTGCAGAAATATTGACTGAACAAACTGCAAGTTTGACAAAATTGAGACGAATGTTAAAATCAGAAAAGTGAAAACTGATCTTGAAGAAAGGCTGAATCCTGTGGTGCTGGCACTGAATCAACAGATGGCAGCCATAAAGGGCCTTGAAGAACTAGCCGAAACAAGTGCTCAGACTACAGCAAAGCTTATCACAAAAAACCAACGTCTAACTGAATTACTGGGCAAAATAACCGTGAAATGTACTGAATTGGAAGGTCGCCAGAGAAGACAGAACCTAAGAATTGCGGGTATTCCAGAAGGGAAAGAGACGGATCAAGATCCCCGAGAATTCACTGCAAATCTACTGCAAAAAGTTTTATCTCTGGATCAAAAGCCTTTACTTGCCCGAGCACACAGAGTGATGAGACGCCAGACAAGACGGTACGACCATGTCCTGGAGGAGATAATGCACAAAATTGCAAGAAACAGAAATCTTGCATTTGAAGGACACAGGATCAGTATTTATCCAGACTATCCAGCAGAGGTCTCCAGGAAACGAAAAACGTTTAATGAGACCAAAAGAATCTTGAGGGAAGTGAAGAATTTGAAATATGGTCTGAGGTATCCAGCTACCCTAAGAGTCACTTACAATCAGAAGGAACACTTTTTCACCAACCCTGTGGAAGCATTGGACTTTGCCCAGAAGATTAAGGTTCGAGAGGATGCTTGAATAATACTTTCAAAACTGAACTTCATCATTGAATAAACTGACTTTGCAGGACTGGATAGAATTAAAGTGGTGACTGAGGAAGCTGGAGAAAGATGTGGATCAGAAACTCTCCCATGGATACTAATAATTAGTATAACTGCACTACTAATATAAATAACTAATAAATACTAAAATTATAGCGTGGTATCTTTACTAATCGGAGTTAATAATTATCACTAATGACTAATACTTACTTATAATGGAATGATTAGAGTCAAATATAGAGTTTGATTTCATTTGCCCTCCTTGGAAACTTGTGTTTTATTTGTAATTTTTATTTTTATTTTATTTTTTCCTTTCTTTTCGTTTTTTTATTATATTTTCAAATAAGTTTCAAATATGTATCCTCACATTTCCGACTATTGGAACCCGAATATTTTAAAATCTAATATCCCCGGTAAAATACTGCTATGGAATAAAAATTCCAAGAAACCAAGGAGCTGGTTAAGTTGGTAACATCAACTACGGAAGTCGGTAGATGGTTAGCCATGCTAGTATGGCTAGCACTAACTACACTAATACTAGATGTAGTTTTTTCCTTCTTTGTGCACAATACTAATTTCTTAACCTATCCTCTTTTCTTCTCTATAATCTATCATTATTATTGTCAGTTTGAATGGTTACAAATTGGATCAAAGGAGAGTACACGTGAGAGACATTCAAGGGTCTTAAAATTCGTCTATTCGGAGTTCGGGTGTAAGGTCGGGTCTGTCGAACTGAACCATTGGCTCTATTATAGACCCCCATAGAAAAAAGATGCAAGATTTAAAAATGAATAAGGGGAATGAAGGAATAATGTTTTGTAGCTGGAACATTAAAGGTATTAATGAACCAATTAAGAGAGGTAAAGTACTAGCACATTTAAAAGCAATTAAAGCTGATGTGATTTTTATTCAAGAAACACATTTAAAAAAAGATGCCGAGCATAGGATAGATAAAACGTATCATTCTTCTTTTACACACAAATCCAGAGGCGTAGCAATATTATTTCATTAAGGCACTTTATTTAAACATACATCAACTATAACTGATAGTGATGGTAGATACATTATTGTAATAGGAGAATTAAATGCACAAAAAATGATTTTTGTCAATGTATATGGACCAAACTTTGATAGTCCACTGTTCTTTAAGAAAATATTTAATAACATTCCGGAAATAGCACAACATAACTTAATAATTGGAGGAGATTTAAATTGTACATTAGATTATTATTTAGATAGATCCACAAGACAAAGGAAAACCAAATCCTATTCCAGTGACTTATTAAATGCATATATGGATACTAGTAATATTAAAGATGTTTGGAGAGTAGAAAATCCAACTGGACGAGAATATTCATTTTATTCACCTGTACATATAACAATTAACAATTACAGCAAGGAAACAGGCCCTCTCGGCCCTTCCAGTCCGTGCCGACCACATAAAACCTATTCAAGAATAGATTATTTTTTGGTTGACGCTAAACTTATCTCACTTACTTATAATTCAAAATACCATAATATTACAATCTCAGATCACGCACCTTTAACATTTATGATTAAAATAAATGGTAAAATGGAAAAACAGGGACAATGGAGATTTAACCCACAAATCTTAAAAGACAAAATAACTCAGGAATATATTATAGAACAGATCAAGATTTTCTTTGAAATAAATGATAAACCGGAAATATCTTCTTCCCTATTATGGAAAACTTTTAAAGCATATGCCCGTGGAATTATGATTTCTTCTCAAGCATTTTATAATAAAGAGAATCGGTGGGAACAATAGGAATTGGAAAAGGAGATTAAACAATTAGACACTGAGAATGCTGCTAATCCATCCATAACAAAACATAACAAAATCGCTGCACTGAAATATAAATAAAATATTCTCAGATCAAGTTGTAAAACTCTATCAGTACACTAAACAATTACAATTTGAATTTGGAGATAAACCTCAAATTACTGGCTCGTCAATTACGGAAAATGCAGGGAGAAAAAATAATCCATAGGATTAAATCATACAATGGCGAAACATTAGTACAACCCAAAGATATTAATGAGAGATTTTTGCAATATTATAAAAATTTATATTCAGCTAAAATGACAGAAAACAAGATAGGAATAGAAGCATTTTTTTAAAAATGTAATCTGAATGGGTTGGATTCACAAAATAGAGAATCACTAAATGCTGAAATATCAGTAAAAGAAATCGAAGAATCTATCAGATCATTAAAAAATTGTAAAACACCGGGACCAGATGGTATTGGTTCGGAATTTTATAAAACATTTTATGATCTGATTGCACCACGTTTGAAGATACTCTATGAATACATTTATACCCACCAGAAACTACCAGAAATGTTAAATGAATCTATTATAACACATACCTAAAATAGACAAAGATCTGGATGACCCAGGATCATATAGAGCTATAGCTCTTTTAAATACTGATCAAAAGATACTAATCAAAATATTAGCACAAAGACTAAGCACAGTTATTAATAAATTAATTCACCCGGACCAAACAGGATTTATACCAAAATGATATTCCTCATATAATCTGAGACGATTATTCAATATTATATATTCGAAAAGAGGTATTAATAAAGACCTAGTAATTATATCGTTAGATGCGGAGAAAGCCTTTGACCAAGTGGAATGGTCTTACTTGTTTTCGGTTATGGAAACTTTTAAGTTGGGAGAGAAGTTTATTACTTGGGTTAAATTATTATACACTAATCCAACAGCCAGAATACTAACAAATCAAATGCTATCAACTAAATTTAATTTATTCCGAGGCTGCAGACAAGGTTGTCCTTTATCCCCGCTATTGTTTGCACTTGCAATAGAACCATTAGCTCAACGTGTGAGATTACATCCTGAAATATATGGGTATGACACCAGAGATACTGAAAATAAAATCTCCTTATATGCGGATGATGTATTACTTTATATTACAAAGCCGGAAATTAGTATTCCAAATTTACTCAAATTAATAACTGAATTTGGATTATTTTCAGGATATAGTATTAATTGGAATAAAAGTGAACTTATGTCAATAATGGTAAAAAAACTTACATATACTACAACAATTTCCTTTTAAGATAGCAAAAGAAAAAATCAAATATCTTGGAATTTATGTAACAAAAAAGATTTGATTCTTTATTTCAATCCAATTTTCCACTTTTATTGAATAAATTAAATAAGAATATTTTATATTGGAAAACGTTACCTATTTCAATGCTAGGTAGAATTAATGCAATAAAAATGATTTTTCTCCCACAATTACTATATCTCTTCCAATTGATTCCGATATATCTTCCTAAAAATGTCTTTAAGAAGGTTGATTCTATAGCCACCAACTTTATCTGGGATTATAAGAGCCATAGAATAAATAAAAAACATTTATGTAAATCAAAAATAAATGGAGGTCCAGCACTGCCAAACTTTATGTTTTATCGCTGGGCAGTTAATATTAAAAATATGAATTTTTGGTTAGTAGAGACAGATAAACAACCAATCTGGTTAAAAATGGAAAAAGAAGATTGTTCGCCTTTTGAAATTAGCTCTATTTTATTTGCTAATATTAAACTAGGTAAGAAAATCGATAGTGAAAACCCTATAATAGAAAGTGGGATACGTATCTGGAAACAAATAAAGAAAACATTAAAATTGAAATGTATACCACTAGCCCTAACCGTTGTAAATAACGTTACATTTAAACCTTCAATCATGGACAAAGGTTTTTTACAATGGAAAAACTATGGAATTACTAAGATGGGCGATCACTATAGGGAAAACTCCTTCATGTAATTTCAAGAATTACAACAAATTTATGGATTACATTCAAAAGATTACTTTAAATATTTACAAATTAGATACTATGTAAAAGCAAACACACAAGAAATCAGAAATAGAAAGACAGAAATTTTAGATGAATGTCTAAATAAACACCCGAACACAGAAAAATTAATATATATGTATAACATTTTATTGGAAAGCGATGTTACAATGACAGAAATATATAGACAATCATGGGAAAGTCAATTAATCAGACTAGAAGTATGGGATGAAAGTTTACAACATATACACCATTGTTCATTAAATGCTAGACACTCTCTTATACAATTTAAAATATGACATAGATTACATTATTCAAAATCCAAATTACATAGTATTTTTTCAAATGTATCTGCCATATGTGATAAATGTCAGCACCTAGAAGCTAACTTAACGCATTAATTTACAAATTGTGTAAAAATTTCTAAATTTTGGACAGAAATATTTAAGATAATTTTGAATGTTGTTAATATGAATCTGATCCCTGACTCAAAATTAATAATATTGGGAATATTAGAAACAGATCAACTAATAACAACAAATCAAATAATTTTTATTGATTACAGTTTAATAATTGGGAAAAAATTAATATTGAAATTCTGGAAAGGTCCTACATCCCCAACAACCAAAATGTGGATTACAGGAATGTCGGAGACACTTCATCTGGAAAGATTACGGACAAGTTGGATCTTTTCAGAGGGATATGGTCTCCATTTATTGAATATTTAAAGGGTCAAAATGGCTTGGTGTGAGAGCCTGACTGAAGCCTGAATAAAGGAATGGATGAAGAATCATATATAACAAATCATGGATATATCTCCAATGATGGATAACCTGTTTAATCCACTTTTTTTGATTTTCTATTTTTACTTTATTTTTCTCTATTTTTTCCTATCTGAAATAAAATTTAAAAAAATGTATAGAAATATAAATAAGACATTGTTAATATTAATAATATTACGAATGTATGTGACAAGTATATTCTTTTAATATGTACTTATGTCTAATAACAATATTTAGCAAAAAAACAAAAAACAATGCTCAACAAGCGGCCAAACTAAAATGTTATTAATTGCGACTTGAATTCCTTGCTCTTATACACGATGCTCAGACTGGTGAAGGCAAGTATGCCTTATTTTACACGCCATCTGCTTATGTTGCTGCTTTAGGCCCAAATCGAAAGCTCCTTCAAAGATCCCACTGTATGTGACTGTTGTTCAAGATTCTGCCATTAAATTATACTTCCCCTTACATTTGGCCTCCCAAAGAGCAATACCTCACACCCTGCCCAAATTAAACTCTATCTGCCATTGTCCCCACCCATACCTTCTGTATTAGTTGATAGCCACATTCGCTGCAAATTTACAGCCTGATAGGTTGAAGGATCTGTTATTCTATGAAATTGCTATAAAACATTGTTGTGAATTAATTGATACTTTATTGCAATTTTCCTCAATAGCCGCTTTATGGTTTACTTCAAGCAAAATTGCAACTCATCACACATGCTTACTTTGAGGAAAAAGATTTTTCACAAATTTCTATCTTAAAGGTAAGCATTTTACTATTTTAATTTTAATAAAATTGTTGCAAGAAAGTAACACCGAGCGGTAGAGTTGCTGCCTTGCAGCGGCAGAGACCTGGATTTGATCCCAACTATGGGTGCTGTCTGTACGGAGTTTGTACGTTCTCCCCGTGACCGTTTTCTCTGAGATCTTTGGTTTCCTATCACACCCCAAAGACGTTCAGGTTTGTAGGTTAATTGGCATGGCTAAAGTGTAAATTGTCCCTAATGTGTGAGTAGGGTAGCGTTAATGTGCAACGTGTAGGTTGGCGTGGACTCGGTGGGCCGAAGGCCTGTTTCTGCACTGTATCTCTAAACTAAAATACGAAACCAAAATAAAGTAGAATAGTCTTCATTTACATCCTTTGCAAACAGCTTCAGTTGGAATTTTATGTCACTTTAGTGATTACCTTTATTCTTTATTATCATTAATCCTATTCATATATATATTAATTATTTGGTGATCTGTGCCACAAGAATGTGGGATATTTGGAAGACCAAAGCATTGTCTTTGGTGCTTGTTTAAAAAAAATCTATTCTTTAACAACTGACTTCTTCCCTCTCCTTGTGTTGAGCCAAACTGTTTGTAATTTCATGAGACAGATTTTAGACCACATACAGTATCATCCCAGGTCATGTTCTTCCATCCCTTTCATTGATCTGTAGTGGTTCCAATTTAAGCATCAACTCCGTTTTTAATTCTCATTATTGTTTTCAATTACCAACACAGTCTCATTCATCCCTAACCTTGCAATTTCCTCCAGCTCTTTAACCTTCCAAGGCATCTTTTGGACACTTAATATGCCTCCTTTACTCTATATGTATATTAGTGCTGTTAAGGTTCTTACCAGTATACTTTCCCCTTGCATTTGATCTCCCAAAGTGCCACAAGCTCAAGTTTGCTCGGATTACACTCCATCTGACATTTCTCTGCTCATTTCTGTAACTGATCTAACCACTCTGAATATTTTGACAGCCATCCTCACAGTCCACATCTCTAGCAATCTTGGTATAATCTGAAAATGTATTAACCAACCCATCCTCATTCATGTCCATTTATATATATATAATAAGCAACAGAACTGTGCGGAACTTTACTGGGGAGACTTTAAAACTAGATCAGTTGGGGGGAGGGACTCAAATCGAGAAAGCAAGTAGACCGTGTGTGAGGCAGGAGGCAGAGAAGGGAAGCAGTCAGACGCAACACGTAGGGTGGAAAGAAGAAAAAAATAAAACAGAATAAGAGGTGGTGGATTTCCTAAATGTGTGAACAGAGAGACGTAAACAGACGTAAAATGTGTGAACAGAGGGGTGTAAAAGGAGGATAGAACAATAGGGAGCAAGGTGAAAAGTGGCAGGCAGACAAATCCAGGGCAAAAATCAAAAACGGCCACCTTTCAACATAATTGTATAAGGGGCAAGAGCGTTGTAAAAACAAGCCTGAAGGCTTTGTGTCTCAATGCGAGGAGCATTCGTAATAAGGTGGATGAGTTGAATATGCAGATAGCTATTAATGATTATGATATAGTTGTGATCACGGAGACATGGCTCCAGGGTGACCAAGGCTGGGAGCTGAACATCCAGGGATATTCAATATTCAGGAGGGATAGACAGAGAGGAAAAGGAGGTGGGGTAGCATTGCTGGTTAGAGAGGAGATGAATGCAATAGAAAGGAAGGACATTAGCTTGTAGGATGTGCAATCGATATGGGTAGAGCTGCGAAACACTAAGGAGCAGAAAACTGTGTTGTGTACAGGCCACCTAACAGTAGTAGTGGAGTTGGGGATGGCATCAAACAGGAAATTAGCAATGCGTGCAACAAAGGTAAAACCGTTATAATAGGTGACCTCAATCTACATATAGATTGGGTGAATCAAATTGGCAGGAGTGCTGAGGAAGAGGATTTCTTGGAATGTATGCGGGATAGTTTTCTAAACCAACATGTAGAGGAACCAACGAGAGAGCAGGCTATTCTAGACTGGATATTGAATAATGAGGAAGGGTTAGTTAGCAGCCTTGTTGTGCGTGGCCCCTTGGGCAAGAGTGACCATAATATGGTTGAGTTCTTCATTACGATGGAGAGTGACATTGTTAATTCAGAAACACGGGTCCTGAACTTAAAGAAAGGTAACTTTGAGGGTATGAGACGTGAATTGGCCAAGATAGACTGGCAATTGAAGGGTTGACGGTGGATATGCAATGGAAGGCATTTAAAGACTGCATGGATGAACTACAACAATTGTTCATCCCAGTATGGCAAAAGAATAAATCAGGGAATCCGTGGATAACAAGGGACATCAGGGATAGTATCAAAGCAAAAGATGAAGCGTACAAATTAGCCAGAGAAAGCAGCCTACCAGAGGACTGGGAGAAATTCAGAGTCCAACAGAGGAGGACAAAGGGCTTAATTAGGAAAGGGAAAATGGATTATGAAAGAAAACTGGCAGGAAACATAAAAACTGACTGCAAAAGTTTTTATCGATATGTGAAGCGAAAAAGATTAGTTAAAACAAATGTAGGTCCCTAGCAGTCAGAAACAGGTGAATTGATCATGAGGAACAAGGACATGGCAGACCAATTGAATAACTACTTTGGTTTTGTCTTCACTAAGGAAGGCATAAATAATTTGCCGGAAATAGCAGGGGATCGTGGGTCAAGATAGGCTGTATCACAGGGTACTTAAGGAAGTAGCCCCAGAAATAGTGGTTTCCTTAGTGATAATTTTTCAAAACTCTTTAGATTCTGTAGTAGTTCCTGAGGATTGGAGGGTAGCTAATGTAACCCCACTTTTTAAAAAGGGAGGGAGAGAGAGAACGGGGATTACAGACCAGTTAGTCTAACATCGGTAGTGGGGAAACTGCTAGAGTCAGTTATTAAAGATGGGATAGCAGCGCATTTGGAAAGTGGTGAAATCATTGGACAAAGTCAGCATGAATTTACGAAAGGTAAATCATGTCTGACGAATCTTATTGAATTTTTTGAGGATATAACTAGTAGAGTGGATAAGGGAGAAGTAGTGGATGTGTTATATCTGGACTTTCAGAAGGCTTTTGTCAAGGTCCCACACAAGAGATTAGTATAGAAACTTAAAGCACACGGTATTGGCGGTTCAGTATTGACGTGGATAGAGAACTTGCTGGCAGACAGGAAGCAAAGAGTAGGAGTGAACGGGTCCTTTTCACGATGGCAGACAGTGACTAGTGGGGTGCCGCAAGGCTCAGTGCTGGGACTCCAGCTATTTACAATATATATTAATGATTTGGAACATCTCGAAGTTTGCGGATGACACGAAGGTGGGGGGCAGTGTTAGCTGTGAGGAGGGTGCTAGGAGGCTGCAAGGTGACATGGATAGGCTGGGTGAGTGGGCAAATGAATGGCAGATGCAGTATAATGTGGATAAATGTGAGGTTATTTTTAGACATAGGAAATATATTGACACAAACTGGTGGAATTGACGAACCGACTTCTCAATCACCCCTTTACTGCACAATACTTCAAGTTCTGCCTGTATCTGCATATTCTCCTCATGTGAGAAAACGAGTGTCCGACTTGGAACATGCTGAGTGGGTGGACACAAATTAGGGTAGAATTCAATTCGAAACCCTTCTATACTGCACAGCACAAACGGATCTAATGTTATTTCCTGCCATTCATTTAGGAACAAGTGTAACCTGCCCCCAACTTGAACATATTTCCCACTTAATTTGATTCTATCAGGAGCAAAACCACTGACCTGCATGTTGACCGATGGCCCTTGTTGCCCCCTATCCTCCGCCTGTTTGCAAGGTCCTCCCCAAATAACAGATTAGGCAACTGTACATTGCAAGGCTTGCAGAGCGATGCATACTTAGGGTGAATATTTGGGCGTACGGCACTCTTTCGTAAGCAGTTCACCTCAAAATGTGCACTGCACAGAAGCCCCAAAGCATCCTGATGTGCTTCTGATAGGTGCCCCTCGTCCACCGTTCTGGCGAACACAGTAATACCTGCAGCAAGCAATTTCAGCACCCGCTGGAGTTTTAGCTCTTGTGCCCGAACTGCAATCTCCATTTTTCCCCATATAACATGGTTCACCACTGGCACCTTCAATAAGGCACAGTCAACCGGGGTTTCATGCTTCTTTATAGTGTCATCCAATACCAGCTCTTGGAGCTGATGGGAGAGCAAATAATTTATACTTGTGGACAACTGCTGCCCCAATGGCTCTCCTGCTTCTGTGGGAATGGCAAATTTTGCAGCCAAATCAGGTATTGTAACCTCATGCCCTTCACCCCCTGGGCTGTGTTCACCCATTGGTTCGGCGTCAGTATACTCCTGACCCGTCAAGCTTTCCTCCTCCATGAGGGAGCGAATAAGCAGCCCTATTGCAGGTGCTGCTGGCACAGGCTCTCCATCAGCCCGGCGTGGATACCACTCGTACTCCCGGAGTGCATCCTTTGCGAGTATCCTCGCCAACAGGACCTCGATTTCATTTAGCCATTTAGAAACGGTCTCCCATTGCGGAGGTGACTCCTCCTGGCCCGACTCTGAGTCAATGGGCCTAGCAGACTTCGAAGTGGCCTTGCGCCCCACTGGCGCGGCGACGCTGCTCACAGGCAACGTGTCTGCAGTCGCTAACCCCCTTGTTAACGATGAGCAATATAGGTGAGCCACACCTTATCTCTGGCGGCGGGGGGGGCACGCCAGCAAGGTCGCACAACACCTCCCTCTCTTCCCACGCGATCTTCCAAACTTTTACTAGCGGGTCGCCTCCCCTTCACCTTCGAAGCTTTCTGCATTTTAGTACTAGCGCTGTGAAAACCAAGCGTACCTACAGAAAGCAACCTCCAAACTAAGTTTAGCACTTACCTCGAGGTTTTTTAAACTTACCGCTGGAGGAGCTCTGCTACTCCAACCGTCGCTGCGCCATGCGTCTGACGTAATGACGCGCGTGCGGGTGGACGTGGTTCTTATTCACGTAGTCACTCACGTGACTCCGAAGTAAAATCTTAAATCTCCCTCTCAACCTCTTGCTGATCTGTGTTGGTTTGATTCCATATTGAAGTGATGATTTATTTTGATCAATGTTGTTTGAGGAACACCAGCAAAACCATGGATCTGATTGTGGACTTTGGAAGGGGTAGGATAGTGACCCACAATCCCATTTATATCAACATGTATATCAACAGATGGTGTAAAGTGTCAAAAACCTGAAATTCCTGAGTGTGCATATTTCCGAAGATCTTTCCTGGTCCCATTAGCAGGATGCTAATTATAAAGAAGGCATTCTTTAATGCAATTGATGTAACTGATGCAATTATCAAGAAGGCGCATCAGCGCCTCTACTTCCTGAAGAGATTACAGAGAGTCGGTATGTCAAGGAGGACTCTCTCGAACTTCTACAGGTGCATAGTAGAGAGCATACTGACTGGCTTCATCATGGCTTGGTTCAGCAACTTGAACATCCAGGAGCGGAAAAAAATGCAGAAAGTTATGATAACTGCCCAGTCCATCACCAGCTCTGACCTCCCTACCATTGAAGGGATCTATTGCAGTCGCAGCCTCAAAAAGGCTGCTAACATCATCAAAGACCCACACCATCCTGGCCACACACTCATCTCTCCATTGCCATCGGGAAAAAGGTACAGGAGCTTGAAATCTGTAACATCCAGGTTCAGAAACAGTTTCTTCCCCACAGGCATCAGGCTATTAAATACAACATCAAACAAGCTCTGAACAATAACAGTATTATTACTATTGCACTTTATCTGTTTATTTATTGTGTATTTATATGGTCTATTGTATATAGACACACTGAACTTTTATCTCCTGTTCTGTATTACCTTTACATATTATGTTGTGCTGCAACAAGCAAGAATTTAATTGTCCTATCTGGGACACATGACAAGAAAACTCTCTTGACTCTTGAAATGTGGCCACAGCACTGGAGATCATCCTGCCTTTAGTTACGTCATGAAATCAATTCTATTCATACACATAGGCACATGGAGCTGAAATGCAAGTCTATGTTATTTGTTCAAGTTCATGGTAGAAAATAGAACATAGATCATAGAAAAGTACAGCACATGAACGGGCCTTTTCGCCTACAATGTCTGTGACAAACATGATGCCAAGATATACTATCTCATCTGGAACACGTCCATATCCTTATTGTTACAGAGCGACGAGAACTGCATGCAATACTCTGGTCTCGGCCAAGCCAAAATCTTACAAAGCTACATCATGACTTGCTGATTCTTGTACTCAGTGCCCTGAGGCAAGCAAATCATACACCTTCTTCATCACTCTATATACTAGTGTTTCCAATTTCAGTAAGTTATGGACTTGTATCCCAAGATCCTTCTTTCTATATTAGTGCTGTTAAGGTTCTTACCAGTATACGTCCCCTGGCATTTGATCTCCCATAGTGCCACACCTCAAATTTGCTTGGATGTCCCTCCATCTGCCATTTCACTGCCCATTTCTGTAACTGATCTAACTCAACCAAATATTTTGACAGCCACCCTCACAGTTCACATCTCCAGCAATCCTGGTTTCATCTGAAAATGTATTAACGAACCCATCTCCATTTATGTCCATTTTTATATATATCATAAACAACAGAGGTTCCAGCACAGATCTCTTCGGAACACCACTGGTTACAGATCTCCAACCAGAATAATGCTTTTCCACCACAACCCTCTGTCCTTTATTCGTAAGCCAATTCTGAACCCATGCGACCACGTCACTGAATCGTACGCATCTTAATCTTCTGGATTAGTATACTGTGGGGACTTCATCAAATGCCTTACTAAAATTAATGTAGATAGTGTAATGTATTCATACATATTCATGTGTATGTTAATGAGTTGGTGTTCAATATAAGCAGGGAATGCTGGGTAATAAATCTCTCGTGATCCAGGCAACCAGTGTGTAAGTTATTCATTCTGCCGTACGGAATATAACTAAATTGGCGACGAGGACAGGATAGAGTTTGTGAACTCATCCTTTAAATAGGATTGCAGGATTGTTTGGCAACATGAAGTATTGTTTAACATTTAAAAAAGCAAATACGGAGCTGTGTCGCTGTTGTTTGCGAGCTGGACACGATAGGCCGCAGATCCTTCTATGTATGGGACTGTAGTTTAAAACAACAGCTGCACAAATCGGCGAGAGTTTGTCAGGCTATCTCTATGTTGTGTCTACGTGGCAAGATGCCGTCCTTGGGATGGTATAAGATTTTAAACTGAGGTATTTTTTGTCGAGTTCCTCAAGCTGTATAGCCTTTGTACAGCTAAGTTTTGGGTGATTTGTTACACCAAAACAGACAGGAAATCAGAACACACAATAAATCTCTCTCTCGTGATCCAGGTAACCAGTGTGTAAGTTGTTATTCATTCTGCCATCCGGAATATAACAGATAGCATTCACAACCCTACCCTCAATGATCGCCTTCATCACCTCAAAAAACATGATCAAGTTAACATGACAAAGCCATGCTGGCTGTCCCTAATTAGCCCATTTTCTCTTCCAAATGGGAGTAAATCTGATCCTGAAGAATCCTCTCCAACTGCTTCCACACCACTGACATGAGGTTCACCAGTTTCTAATTCCCTGCATTATCTCTACTTCCCATCTTAAACAAAAGAACAACACTGGCTACTCTCAAGTCCTCTTTGACCTTGCCTCCAGCTTGAGAAGATGCAAAGATCTTTGCCAATGCTCCTTCAATCTCCCCTCTTGCCTCTGTTAGTATCCTGGGATAGATCCCTGAAATAGGTGGATAGGCTATTAATGATAAAAAAAAATAGGTCAAAGTCAGCATAGCTTTGTGAAGGGGAGGTCTTGCTTGACAAATTTGCTGTAATTCTTTGAAGAAGTAAATAGCAGGACAGATAAAGAGTGCCAATAGATTTTCCGAAAGCCTTTGATGAAGAGCCACATCTTAGGCTGCTTTGAGAGCCAATGGTATCAAAGGGCAGATACTAGCATGGATAGCAGGTTGGCTGAATGGCACGACAAAGAGTGGCAATAAAGGGGGCTTTTTCTGGTTGGCTGACAGTGACTAGTGGAGTTCCGCAAGGGGCGGTGCTGGGCCGCTACTCTTCACTTTGTATATTAATGATTTGGACAAACCGATTGAAGGCTTGGTGGCATAGCTTGCAGATGATACGAAAATAGGTGATGGGGCAGGTAGTGTAGAGAAAGCAGGGAGTCTGCAGAAGGATTTGGACATGTTGGGAGAGTGGGCAAAGAAGTGTGGAGTCGTGCATTTTTGGTAGTAGGAATAAAGGCATAGGCTCGTTTCTAAATGAGGCTCGAAGGCCGAATGGCCTCCGAATTTTCTATGTTTTGTCATGTTTAATGCACCTATTTTCTATGTTTTCTATGTTTAATCCAGAAATTGGACATGTAAAGCAGGGGTTCCCAACCTTTTTTGTCCCATTTACCCCCTGGCAACTTTAATAGCACATAACAATGTTATTTCACGTATTTATGAACAACTAATGATGAACAGATTCAAACAACAGAACCAAACACAGTCAGTCAATGAGAAAAAATATGTACAAATCCAGAATCCAGAAACAAATTTACACCCTGGGACCCCTTTTTTTTTTTTTTTTTTTTTTTTGGTGGATGTTTTTTGTGGTGGGTGGGGGGGGTGTTTGGGTGGAAGGGACTTGGTAGTACTAGTGCAGGATTCCCAGAAAGTTAATCTGCATGTCGAATCGGTAGTAAAGAAAGCAACTGCAATGCTAGCATTTATTTGAAGAGGGCTTGTATACAAAAACAGGGATGAGGCTCCGTAATGTGCTGGTGAGGCTGCATTTGGAATATTGTGAGCAATTTTGGGCACCATATCTGAGGAAGGATGTGTTGGATCTGGAGAGGGTCCAGAGGAGGTTTACAAGAATGATCCCAGGAATCGGTAGGTTAACCTATGATGTGCGTTTGTCGGCGTTTTTAGCTGGAGTTTAGAAGAATGAGGGGGGGCCTAATTGAAATATACAGAATAGTAAAAGGCTTGGATAGAGTGGATTTGGAGAGTATGTTTCCACTAGTAGGAGAGTCTAGGTCTAGAGGTTATAGCCTCAGAATTAAAGGATGTTCTTTTAGGAAAAAGATGGAGGAGAAATTTATTTAGTCAGATGGTGGTGAATCTGTAGAATTCGTTGCCACGGATGGCTGTGGAGGCCAAGTCAGTGGTTATTTTTAAGGCAGAGTTAGACAGATTCTTGATTAGTACAGGTGTCAGAGGTTATGGGGAAAAGGCAGGAGAATGGGGTTAGGAGGGAGAGATAGATCGGCCATGATTGAATGGCGGAGTAGACTTGTTGGGCCGAATGGTATCATTCTTATATCTTGACTATGTATTAAACATTCATGCTATCAGCTGACATATTATAAATGGGAATCTGCAATAAACATGATTTGCATATTCTTTGTCACTATGTTTCTGCATCCTTGCATTCATATGGTACGGTAGACGTTGTGCTTCTGGAGTGAGGTACAATTTGTTACATGCCAATAGATGTGTGGATCATCATGGCGAGGACCGAAAATTATCCAGTGTCCTCCATTTGTTTAGGAAGGGCAAAGGGACAAAACGGGAAATTACAACTAGTAGATCTTCATTAGTGGTAGGGAATTTACTGGAGAATAGTCTTAAATATATGATTTACTCACATTTGTAAAGGCACAGACTTATCAGGGATCAGTTTTAAGAAAAGTTCCCGAAAAGAAATGTCGTCTGTCCATTTCCCTCCACAGAGTTTCTCCATCGCTTAGTTTTTTTGTTCAACATTCTTTGATAATTCTGTGAGAGCAGAAATTTGGAAAAATCAAAAGCCAATTCCTTTGATACTTGAATTTATAACATGTAGACAGAAGGCAATCTGAACAAGCATCCCGACTCAAAACCTCGCCTCTATTTCGAACATTTCGACCTGAAATGTTCTCTGGTGATGTTGCCTGACCTGCTGAGTTACTCCCGTATTTTGTTTGTTTAAAAATGGCCTTTAATAAAATCTGACAATGCACTTTAACCACATGTGTTTTTTATTCTATTGCAAATCTCAAATTGTGGAGTACAGAGGCAAATAAATAAATGATGAGTCTTTGTCCTAAACATTATGGAGGGCACTGTACATTGGGATCATTACAATTTTAAATCTGACTTTACACTAGTTTTAAAAGATGAACATTTTAGGAGTTACGGGTCTGTCCCACTAAGGCGATTTTTTTCAGCGACTGCCAGCAACTGTCATAGTCGTAGCCAGTCGCTGAAAAACCGGCGACTGGACCCCCCTACGACAATGTCTACTACAATGTCTGCGACAAGCTGCAACAACCTACCACCTAGTCGACGGCAAGCTACCGACAATCGGCGACCCATTAGGAAGTACACCTACGACCACACCTATGACAACCTTCGTCAGCTATGACAACTGTAGACAACTTAACACAATTCAGTCGCCGGTACCTGTCGCCGGTTGAAGTAGGTAGTCGCTAATGGAATTCACCAAAGTCAGCACCAGCGACCTGATGACAACCTACGTCATCCTGGCGACAACCTACGACAGCACCTACGTCAGGAGAAGTCGAGCTACGCTCATTGGCGTCTAGCCCACTGTCGCCAATTGTCGCCGAAATATTTTGTACATTTCAAAATCCAGAGCCGACCAGGAAAACGATATGACTCTTTGGGCGGCTGAGGAGACTACTCACAACCACACAGGCGACACCCGGCGACCATGGGTGAACACCTGTGGTGACAGGTGGGGTGTCCTGGTGGGGGGGGTGCTGGTGAATGGAGGGTTGCTACCTGTTTGCGTGTCCTGGTGGATTTGGGAGTTGTGGGCCTGCTGGGAATGTGGTGGGATGGGGTGGGGCGCGGGTGGGATGGGTGTGGGAGGGGGGGGCTAGTGGGGGGGGGGGGGGGTGTTGGGGGGGAGAAAGGGGTGGCTGATGTGAGGATTGTGCTGGTGCGGGGGCTTGAGTTTCTGGGGGGTGGGTGGGGGGGGTGGTGAGAGTTGGGTGGGAGGTGGTTTGAGCTGGGGGCGGTGTGAGGGCTGGTTGGTGGTAGGGGAGTGGGGTGCGGGAGGTTGGTTAGGTGATGCTGCATGTGGGGAGAACTTACTGTGGGCCTGTGGTGTGGGGGGTGCTGGGTGGTGGAGAAGGTGGTTGGGGGCTGTTTGGAGGGGACTTGGAGCAGGGGGTGGGGGGGGGAGGTGTGGGGATGGCTTGCGGGAGGCCTGTGGGGGTGTGAATGGGGTTCCTGATGGTGTGGTGGTGGTATTGGGGTGGCTGATTTGTCTTCTTACAGTGTGTGTTATTGTTTTGTTTTTGTGGGGGGGGGGGTTTTTGTGTGATTTGTTTGTTTTTTGTTTGTTGTTTGTTTGTTGTATGTTGTTTGTTGTGTGGTTTGTTTTGTATTTTTTTGTTAGTTGTGTTTTTTGTGTAGTTTGCTTGCCTGTGGGTGGGGGTGGGGAGGGGGGTGCTTGGGCTTTTGGGGAGCCTCCTGTGGTTGCTGGGTGGGGTGGGGGGAGGTGATGAAGGCACATGTGAAGCCGGCTGGGGTGGGGGTGTGTTGTGGCGATGGGGGGGTGGGATAATGCTTGCGCTGGTTTTTTTGTTGTTGTGACTTTCGGTTAAGCAGGGTGTGGGGTGTGTAATGGTGTGTGGGCTGTTGAAAGGGTTTTGGGGTGGGGGGTGCCTTGAGCGGTTGGGGGGGCTGGTGGGTGGTGAGGGGTCTGGGGTTGGGGTGGCTGGGAGCCTGGTTGGGGTGATGGATGTATGTGGGGTGGGGGGTTGTGGGGTTGGAAGGGGGGGATATGGGTTTGTCCTGGGGGGGGTTTGCCTAAAAAATCCGAGTTTGACCCTTCTGCATGCTGTTAACATGGTTTTTTTTAGTGGGTTGGCTTTTTGTATGCTGCATTATAGTTGAATGCTTTTAACATGGTTTTTTTTAATGATTATACTAGGAACTTTATGAACACATGAACAGCTCTTTAGGAGGAAATGCCTTAGAGGGATCCCAGGCTTATTTAAGTAAGTAAAATTCGATCACATCAAACATTTTTTTGATTACCCTCAAAACACATACAAAGGAAGGATTTGCTCTAAATTGTCACAGTTGATGATTCAGATTTTATGTTGTAGTTAGTTAAGTCTGCATTCACTGTTCAACAACTGCCCAATCTTCATGTCATCCACTAACTTTCTGATCTTGCCTTCCACATCCAAATCATTCAAATATACACTGATCTGCTATAACATGAGAGTTCCATTCCAAACAAATCTTATATTATTAAAAAAAATGTAATTGGGGATAAAGGAGATTGGGAACCAGGAACGTTTGCATTGACAACGTTATATTTCCTGTAAGATTTTCAAAAATGAAGGGTTTTTAATGCAGTACTGTTGCATGTGTCAATAGAAGTGATTGCTTGTCAACTGTTAATGGCCTATGGTGAAACTAGCTGCCTGTGTACAGTCTACCTTTGTTATTATGGACCTCTTTATAACGGATTTCGGTTGTAGCAGGTGGAGTGATCCCACAGTAATCAGACACTACTGTCAGAGAGTCAAAGAGTGATACAGCGTGAAAACAGGTCCTTCGGCCCAACTTGCCTACACCGGCCCACACGTCCCGGCTACACCTCCCCTTGATAAACATAGAAACATAGAAATTAGGTGCAGGAGCAGGCCATTCGGCCCTTCGAGCCTGCACCGCCATTCAATATGATCATGGCTGATCATCCAACTCAGTATCCTGTACCTGCCTTCTCTCCATACCCCCTGATCCCTTCAGCCACAAGGGCCACATCCAACTCCCTCTTAAATATGGCCAACGAACTGGCCTCAATTACCTTGTGGTAGAGAATTCCACAGATTCACCACTCTCTGTGTGAAAAAACGATTTTCTCATCTCGGTCCTAAAAGACTTCCCCCTAATCCTTAAAGTGTGACCCCTTGTCCTGGACTTCCCCAACATCGGGAACAATCTTCCTGCATGTAGCCTGTCCAACCCCTTAAGAATTTTGTAAGTTTCTATGAGGTCACCCCTCAATCTTCTAAATTCCAGCGAGTACAAGCCGAGTCTATCCAGTCTTTCTTCATATGGAAGTCGTGCCATCCCAGGAATCAGTCTGGTGAACCTTCTCTGTACTCCCTCTATGGCAGGAATGTCTTTCCTCAGATTAGGAGACCAAAACTGTACGCAATACTCCAGGCGTGGCCTCACCAAGACCCTGTACAGTAGAACCTCCCTGCTCTTGTACTCAAATCCTTTTGCTATGAATGCCAACATACCATTTGCTTTCTTCACAGCCTGCTGCACCTGCATTCATACTTTCAATGACTGGTGTACCATGACACCCAGGTCTCGCTGCATCTCCCCTTTTCCTAATCGTCACCATTCAAATAATAGTCTACTTTCCTGTTTTTGCCACCAAAGTGGATAACCTCACATTTATCCACATTATACTGCATCTGCCATGCATTTGCCCACTCACCCAGTCTATCCAAGTCATCCTGCAGCCTCCTAGCGATCCTCCTCACAGCTAACACTTGCCCCCCAGCTTCGTGTCATCCGCAAACTTCGAGATGTTTGCATTTAATTCCCTCGTCCAAAATCATTAATTATATTATAAAATAGCTGGGGTCCCAGCATTGAGCCTTGCGGCACCCCCACTAATCACTGCCTGCCATCCTGAAAAGGACCCATTCACTCCTACTCTTTGCTTCCTGTCTGCCAGCCAGTTCTCTATCCACATCAATACTGAACCACCAATACCGTGTGCTTTAAGTTTGTATAGCAATCTCTTGTGTGGGACCTTGTCGAAAGCCTTCTGAAAGTCCAGATATAACACATCCACTGCTTCTCCCTTATCTACTCTACCAGTTACATCCTCAAAAAAATCATTAAGATTCGTCAGACATGATTTACCCTTCGTAATCCATGCTGACTTTGTCCAATGATTTCACCACTTTCCAAATGCGTTTGCTATCCCAATCTTTAATAATTAACTCTAGCAGTTTCCCCACTACCGCTGTTAGACTAACTGGTCTGTAATTCCCCTATTTCTCTCTCCCCCCTTTTAAAAAGTGGGGTTACATTAGCTACCCTCCAATCCTCAGGAACTACTCCAGAATCTAAAGAGTTTTTGAAAAATTATCACTAAGGCATCTGCTATTTCTGGGGCTACTTCCTTAAGTACCCTGGGATGCAGCCTATCTGGCCCTGGGGATTTATCGGCCTTTAATCCATTCAATTTACCTAACACCACTTGCCGGCTAACCTGGATTTCACTCAGTTCCTCCATCTCATTTGACCCGCGATCCCCTGCTATTTCCGGCAAATTATTTATGTCTTCCTTAGTGAAGACAGAACCAAAGTAGTTATTCAATTGGTCTGCCATGTCCTTGTTCCCCATGATCAATTCACCCGTTTCTGACTGCAAGGGACCTACATTTGTTTTAACATTTGTTTGGTCCATGTCCCTTCAAACCTTACCTATCCATGTACTTTTCTAACTGTTTCTTAAATGATGAGATAGCTGCAGCCTCTACTACCTCATGGCAGCTTGTTTCATACACCCACTACCCTTTGTGTGAAAAAATGACCCCTCGGATTCCTATTAAATCTTTTCTCCTCCGCCTTAAACCTATGTCCTCTGGTCCTCAATTCTCCAACTCTGGGCAAGAGACTCCGTACATCTACCCGATCTATGCGTTTCATGATTTTATGCACCTTTATAAGATAACCCCTCATCCTCCTGCGCTCCAAGCAATAAAGTCCCAATCTACTCAACCTCTCCCATGAGCTCAGACCTTCTAGTCCTGCAACATCCTTGTAAGAACATAGGCTGCTAGTTGCAACTTGTTGTCAGCATCCTTGCCGGCTAGAAGCATCGAGCATGCAAGGTAGATTGGAAACACCGTACAATCGGTGGATGATGACTCAGGACTTGCGCGTGACCCAGTCTTAAAGGCTGCAGCCATCTTTTGTAAATCACAATTATGTTTAAAGTTCAAAGTTAACTAGTAAACTACTAATAGCTTACTTACTCCATTATAGTTATTGTTCCTGGCAATACATAATACGTGGGGGGCCATTGAAATTGACACGCAATTGCTTTGATCAACGTGCAATAAAACTCTTAAACAATGTCACAAACAACCTTAGTATTTTTAGCTTGCAATTACAAAAATATATAATTTTAGCTATTAAAAATAACTTGGTTGTGGTTCTTTCACCCTGAACTCGGGCCAACAGTTGGTTGTCGGAGTCTCACTGAGAGCGGGACATGGTTTCCTCACTCCACCACTCTAAATCCCTAGATCTCCTCCCATTTTTTTTCTTAATCTCTGAATGTAGGAATCAGTGGCAGCGGTTATTACCGTTCCACAGCTGCGCTGGACAAGGTGGTGCCGGGCCTTCTTGGGCCACTACCCACTGTGCTGAGAGAGGGCCCCCTAGTTCCCCCACCCCCACCTCAATGGGGAGCTTAAATTTTCTTCAGGACTGTCTCTTCCTCCAGATGCAGATGAAACTTGATCTTTACGATGACATTGCATTGGCAATATGATCAAGGATACTGTTTCTCACAGGTAAATGGAATGTGCTGCCAAGGGAGAAGGTAGCATCAGATAGGATAGCAAAGCTTGAGTGGCATTAATACAGGCACATGAGCAGACAAAGAATGGAGGGATATAAACAATGTGCAGACAGATAGAATTAGTCTAAATTGGCATCATAGTCTTCAGAGACATTGACCTGAAGAGCATGCTCCTGTGGTGTACTATGTGGTCTGTTTATGCATTTATGTTATTTCTGAAATAAGACCGGTACTTTACACAGTACTCCATATGTGGTTTCACCAATGTTCCATTTAACTGACTCACAATTTCCCTCTTATTGCATTCAATTCCTCAACGATAACTTTCATAATTAATTGCTTTACCTACATAATTACTATTATGAGTAAATCATACTCCAGGAAACCTAGATACCTCTACATCTAAGATCCCTTAATTCTCTATTTGTTTGCCATACTAGTTTTTGAAATTCTCCATCAAAATGAAGAATAAACCAGGCCAAGCATGATTTCCCATTTCTACAACCGTGTCGACTTTTCCTAATTGCTTTGAATTTTTTAAGTGTGTTGTAATGCCTTCAATAAATTTTTAACACTTTCTGAATGACAGATGAGGAGCTAATTTGGCTGGCAGTGATGGGGGGGAAGCCAAGAAGCCAAGCAAAGAGTAGGAGTGAACGGGTCCTTTTCAGAATGGCAGGCAGTGGAGAGTGGAGTGCCACAAGGCTCGGTGTTGGGTCCGCAACTGTTTACCATATATATAAATGATTTGGAAGAGGGAATTAGAAGCAACACTAGCAAGTTTGTGGATGGCACATAGCTGGGTGGCAGTGTGAACTGTGAAGAGGATGTTAGGAGGTTGCAGGGTGACCTGGACATGTTGAGTGAGTGGGCAGATGCGTGGCAGATGCAGTATAATATAGATAAATGTGAGGTTATCCACTTTGGCGGCAAAAACAAGGGGGCAGATTATTATCTCAATTGGATTAGGTTAGGTGCAGCGAAACCTGGGCGTCCTTGTACACCGGTCACTGAAAGTTGGCTTACAGGTACAGCAGACAATGAAGAAAGCTAATGGAATGTTGGCCTTCATAACAAGAGGAATTCAGTATAGGAGTAAAAAGAGTTCTTCTGCAGTTGTATAGGGCTCTGGTGAAACCACATCTGAGTATTGTGTACATTTTGTCTCCTAATTTGAGGAAGGACATCATTGTGATTGAGAGCAGCAGCTAGGTTCACCAAGATTGATCCCTGGGATGGCGGACTGTCATATGAGAAAGATTGAAAAGACTAGGCTTGAATTCATTCACTGAGTTTAGAAGATGAGGGGGATCTTATAGAAACATATAACATTATAAATGGACTGGACAAGCTAGATGCAAGAAAATGTTCCCAATGTTGGGTGATTCCAGAACCAGGGGCCACAGTCTTAGAATAAAGGGGAGGTCATTTAAGACTGAGGTGAGAAAAAATGTTTTCACCCAGAGAGTCGTGAATTTATGGAATTCCCTGCCACAGAAGGCAGTGGAGGCCAAGTCACTGGATGGATTTAAGAGAGAGTTAGATAGAGCTCTAGGAGCTCGTGGAGTCAAGGGATATGGGGAGAAGGCAGGCACGGGTTTTTGATAGGGGCCGATCAGCCATGATCACAATGAATGGCGGTGCTGGCTCGAAGGGCCGAATGGCCTCCTCCTGCACCTATTTTCTATGTTTTCTATGTAATTTTGTTTTGACGGCGAGATGATTTGGGATGTACTGCTGAGCGAGCGCTGAAACCATATTCAATAAAACTTTGAAAATGAAATTTGATGAAGGGGATTGAGTTGGTGGTACAATGGGAAGGACTGGAGAGTGGATAATTCATTGTTATTTGAAAGAATGGGCATAGGCTTAATTATACATATTACTGTTTCTTAGATGATTCATTCTCTGGTTCCTTAACATGTCTAATGGAAAGAATAGGTGATCTAATTAATTAATTGTAATAATATTATTTTTCAGTTAGGATTAGTTATTGACATTACAATTTAATATAAATTGGTTCTCTTTTTAGGTCTGTCGCCTCGTGACCTGGTTCTCCATTTCAGACATAAGGTATATTAACCAAATTGGTTTTGGATATTTGTTGGGCCTTGATATAAAATAATGTGAGTTTAATATTAGCCAACTAATTTAGATAGCCTCTCAATTTCTTCTGTGCACAGTCAGCATTTCAATCACAACTTCAGATTATCAATTTAATTTAAAAATATTCATACTAATATTTAAATTGAATAATAGATTTTTTTTCCTTGTCAGCGTGCTTTTTCCCTAATTCCGTATCCCACCACTACCCTTCACTTCTCTGTTCCTAGTTTCCCTGACCTCTGTGTTACTTTGAGTCTGAGTTTAATAATCGGATGCCTGGCTCCAGAATTTCTGCACAATGCCATTTTCTACTTTCTGCTCTTCTCCAAAACTTCCTCAAAGCCTATATTCCTGTTCTATCTCTGATCATCTCTAATTTAAGGGGCCGTCCCACTGCAGCGACCTAATTGGCTTCGACTTCGACTAAACCTACGAGTAAAAAAAGTATCGATTTTTTCCATGGCGACCTGTTTTTACTCGCAGCCATTTTTTAACATGGTGAAAAATACGCCGCAACCTAGCTGAGGCTTCGAGTACACGGGGACTACTCAAGAGCATGAAGGGGAGTTACAAAGACCTCCTATGACTTTGTGTCGACCATGCTGCGAGTATGAGTCGAGGGCAAACTCGCCATTACTCACGGATTAGGTTGCCGCAGTGGGACAGCCTCTTAAGTCTTTCTCCATGCTCGGTTTATAAAATGCCATGTTTTTTTTGGTTGCAATAAAGATGCATTATAATTAAATGATTTTACCAATAATGATGAGTCATAATGTATTATTGATTTCCATAGGAAACTGTGCATTTGTTGTCAGGCTTATAATAGCAGAAACAATTTCAGTATTCCATTATTTAATACTGGTCAGAATTAGTCTAGAGAATGGTGTCAGAAGAAAATTTGTAGCTTGATATTTTTTCCAAAACTCTTGGTATAGTCTCGTACTGTTCTGGATAGTTAGTCATGTATAATTTTGTGAAAAGCTTTTGTAAAATCATGTCATTTGTTGTTCCTTTCTTTAATCCACTGTGATGGATGTTTATGTTAACTTTTATGTGGTTGTGTGTCTTGTTGCTTTTCACTTAGTATGGCTGTATGGCAGGCATGTGCCGTCAGCGTAGGCAAGGTAGCCAGTGCTTACCCTGACTAAAATTATAAAATGGTCATTATTTTATATATAAAATATATATATCATATATATAAAACATATATAAAATGGTCATAAATAGTGAAGGCACGGGAGAATTATGCTTCCCTAAGAGATCGATCTCTTAGGGAGGAATAATTCGCCCGTGCCTTTCATCCGCAGTACATTAAAAACGCGGAAGTATGTGCTACTCACGTCCCACGACGATGCTTTAAGCTATCAGTGGCACCGGTCCATAAAGGCAGCTGAAATTCTGCCTTTACACCGTGGACTGCGCACATGCACCAGCCTACTGCGCATGCGCATGCTCAAGTTTCTTGGTGGGTTTTTACAAAGATGGATAGTGATTACCTGAAGAGTTTCTCGAAGCAAACTTACGAGGAAAAGACCAAAATAATTGAAAATGGCAGACCGACGCCGGAACTTAAAGAACTTCAACAGTGCAAAGGAACAATAATAATTTAAAACATTTAAAAACTCTTGGTACAACAGGAAACAAAGAGAGAAGAATGGATTTTGTGTACAAATAATATGGTAAGTAAATTTGTTTGAGCTATATGTTTTTAAATACTTTATTGAGAGATAGGACCTATTGAAGACAAATTACTTGGTAAAATTCGAGAGAACAATCTGAACATGCACGGTTTCCAAGTTTTTTTAAAGCCGACTGACAGCTCACCGGGGATAGAACAATCTGCACATGCGCGGTTTCCACGATTTTTTTTTAAAGCCGTCTGACAGCTCGCCGGGGAGTGGATAATCTGCGCATGCGCGGTTTTCAAGATTTTTAAAAGCTACTGCCTACCCTGACGAATTATTCATGGCACGTGCCTGCTGTATGGTAACCCAAATTTTACTGTTCCTTAAACATAGAAACATAGAAATTAGGTGCAGGAGCAGGCCATTCGGCCCTTCGAGCCTGCACCGCCATTCAATATGATCATGGCTGATCATCCAACTCAGTATCCTGTACCTGCCTTCTCTCCATACCCCCTGATCCCTTCAGCCACAAGGGCCACATCCAACTCCCACTTAAATATGGCCAACAAACTGGCCTCAACTACCTTCTGTGACAGAGAATTTCACAGATTCACCACTCTCTGTGTGAAAAACGATTTTCTCATCTCGGTCCTAAAAGACTTCCCCCTTATCCTAAACTGTGACCCCTTGTCCTGGACTTTCCCAACATCGGGAACAATCTTCCTGCATCTAGGCCTGTCCAACCCCTTAAGAGAATTTTGTAAGTCTCTATGAGATCACCCCTCAATCTTCTAAATTCCAAGAGAGTACAAGCCAAGTCCTGTCCAGTCTTTTACTTATGAAAAGTCGTGCCATCCCAGGAATCAGTTCTGGTGAACTTCTCTGTACTCCCTCTATGGCAAAAATGTTCTTTCCATCAGATTAGGAGAGACCAAAACAGGCGCAATACACCAGGTGTGGTCCTCACCAAGACCCTGTATCAACTGCAGTAGAACCTCCCTGCTCTTGAGCGTACTCAAATCCTTTTGCTATGAATGCCAACATACCATTCGCTTTCTTCACAGCCTTCTGCACCCTGCATGCCTACTTTCAATGACTGGTGTACCATGACACCCAGGTCTCGCTGCATCCCCCTTTTCCTAATCGTCACCATTCAAATAATAAGTCTACCTTCCTGTTTTTGCCACCAAAGTGGATTAAACCTCACATTTATCCACATTATACTTGCATCGCCATGCATTTGCCCACTCACCCAGTCTATCCAAGTCAATCCTGCAGCCTCCTAGCATCCTCCTCACAGCTAACACTGCCCCCCCAGCTTCGTTGTCCATCGGCAAACTTGGAGATGTTGCATTTAATTCCCTCATCCAAATCATTAATGTATATTATTGTAAATAGCTGGGGTTGTTTCCAGCACTGAGCCTTGCGGCACCCCACTAATCACTGTCTGCCATCCTGAAAAGGATCCGTTCACTCCTACTCTTTGCTTCCTGACTGCCAGCCAGGTCTCTATCCACATCAATACTGAACCACCAATACCGTGTGCTTTAAGTTTGTAATACCAATCTCTTGTGGGGACCTTGTCGAAAGCCTTCTGAAAGTCCAGATACAACACATCCACTGCTTCTCCCTTATCCACTCTACTAGTTATATCCTCAAAAAATTCAATAAGATTCGTCAGACATGATTTACCCTTCGTAAATCCATGCTGACTTTGTCCAATGATTTCACCACTTTTCAAATGCGCTGCTATCCCATCTTTAATAATTGACTCTAGCAGTTTCCCCACTACCGATGTTAGACTAACTGGTCTGTAATTCCCCGTTTTTTCTCTCCCTCCCTTTTTAAAAAGTGGGGTTACATTAGCTACCCTCCAATCCTCAGGAACTACTTCGGAATCTAAAAAGTTTAACTGGTACATGTGAGAATAAACTGACATTGAAACCTTGAATTTAAGGGTGTTTCTTCAGTAAGTGTCTACTTTTGTGTCCCGCTACTTTGATGCTGTATGTAAGGGAAATCCATAATTCTATCCCTTTTCCTCTTTTTCTATAATATTAATAAACATAATCCTCATAAATAAAGATGAAATCCTAAATGAATAAAGTGTTAATTTTTTTAAATTCCCGATTTTGATGCCCCCACCAGAAAAATGCATGTCCCGATGGTTACTAGTGAAATTTCAAGTCGGCATATTTATTTAGTGGGGAATCTATCTGAAATGAAAATACTTTTAAATGGTAGGTATTGATAATTAAAATATTCACCCTTAAAAAAAATTCCTCTAATCTTAAAATTGCTTGTCCCGATGATTGGAGTCAATTACCGTCACGCACCTTTGTTGAACAATCACACATAGAAAAGACGTAAACTTCCAACTTCACAAGACTACGGAATTCAGAAGTCCCCAACATTGTGAATTTCTCCTGATTCGCGGGATAAGAAGCGTGTTAAAACACCGTTTTCTGCTGCATAACAGGTACGTACCTTTATTCAGCGCCATTCGCAAACGGTGCTGAACTCTTAGAAAATAAGAAAAAAATTGTTCTTTTTTGATTTGTTCTGGAGAACAAATCGTGCCATTCATCCACACGATATGGCCAGGTATGGCCTTCCGGCGAGGCCGTCCTGGGCTAAAGGCTTGGGCTACCATTCCCCTCACGGCCACTTCCGCAACTTAACCCCCGATCTCCATCCAGCTCCACCTCCAGCTCCGGCCGGACACAAAGCCGTCGCATCTTCCCGTGACCCGATATCCCTCTCCACGCCTGGCCCCCTTCAGCCCTTGTTCTCCCCCCCCCCACCGGGCAACAAGGGCTGAAGAGGGCCGGGCGTGGAGAGGGACATTGGGTCACAGGAAGATGCGACTGCTGCAACGGGGCTTTGTGTCCGGCTGGAGCTGGAGCTGCTGGAGCTGGAGATTGTTGCAAAAGCTTGTTGCAGCCTTTGAGTATTTTATACTGTTGAGTAATTTATGCTCATAATGTGTAAAATAATACAACAATGACCATAATTATCAATTGTAGTTGATAAATGAACAGTATGCTTCTGCCTATTCATCTGAAGTTAATATTGTTCTAGAGGAAGTTGATGAAATGTTATGTGAAGGTTACCATTCTTGCTGTAAATCACCACTTTTTTCGGCAATAAACTGATACGAAGGTTTAAAATCAATGCGTTTGACTGAGAAAATTTTATTTTGGTGTTTTATTTGAGGAAGATACTCTATAATTTGAAAGACTGCGACAAAATATTCTTAAATCAGTTATATTTTACAGTGTTGTTCATCATAAAAATATGACGGATATGACTGAATGCAATGGGCAACCTGGAAAAAGAAGAGGAAAAAATAAATTAAATTCTCTAAAAGATTGCACCATATTTTTCCCATAGTAGAGATGTTCATCAATGTGAAACAACATTCAAAGTTGCAAATATTTAAGTTTTATTTTCGGGTTTCCAGAAAATTAAAAGTAGACACATACTGAAGAATCACCCTTAAGGGCCTGTCCCACTTAGGCAACTTTTTAGGCGAGTGCAGGAGACTCTGCGCTCGCAACATGGTCGCCAAATATTCGCTGGTGGTCTCTGGTGAGTCTCCTCCTTGGTCGAGAGGAGTTCCCGCATTCTTGGAATTAGTCGCAGCCTCAGTATGATCGCAGCAAATTTTTCAACATGTTGACAAATTTTCTGCGAGCAAAGATTGGTCGTCATGGAGAAAATCAATACTTTTGAAGCTGTAGGTGCAGTGGTAGTGGGGTAGCCATGTTGTTGTAGGTAGTCAAGGTAGCCCTTGGTAGTTAATCTCCTTTGATTGGCTCATTGGGTGAAAAAAAACGTAAGCACGAGTTTTCAGAACCAAGGAAAACCAACCGGTAATGTTAAATGCCCGCTGAACTTCACAGCTGTGTATCTCTGGCTTATTAAAAGTTGTCTGGCTTCTTAAAAGTGTCTCCACTCTTTCTTCCCCATCCTTCTCCCCCCCCCCCCCCCCCCCGTTCTTTTAAATTACATATCGTACACTGTGCTAACCGTCTTGAACCTTCCTGTTCATCGTGGTGTGTGGTCTGTATAACCTTGGCTTTGCACCGTGTGAATTTCAGACTGCGCTCCCCCACTTTCGCTAGTCCCTGCCTTTGCGGTGTGGGTGTGCGTACATGTGCATTCCACTCTGACTGTTGCCGTTCCAGTTCGCGGTTTTTCAGGCGAGTGCCGCGAGCTTGTAGGTCGCAGGCAGTCCGCTGAAAAGTAGCCTAAGTGTGACAGGCCCCTCAAGCATATCCAAAGATTCTCAACCCTCCATGTGACTTTGGTGTTTTTCTTTAGTAATTTTCTAATATAAGTATATAAACATGAAGACAAGTATCTGATGATACTTAACCTTTAATCACAATAAATGGGCGGAAATAGGAGCAGGAGTAGGCCACTTGCCTCTTCAAGCCTCATGATTATGGCGTCTATGCTGGTCTCCGCTCCACAACCTCTTCTCAATCAATCAATTAATCAATCAGATTTATTCATCGCATACACAATAAAGTGCAGTGAAATGAATTTTGCCAACAGCGGTACAATCAAAAAAGAACACACCATACACATTAAAAACTTAACACAAACATCCACCACAGCATTCTTCACTGTACAGTCAGTCCTCCTCCATTGTTACCGTGGTCGTGGCCATAAACCTCCGCAGTCTCCGCTGCGGGCGGCCAGATGTACAGGCCCTCTCGTCGGGACGCTGCTTATCTTTTTGTCTGCTCTGTTACATCATTATTTTTATTTTATCATGGTGTTTCTTTTTGTGGAAGCTATGCTCAAACTTCACCTCTTGCAAAGCAATTCCCCTTTCTTTACAATGTTCTGAAAACCGTTCATGTCTCCTTAAAATGGCTGTCTTTTTCAAATTACATTTCCTGAAAAGGTGTTGGGACGTTTTACAGTAGTAAATGTACTATATAAATGTAATTTATGTTCTCAATCATACAATTGCTCATACAAATACTAATTTTAGGCTTTTTTTGCAGACAATAATTCTCTTCAAATTGATTCTTTTAGAGAAAAAAGTAAGTAATCTTGGCAAGTGTAAGTAGTTTATCATCAAATTTTCTCTTGCATTCAGAACATTTGTACAACTAAGTGTGTTAATATGTTTGAAGATCAGAAGACTGCAATCACTGGAAATCAGAAATAAAACATGAAATACAGGAATCATTCATCAGGTCAAGCAGCGTCTGTGAATAGCAAAATAGAATCTGGATAGAGTTAACACTTTGGGTTGTAGGCCATTCAATGGACTGTGGAAATGTGACAAAACAGACTAGTTTTAAGTAGCCAAATGGGTGGGGAAGTGATGAATATGATAAAGGAAATATCTCTATTCTGAGCCAGAGGTCCTGACTCCATGCATTCTCAGTATTACTTCAGACTTCCACCAACTGCAGTTTTGTTGCTTTTAGATTGTAGTTTGGTTTAAGATTACAAGTAGACCATTTTACCGTAACATTTATTCCACCTGAAACTTGCTGAGATGGGAGTCAATGGTTTTCAATTTATGACATTGCTAGAAACCTTCAGTAATTTTATGTTTTTTAAAATATTTATTATCTGTTTTTGAGTGTGATAGTAAAACAGCAACTTATTTTGCAGGTTCTATTTTATTTATCACCAGTGAACCGTCTAGTTGGAACCCTGATGACTGTACTATCACTATTTCCAGGTAGGTATCTATATTTTATCAATAAATTAGTTACATGAACACATTTAGAAATCCAAAGCACTTTTCAGCCAATTGAGTATTTTTTCAATATACAGTACTTGGAAAATGTGGCAGCCAATTTCCACGCATAAAATGCCACAAGCAATATGTAGAGTAAGTTTTAAGTGATATTGGTTGATGAAATGGGAGAGTTCCTCGAGCTTGTATCCTGACATGGAATCATTTCAATGTACCTAAGGTAGAAGGAATCTTGGTCCAATGTCATCTAAAACCACATCACTGTTGTAACACTCCTTAAACAGCATTAAAGTGTCAACCCTGATTGCATGGTCAAATCCCTGCATTAGTGTTTTTGATTTACTGCCCCCGTGGCACGATTGCTGCCTTTTAATTTAAATACATGAGAAAAATTGTTAAATTACCATGGAGAAGGAGATTTGGGGTTAGGCCCGAAACGTTGCCTATCTCCTTCGCTCCATAGATGCTGCTGCACCCGCTGAGTTTCTCCAGCATTTTGTGTACCCACCATGGAGAAGGAGTTCGCTTAACATGGATTATCTTACATGTACAAAACCTACTCCCGAATCTCTCTGATCAGGATACATAGAAACACAGGAAATAGGTGCAGGAGGTGGCCATTCGGCCCTTCGAGCCCACACCGCCTTTCATTGTGATCATGGCTGATCATCCACAATCAGTAACTCATGCCTGCCTTCTCCCCATACCCCTTGATTCCATTAGCCCCAAAGGTTCTATCTAACTCTATTTTAAATTCCTCCAGTGAATTTGCCTCCATTGCCTGCTGTGGCAGAGAATTCCACAAAATCATAACTCTTTGGGAGAAAAAGTTTGTTCTCGTCTCAGTTTTAAATGGCCTCCCCTTTTTTCGTAGACTGTGGCCCCTGGTTCTGGATTCCCCCAACATTGGGAACATTTTTCTTGCATCTAGCTTGCCCAGCCCTTTTATAATTTTATATGTTTCTATAAGATCCCCTCTCATCCTTCTAAATTCCAGTGAATACAAGCCCAGTCTTTCCAATCTTTCCTCATATGACAATCCCGCCATCCCAGGGATTAACCTCGTAAACCTACGCTGCACTCCCTCAATAGCAAGAATGTCCGTCCTCAAATTAGGAGACCAAAACTGCACACATTCCAGTTGCGGTCTCAACATCTGTACAACTGTAGAATAACCTCTTTACACCTATACTCAAATCCTCTTGTTATCCAACATGCCATTAGCTTTCTTCACTGCCTGCTGCACCTGCATGTTTACTTTCAGTGACTGGTGTACATGGACACCCAGATCTTCCCTTTTTCTAATCTGACACCACTGAGATAATAATCTGCCTCCTTGTTCTTGCCGCCAAAGTGGATAACCTCACATTTATATACATTATATACTGCATCTGCCATGCACCTGTCCACTCACTCAACCTGCAACCTCCTAGCATCCTCTTTGCAGTTCACACTCCCACCCAGCTTTGTGTCATCTGAAAATTTGCTGGTGTTAATTTTGGAACGCCTGATTTTGTTAATTTCGTTTAAATAGAGTTGTTCTTCTCCCACCTTTGAGTTACTGGCTTATTCTTTGTATGTAGAGGTTGGACTGTTTAATTTGCAATCTTGATTTTTTTTTTTAATGATTTACTTAGGAATGGTAGAACATGGTTTAGCAGATGCGTCACAATACAAACCACGTAAAAGCACTTCAGAAGATATCGTTTTCCAGGAGCATGGTTTGAATGCTGAAGAATATGTTTCCATTTCTGTGTCAGACGTTTCAAGTATTACTTCAGAATTCAGTGTAGACACAAAATATCCAGCAGGAGATCATCAGAAAAATGTCACAGCAAAGTTGGTAAGCTTTGCAGATGCAGCAAGGTCCGAGCAAGTAGAAGACAGATTACGACCTCCACCACACGCTTCACCCAATTCATCTGAAAGTGATTGGGAAACTTTGGACACCAGCATTCTTGATGCAGATAATGGGACAAAGGAAGAGACAATGAATGAAAAGAATAATCAAAAAGAAGTGTTTATCTCAGATTCTTTGGTTTCTCAATCTTTACCAATCACTGTGCAACCACAGGCAAATACAATTGAGACTGTGATAGTTCCAGGTTTAATTTCGGGTCTAGAGGAAGACCAGTATGGAATGCCCTTAGCTATCTTTACAAAGGTAACTTTGAAAAATGTTCAATTTTGATTTAAATTGTCAAGCAAGTCTTATCCTAATCTTTATATTAGGCGGTATTATTGTGTTTTGCCTGAAAAAATTATGGTGAATTGTTTTCATAAATCTAAATTCTGGAAATGTAATTTATAGCTAATGTGTCTTAATCCATTATGCACATTTTGCCAAGATATTGTAAAATGTCAAATAGTGTTCAATGGTGATTTACCAGGTTATTATCAACAATAAGAGATTTTAGTTAGAAGATATTGAAACAATCAAGAATGTGTTCCGAGGAGGCTAAGAGGTAAATTTATGGAGCCTTTCAAAATGATAAGGACTTCCAAAATCTTTTCAGGTAAATCTTTTGGATCTAACTAACTCAATGCTAAAATACATCAAATTTCTCCAGTGGTTTTGTCAAGGTGCAAATGGACATGAGATGCAATGAAGCTAATATAACTTTCTAAAGTTTATTGTAAATGTATTTATTGCCAAATATACTAGAAGTGACTTGTCTGGCGTGTGAAAAGAAAATGACAAAACACATGGGAGGGCACAAGTGGCTGTTAGCTTAGATAATTGGCATTTTCATGACAAACCAAAAAATGTGGCGAGAACAATGACTGTCATAGAGTCACAGAGTCATACAGTGTGAAAACAGGCTCCTTGGCCCAACTTAGCCACACCGGCCAGCACTACCTACACTAGACCCACCTGCCCGCATTTGGTCCATATTCCACCAAACATGTCCTATCCATGTACCTATCTAACTGTTTCTTTAATATTAAGAAATAGTCCCTGCCTCAACTACTTCCTCTGGCAGCTTGTTCTTTACATCCACCACCCTTTGTGTGAAAAAGCTACCCCTCAGATTCCTATTAAATCTTTTCCCCTTCACCATAAACCTATGTTGCCTGGTCCTTGATTCAACTACTCTGGGCAAGAGACTCTGTGCATCTACCCGATCTATTCCTCTCGTGATCGTATACACCTCTATGAGATCACCCCTCACCTCCAGTGCTTCAAGGGATAGAATCCCAGCCTACTCAATCCTCTCCTGAGACCCTCTAGGCCTGGCAACAGTCTGCCACAGAGACTATTTTCATAGTTTATATTGTTTAAGTGTAAAACTAATCCAGTACACAAATTGTTTGAAACTGCAGTTTAAAATTACATCAAGTAGCCACTGCATTTTTAGAAATTGGGTGTTCATATAATTTTGACCAATTTTATAATTTTTAATGTTTAAGAAAGAACTGCAGATGCTGGAAAAATCGAAGGTAGACAAAAATGCTGGAGAAACGCAGCGGGTGAAGCAGCATCTATGAAGTGAAGGAATAGGCGACGTTTCGGGTTGAGACCCTTCTTCAGACTGATATGGGGGGGGGGGGGGGGTGGAAAAAAGAAAGGAAGTGGCAGAGACAGTAGGCTGTGGGAGAGCTGGGAAGGGGAGGGGAAGGAGGGAGAAAGCAAGGACTACCTGGACAGGCTAGATGCACCCGATGTTGGGGAAGTCCAGGACCTTTAAGACCGAGATGAGAAAGACTTTCACAGACTCTGGAACTGTGTTGAGGCCATTCATTGGCTATATTTAAGAGTGAGTTGGATGTGGCCCTTGTGGCTAAGGGGATCAGAGGGTATGGAGAGAAGGCTACTGAGTTGGATTGATCAGCCATGATGAATGGCTGAATACTCCTGCACCTAATTTCTATGTTTCTATGTGCTGGGGTGTAAACTACCCAAGCAAAATATGAGGTGCTGCTCCTCCAGTTTACGGTGGGACTCACTCTTGCCATGGAGGAGGCCCAGGACAGAAAGGTCGAATTCGTAATAGATGGGGGAGTTGAAGTGCTGAGCCACTGGGAATTCCCTCCGTAACTCCCTGGTCAATTCGTTCCTCCCACCCAAACCACCCCCTCCCCTGGTACTTTCCCTTGCAACCGCAGGAAATGCTACACTTGCGCTTTACCTCCCCCTTTGACTCCATCCAAGGACTTAAGCAGTCTTTCCAGGCGAGACAGAGGTTCACCTGCACCTCCTCCAACCTCACCTATTGCATCCTCTGTTCCAGGTGTCAACTGTTCTACAACGATGAGACCAAGCGCAGCATTTTTGTCTACCTTATAATTTTAAATGGCAATTTTCATGCTAGTTTTGTTTTCTAGATTGTTTTGAGATTGCAGTAAAATAAAATGAATGTAACTAAATTACATACTGTTAATTAAATTAATTTACCGTTGGACAAAACTGTAGTCTTTCTTTTCAGAATATCATGTCAGGGTGGGGAGTATTCAAAAGAGAGTAAGATAGAGCTCTTAGGGCTAGTGGAATCGAGGGGTATGGGTAGAAGGCAGGAACGGGGTACTGATTGTGGATGATCAGCCATGATCACATTGAATGGCGGTGCTGGCTTGAAGGGCCGATCTATTGTCTATGTATTTATGCATCTGTTATTACAGATTGCTAATTCTTCAGATCTCTGCAATTGGAAAAACTAGTTTTTATGTTTTCCATTGCATTATTGCCTACATTTGAAAATTAGTGACACTGATCCTTTTTTGCAGGGTTATCTTTGTTTACCATATATGGCTTTGCAGCAGCATCACCTTCTCTCTGATGTCACTGTGCGTGGGTTTGTTGCAGGGGCAACAAATATCCTTTTTCGGCAGCAAAAACACCTGAGTGATGCAGTGATTGACGTAAGTGCAATGCTCTAAAATCAAATGGCTATAAATACAATGTATTAACCTTTTTGTAGACTGATTCTGTAGACTAGACTAGACCAGATTCTGTAGACCAGTTCCTGGGATGTCAGGACTTTCATATGAGGAAAGACTGGATAGACTTGGCTTGTACTCGCTAGAATTTAGAAGACTGAGGGGGGATCTTATAGAAACTTACAAAATTCTTAAGGGGTTGGACAGGCTAGATGCAGGAAGATTGTTCCCGATGTTGGGGAGGTTCAGAACAAGGGGTCACAGTCTAAGGATAAGGGGGAATTCCTTTAGGACCGAGATGAGGAAAACATTTTTCACACAGAGTGGTGAGTCTCTGGAATTCTCTGCCACAGAAGGTAGTTGAGGCCAGTTCATTGGCTATATTTAAGAGGGAGTTAGATATGATCCTTGTGGCTAAAGGGATCTGAGGGTATGGAGAGAAGGCAGGTACAGGATACTGAGTTGGATGATCAGCCATGGTCATATTGAATGGCGGTGCAGGCTCGAAGGGCCGAATGGCCTACTCCTGCACCTATTTTCTATGTTTCTAAGTAAGCATGATAGAATGGCTAGCAGTGTACTTAAACCATAACAAAAAATCTATGATCTATTAAAGTGTAGTGTATGTTATAAAATGATTACGAGCCATTGGATTGCCAGCCAGCAAAACCCTACAACTTCTGTATTTTGACCTGAAATCAATCCGTTATATTTCCCACTGGGTTCAATTGTGTTTTGCTACTTATATCAATCAATATAAAGACATGTACTATTTATGGATTTGATAAATTAAGAATGAAGGGCTATACAGATTAACTTGACAGTTCTGTTGGTTATTTGACTATTTGGCAGAGACTCGTGGGCCTGAGCTGTCGGGAGAGGTTGAGCAGGCTAGGACTCTATTTCGGTGGAGGAGAATGAGGGGTGATCTTATAGAGATGCACAAAATCAGGAAAGGTAAATGGACAGAGATTCTTGCCCAGAAGAGGGGAATCAAGAGGAGGGGAGGGGGGGGGGGGAGGGATTTAACAGGAACCTGTGGGATAACTTTTTTACACAAAGGATGGTGGGTATATGGAACAAGCCGGAGGAGACAGGTACTATCGCAATGCTTAAGAAACATTTAGACAGCTACATGGATAGGATAAGCTTAGCGGTATATGGCCCAAATGCAGGCAGGTGGGACTAGTATAGATGGGACATGTTGGTCGGCGTAGGAAAGTTGAGCCGAAGGGCCTGTTTCCACGCGGTATGACCCAAGAAGGGTGACACAGTGATGCAGTTGGTAGCCATTGCCTCACAGCACAGAGACACAGGTTAGATCCTAACTTTGGGTGCTGTCTGTGTGGAGTTTGCACATTCTACCTGTGACCACGTGGGATTCCTCCGGGTGTTCCGGTTTACTTCCACATCCCAAAGACGTGGGTTAGTTGGATTAATTGGCTGCTATAAATTCCCTTAGTGTGTAAGGAGTGGATAAGAAAATGTGATAACATACTACTAGTGTGAACAGGTGATCGAGGATCGGTGTGGACTTGATGGACCCGTTATCATGTTGTGTCTCTAAACTAAACCCACAAATTATGTGAAACTTCTCCATGAATATTTAACAAAATACCTTGAAATATTGTTAAAGATGATTTGAAGTTGAGGAAGAGCAACCTCTCCTCACATGCATGAGACTTTTGTCAAATCTGAAGGTAAATAAACATTTCTTAAAGATAAGAGGAATCCAAAGCTCTTTTAACTTGTATATTTTTACAGATTGAAGAAGCTGGCATAGAAACACATGATCCGGAACTACGCAAACTATTAAACCTCACTACAGCAGACTTGCGTTTTGCAGACTTTTTGGTGAAGCATGTAACTGAAAATAGAGACGATGTGTTTCTCGATGGGACAGGTTGGGAAGGAGGAGATGAGTGGATCAGGGCCCAGTTTTCACTCTATATTCATTCCCTTCTTGCCACAACATTGCAGCCAGGTGAGAATAACATTTTGAATATATTTTAAGTTTTTAATGTAATACAGTAATATAAAAATAGAATGGATCTCAATATATTTTTCAGGCATGTGTATTAAAAAAAAACATGCTCTGAGCCATGCCCAGGCAAACCTTTCCTTTTCTTGCTTTGATTTTTGTGCCAATTTTGTCCTGTTTGAATTTAGTTGCCCTGAAAGCTTGGAACAGATTTTAACAACGTTTCTTAAAGTTGAAAGTGGTTTGGAATGGGGGTAGGAGCGGGACATGATGTGGGCAAGGAAGTATTTGTGAATTTCTTCTCCGAGTGAAGACGAAATTCTGTGGATTGTTCATCGAGATTTCAAATAAACTTCCACTAAAAAAAATGTACCCTGTTTCCCTCTTATATTGCTTTTATTGGTGTGTAAAGAGGCTTTTAAATGGACACGTAGATACACTGGGAATGGAGGGATATGGACATGCAGGCTGAGGAGATTAACGTGGCACTGTTAATTTACTTTGACACAAAGACATTGTAGGCTGAAGGACCTGTTCCTATGCTGTACTGTTCTGTAATTCCTAAATCAAATGCACACGATCTGTTCACATCAGCATTGTGAGATATTTCCAAATAAGAGCATTTCCGGAAGCTTTCTATGTGACCCCCCCCCCCCCCACTTCCCTAAGGCAGCATTTCTCAAGATGGAAGACACGTCCAAGGTTGAAATCATGATGTAGAGGAAGATCTTTTCAATAGTACCACTATGTAATGTGTAGAATTGCCTGCATACTAAATGGCTGCAGTACACCACAGTTAATTGAATGTACTATGTCATCTGGGAAATCCATGCTAACTGCAAAAAGTGTTGTCAGTTATAGTTAATTGTAATTGTAATAAATTTATTAGCCAAGTATGTAAACATACAAGGAATTAGATTTGCCAACAAGATATATAACCACATAAAAAAATAAACATAGACTTTCACAGCGGCGTGTGAAAATCCCCAGGGAACACAGCATAAGTGGAGACCCACAGCCATCAATTCAATGTCCGGGCCACACACACACACTCCTTCACCGTGATGTGACCAGAGTTGTACGCTGTCACTCTCTCTGCAGTCCCTGTCCGCCTGAGCGGTCAGAAAGCCGTCCACATTCGCACTAGACTCCAGAATGTCCTAATGGAGCCATGTCCCCGCAAAATACTGAGATGACTGCACTCACGGCATCCTCACCAATGCAGGCAGCACGCCCATCCACGATATTAAAGCTGCGGTGTAGACGGAGATACAATGAAAAAGTCACATCTCTGTTGAGGAAAGAGATTAAAAAAAAGGTTTCCCCCAACCCCACCCCCACATAATAAAAAAACTAAATGTACACTAAAACATACAAGTAAACACAGACCAAAACAGCAAAAGAAGAAAAAGACAAGATAGGCTGTTGCTGCGGCTGCCATGTACAGTGGCTGCCCTGATGATTACTTAAGCAGCATGGAATACAAGAGCGATTTTATGCGTGTGATTGAATGTAAATTGCAAATAGCCATATGGGATTGTTAAGTTGAAGATACAGAGAAAAATTAAAGAATGTGTGGCAAAATTGATGAAGGATGAAATAAATAAAACCAGAGGGGGGGAGAGAAAGGAAGAAAGGGGCCAAGATATTTTAATGTAGATGAAAATGTGAATTGTTCAAAGGGGAGAGAAGTAGAATTATTTTGTGTTCAAGCCAATGTTTTTTGAGGAATAGTTTCTCGACTCAGTGGGAATGAGCCTTTGCTGGAACTAGTTCTGGTGAATGAGCTACGAATGTTTGTGCATACACAGAGCATCGGGACTGCATTGCATGACAGGTAGGTGCTTGTGGCTTTCGAAGAGAAATAGAATCTGACCTTGAAGGGAAATAAATCTCTCTGATGTGGGAAACAGATTTGGTAGTGGGAACTATCTATATTGTTCTTGGCCATGAACAGTACTGACTGGTCAAGAGTGTTATGTTACATATATTCCAGATAGCCTTTTCATTGCTGTTTTCACACTATAAGCTGTGAATTAATGATATGCAATTAATATTAATCTATTTATGCAAGTACAACAGAATAATTGGCTGAAAACCATTAACAGTTAAAGCAATATACCTATATGGCTTTTCTTTTTCATCAGATAATGAGAAAATGTTGGCAGACTATGGCCTTCTCTTTGTTACTGCCTGGAAGAATACACACAACTTTAGGGTGTGGCATAGCAACAAACATCCTGCTCTTGCGCAAATTAATCCTGGGTGAGATGGTCTTTTATTAATTCATGATTTAATCTATTCAGACACTGGTGAGGATTATGAGTAGATATAACAAACTTTGATTATTTGTTTTGTTTCAAGGTTTGTATGTCTAATAATAGTGAGTGAAGTTAAAATTTTGTTTCATCTTATCAGTTTTGCTTACTTAACATTTGAGTTTGAAAACATTGGGTCTCTACTCGCTGGAGTTTAGAAGGTTAAGAGGGGACCTCATTGAAACTTACAGAATAATGAAAGGCGTCAAGTCAAGAGTGTTTTATTGTCATATGTCCCAGATAGAACAATGAAATTCTTACAATATGTCCCAGATATAACAATGAAATGCTGCAGCACAACTGAACATGCAAACATCGTATGATATGACAAACGAGAGAGAAAAAAGAAATGCTCAGTGTGTAAATATACTCATACTCACAACATACCCATAATATATATATCTATATTACTAAAAGTCTGATCTTGACCACTTCCTGTTCTGTATATTGATTTTAGAAAAAAACGCTGCCACCTTCGGCTGTGATTTCTGGCCATCTTACTCCTCCGCTGCACATGACAAGAGTATTTTTCCCATCGATGAAAAATAAGAGTTATTTGTGTTTCAAAAATGTTGACATTTTCTCTCCTGAAGGCCACGCCTCTTCCAGAGGGACTATAAAACCCGGAAGTGTGGAGTGCCTCAGTCAGTCTCTGCAAGATGGGGGGAGCGAGAGGGTCAGGTTTCTCAGTCTGAGCTGTGAATAACACTGAACACGTGTCTACTAAACTGTGAGTGGTTTTACTGACCTGTCAGTGCCCTGAATGTGGTTTGAAAATATAGTTTCGAAATGCTAAAGCTGTATTGCCTTTGGTATGGAAATGCTAAAGCTGTGTTGCCTTTGGTTTGGAAATGCTAAAGCTGTGTTGCCTAATTAAATTTGCCTTGCCTAATTAAAGTTGCCTTGCCTAATTAAAGTTCCCTTGCCTTCTATATAATTAAAAGTCTAACCTTGACCACTTCCTGTTTGCGTTTTATATTGATTTTAGAAAAAACGTTACCACGTACGGCTGATTTTTGGCCATCTTACTCAGTCCCCCACCGCTCATCAGGTGCCGAGAATTTTTCCCATCGATGAAAAATAAAAGAGTTATTAGTGGGTAAATAATGTTGAGATTCTCCTGTCAATCATGCTATGAAGGCCACACCCCTTCTGGTGGGGGGGGGGACTACAAACCCAGAAGTGTGGGCGTGGCTCAGTCTCTGCAAGGTGGAGGGGGGAGAGATCATGACTTGCTGTCTTTAGTGGCCTTGCACCCTGCTTGAAATGGTATGAAACTGCACTTGAATTTGGTGGCCTTGCACCCTGCTTGAAGTGGTAAGAAACTGCACTTGAATTTGGTGGCCTTGCACCCTGCTTGAAGTGGTAAGAAACTGCACTTGAATTTGGTGGCCTTGTATTCTGCTTGAAATGGAATTTCAAGGAATAGCTGTGAGTCAACTGCCAGCCCACCAGCCGTGAGTGAGTGAGCTGCCAGCACAACAGGCTTGAGTGACTGAGCCGCTAGCCCAAGGATCCATTCGGCCCACAATGTCCATATTAGCCCTCTGGAAATGGTCCCTTCAGCCCACAACACACATACTAACGCTCCAGAAAGCCCCCCCCCCCCTCCCCCCACTGACCACCAACACTGGCCACCAGTCTATTGTAGTTCAGAGCCTATATGAGGTTGTAGTGTTTAACAGGCTGGTGGCTGTAGGGAAGAAGCTGTTCCTGACTTTACGGTTTTCAGGCGCCTGAACCTTGAAATGAACCTGAACCGGTGAAATGAGTGTGAGGTCAGGGTGATGTGGGTCTCTGATGATGTTGGCTGTCTTTTTGAGGCAGCGACTCCGATAAATCCCTTCGATGGTGGGGTGGTCAGAGCCGGTGATGGACTGGGCAGTGTTCACAACTTTTCCGCTCCCAATGTTTAAGTTGCCAAACCAGACAATGATGCATCCAGTTAATATGCTCTCTCCAGTGCACCTGTAGAAGTTCAAGAGAATCCTCTTTGACATACCGAATCTCTGTAACCTTCTCAGGAAGTAGAGGCGCTGATGTGCTTTCCGTAAGGGCCTGTCCCACCAGCAAGCGACTGCATGCGGCGAGTGCGACCTACCGTGATCGCTTGAGCCATACGGCTTCGCGTGGCCGGTCCCACTTCGATCGCCGGAGCCATATGGAGTTGTGCGGAGCTGGTCCCAACATCGCGCGGGGCTCCGAGAAACTGACCACGTTCAAAATCCAGCGCGGCAACAGGCGCATCGAGGCCGTACGCAACTTCTCGACGTCATACGCAGTGTCATGACGCTGTACACAGCGTCTGGACGCCGTACGGAGCGCATGGCGTTGCACGATTACGTCACCGCCCGGTTGCCGTTGCGTGATTACGTCACCGCCCAATGCCGTGCAACGTCCAAATTCACTCAGCCTGCCTCCTGCCCAGCTGATTGGTGAGTATGATGTCGGGACCAGCCCCCGCACAACTCCAGACGCCTCCGCGGTTCGAAGTGGAACCGGCCCCGCAAGGCCGTACAGCTCAACCCACCAGGTTTGGTCGCGCTCGCCGCATGGGGTCGCAAGCTGGACAGGCCCTTTATAATTGCATCAGTGTGCTGAGTCCAGGAAAGATCATCGGAAATATGCATGCCCAGAAATTTGACGTTTTTGACACTCTCTACCAGGGTCCCATTGAAGTAAACAGGATTGTGTGTGGGTCCTCATCCTTTCTCTTCCAAAGACCACAATCAGTTCCTTGGTTTTACCAATATTGAGAGCCAGGTAGAAGGTACCAGTTCAGGAATAGCCGCTTCCCCACAGCCATCGGGCTACTAAACTCAACTGAGACAAACCTCTGAACATTAATAGACCATTATCTGTTTATTTGCACTTTATCTGTTTATTTATTCATGTGTGTATATGGACACACTAATCTGTTCTGTATTCATGCCTATTATATTCTGTTGTGCTGAAACAAAGCAAGAATTTCATTGTCCTATCTGGGACACATGACAATAAACTCTCTTGAATCTCGAATCTTGTGGTTGTTGTGCTGGCACCATTTGGTCAATCGGTCGATTTCACTTCATCACCATCTGTAATTCGTCCCACAACGGTGGTGTCGTCGGCGAACATGACGATGGAGTTCGCACTATGGCTACACAGTCATGAGTATAGAGTGAGTAGAGCAGGGAGTTCCCATACTGATTGTTAATGAGGGTGATTTCTGCCAATTCGAACAGTCTGTGGATGAGGAAGTCAAGGATCCAATTGCAGAGGGATGCGCAGAGACCCAGTTCCGTGAGCTTGGAGGGGATGATGGTATTGAACGCCGAGCTGTAGTCAATAAAATACAGCCGGATGTAAGTGTTTTTATTGTCCAAGCGGTCCAGTGCGGAGTGGCGAGCCAGTGAGATCGCATCCTCTGTTGACCTATTATGACGGTAGGCAAACTGTTTTTGAGGTAGGAGTTGATATGTGCCATAACCAACCTCTCAAAGCGCTGTGTGGATGTGGCAGAATGTGGATGTGGCAGTGTATGAAGCAGAGTGGATGTGGAAAGGATGTTTCCACTGGTGGGAGAGTCTGGGACCAGAGGTTATAACCTCAGAATTATAGGGCGCCCTTTTAGAAAGGAGGTGATGAGGAACTTCTTTAATCAGAAGGTAGTTTTTCTGTGGAACTCATTGCCACAGAGGGCTGTGGAGGCCAAATCAGTGGAAATGTATGGCAGAGATAGACAAATTCATGATTAGAATGGGTGTCAAGTGTTATGAGGAGAAGGCAGGAAAATGGGATTAGTAGGCTGAGAGAGATCAGCCATAATTAAATGGTGGAATAGACGCAATGGGCTGAATGGCCTTAATTCTACTCCTATGACTTGTGAACTTAAAACCTACAATAGACTCTGAAATTAATGAATGTGAATTTAGGTTTTAAATGGTTACATAGATGAGAAACAGCATTTAATAAATAAATTTAATATGAATTATTTTGCTGGTGTAGGAGCCAAATACATCTTTCCAAGCATTTTATTCAATTGCAAGTATGTTTAAGATAGGCATGCATCAGATGTTAGGTTTGATAAGCTAATTGTAGAGGTGATTGGAAATTAATTTGTTCAATAAGCATTGATATTAATTAGTTGTGAGCTAAAAATGTATATTGAATCAAAACAGAATTGTTAGCATGTTTTTTCTCTTTACCAGACATCCATTTCAGGGCCAGTACAACGTATCGGATGTGAAACTAAGATTGTCACAGTGAGTAGTATGAGAGTTAGGATTTCTATGTTATTCAAACATTTGCCAATGCTAAATTTATTTCGACTTTAAAGAAAAGATTGTTAATGTGCCAGTTATGAAGAGAGAGAAATGTTCCTAACTTTTTCATCTTCTTAAATAAATTAATAAGGCATCAGGCAAAAAAACAACCATACGGATATTTTGCTTCACCCAACAACATTCTTGAACCTTTGCCTAATATAGTAGTAGATATGCAATTCACTGATGATAAAGCTAGACCGGGCAAAATGCTGAAGGAACTCAACGGGTCAGGCAGCATCTGTAGAGGAAATCAGATGGGCAACCCACCATTTGGGTTGGGACACTTCTTCAGACTTCTTCTTCAAAGCTGGAAGAGAGATGTGGGGGATTAGACAAAGCCTGGTATGCAATAGGTGATTGCAGGGGGAGGGTTGGTTAGAAGATGGGTGGAGTAAGTAACAAAGGCTGGATGTGAAAATGAGTCAAAGGATATCAGATAGGGAGAAAAGTTGAGTGAAATGTAAAGCCAGAGGGAGGGATGTAGGTGGAAAGGGACAAGAGGGAGAGGAAAGGGGTGTAAAAGGGAAATGTTAAATCAGATAAATCCCAGAGACACAATGATTTTTATCCCAGATGATTGAGTTAACCTATGATGGGCTTGTACATGCTGGAGTTTAGAAATATGAGGGGGGACTTCATTGAAACCTATCAAATAGTGAAATTGCCTGTATTGAGTGGATGTGGAGAGGATGTTTTCACTCGTAGGAGAGTTAGGACTAGAGAGCACAGCCAATAGACAATAGGTGCAGGAGTAGGCCATTCGGCCCTTCGAGCGAGCACCGCCATTCCATGTGATCATGGCTGATCATCCCCAATCAGTACCCTGTTCCTGCCTCCTCCCCATATCCGCAGACTCTGCTATCTTTAGGAGCCCTATCTAGCTCTCTCTTCAAAGTATCCAGAGAACTGGCCTCCACTGCCCTCTGAGGCACAACAACACACAGACCCACAACTCTCTGTGAGAAAAAGTGTTTCCTCGTCTCCATTCCAAATGGCTTACCCCTTATTCTTAAACTGTGGCCCCTGTTTTTGGACTCCCACAACATCAGGAACATGTTTCCTGCCTCTAGCGTCTCCAAACCCTTAATAATCTTATATGTTTCAATAAAATCTCCTCTCATCCTTCTAAACTCCAGAGTATACAAGCCCAGCCGCTCCGTTCTCTCAGCATATGACAGTCCTGCCAACCCGGGAATTAACCTTGTAAACCTACGCTGCACTCCCTCAATAGCAAGAATGTCCTTCCTCAACTTAGGGGACCAAAACAGCACACAATACTCCAGGTGTGGTCTCACTACAGCCCTATACAACTGCAGAAGGACCTCTTTGCTCCTATACTCAACTGCTCTTGTTATAAAGGCCAACATGCCATTCGCATTCTTCACTGCCTGGTTACTTTCATTGACTGATGAACAAGGACCCCCAGATCCCATTGTACTTCCCCTTTTTCCCAACTTGACAACATTTAGATAGTAATCTGCCTTCCTGTTTTTGCTGCCAAGGTGGATAACCTCACATTTATCCACATTAAACTGCATCTGCCACGCATCTGCCCTCTACCCCAACCTGTCCAAGTTACCCTGCATTCTCATAGCATCCTCCTCACAGTTCACACAGACACCCAGCTTTGTGTCATCTGCAAATTTGCTATTGTTACTTTGAATCCCTTCATCTAAATCATTGATGTATATTTGTAAATAGCTGCGGTCCCAGCACCGAGCCTTGCGGTACCCCACTAGTCACTGTCTGCCATTCTGAAAGGGACCCGTTTATCCCTACTCTTTGTTTCCTGTCTGCCAACCAATTTTCTATCCATGTTAACACTCTACTCCCAATACCATGCGCCCTAATTTTGCCCACTATTCTCCTATGTGGGACCTTATCAAATGCTTTCTGAAAGTCCAGGTACACTACATCCACTGGCTCGCCCTTGTCCATTTTTCTCGTTACATCCTCAAAAAAATCCTGAAGATTAGTCAAGCATACTTTCGTAAATCCATGCTGACTCAGACCGATCCTGTTACTGCTATCCAAATGTGCCGCTATTTCATCTTTTATAATTGACTCCAGCATCTTCCCCACCACCGATGTCAGGCTAACTGGTCTATAATTCCCTGTTTTCTCTCTCCAGCCTTTCTTAAAAAGTGGGATAACATTAGCTACCCTCCAATCCACAGGAACTAATCCTGAATCTCTAGAACATTGGAAAATTATCACCTATGCGTTGACGATTTCTAGAGCCACTTCCTTAAGTACCCTGGGATGCAGACCATCAGGCCCTGGGGATTTATCAGCCTTCAGTCCCATCAGTCTCCCCAACACCATTTCCTGCCTAATGTGGATTTCCTTCAGTTCCTCCATCACCCCAGATCTTCTGGCCACTAGTATATCAGGAAGATTGTTGGTGTCCTCCTCAGTGAAGACAGATCCAAAGTATGTGTTCAACTCATCTGCCATTTCCTTGTTCCCCATAATACATTCACCTTTTCTACTCTTCAAGGGTCCAACTTTGGTCCTAACTATTTTTTTCCTCTTCACATACCTAAAGAAGCTTTTACTATCCTCCTTTATATTATTGGCTAGCTTACCTCAATACCTCATCTTTTCCCCCCATATTTCCTTTTTAGTTATCTTCTGTTACTCTTTAAACATTACCGAATCCTCCTGCTTCCCGCCCCTCTTTGCTATGTTGTACTTCTTTTATTTTATTTTTACACTGTCCCTGATGTCCCTTGTCAGCCACGGTCGACCCTTACTCCTCTTGGAATCTTTCCTCTTTGGAATGAACTGATCCTGCACCTTCTGTATTATTCCCAGAAATACCTGCAATTATTGTTTCACTGTCATCCCTGAAAGGGTATCCTCAGAATAAAAGGACATACCTTTAGAAAGGAGTGTGAGGAATTTCCTTAGCCAGAAGGTGGTGAATCTGTGGAATACATTGCCACAGACTGCATTAGAGGCCAAATCATTGGGTATTTTTAAAGTGGAGATCAACAGGTTCTTGATTAGTAAGGGTGTAAAAAAATTGAGGATATTGCTGGTCTGCACCAGCAAGCCCTTTTTCAGCAGCTGCCACACCATCTGGTTGATGCGGCTGTTGTTGCGGCTTACTTTGCAGCCCTTGGTCAACAGTGTTTTCTTTAGGCCACTGACAGGACGTGGTCACCATGAGCTTCCTCCATTCTCACCAGGTGCTGCTTCTTTCTGCCGCCTGTCACTTTGTTCACTCTACAATATTGGATAAATCCCTTGGGATTTATGGAAAGGTAGCTGTGCGTGAAAAGGCTTCTAAACAAAGAGACCTAGGGATACAAACACATGGTTCCATGAAAGTGACAATATAGGTAGGGGAATGGTGAAGAAGGCATTTCGCACACTTGCCTTGGTTGGTCAGAGCATTGATTACAAGACTTAGGCCATCATGTTCCAACTGTGCAAGATGTTTGTGAAAACATATTTGATGTACTGTATACGAGCGCTGCTGTCGGAAGGATGTCAGTAAATGTGAATGGGTGCAGAAAGTATTCGCAAGAATGGTTTCAGGATTGGAGTGATAGCGAGGGACCAGATAGGATGAGGCTTTGTTTTCCTTGGAGTGTAGGAATAGACAAAGTGGTGGATCAGTCTTTTTCCCCAGAGTTGGGAGTCTAAAACTAGAGAGTATAGGTTTAAGGTGAGAGGGAAAAGATTTAAAGGGGACTGTAGGGGCACTTCTCTCAGAGGTTGGTGGGTATAATGCACAGGCTGGCAGAGGATGTCATGGAGATGAGTAGAATGATACTTGGACATGTACATAAATAAAGCGTTTGGAAGGATATAGGCCAAATCCTGAAAAATGGGACTTGCTCAGAGATGCAGCTTAATTGGCATGGGTTTGGTAAAAGTGCCAATTTCCTGGCTGCATATCTATGAAATATTGAAATATGATTCCCAGAAGCTAGTTTTTAAAAATTCCATGCAATGAAAATATAAAATTTGAAGTGACATTGCGCATAATCAAAGATCTGAAAAGATGTTTAATTTGGTTAGGTATACACAGATATTATTCATGAAAAATGTTCCGTTCAATTAATCTAATAACATCTGTTTTTCTCTCGCACGTGCAAGAGCATAACCACTGATGGAATATACAAAATCTAGCTCCTGTGGTTGGAAATTGGTTGCACTTTATCAAATTCAGAAGAATGTGTAATAGATTGTGAACTTTTGAATGAAAATATTTGGTCATTCTAAATATTAATGATTGCTGCTCATTATTTGAAATAACATGCACATTTGTAACATTTAGATAGTTTCTGTATTTATGTCAATCATGTTGAGTTTATTGTCCCATGCATAAGTATGGTGAGGAACAGGTGCAAATAAAATCTTGCTGGCAGCAACATCACAGGCATAGTGATTTGACCACTCGCACGCACACATGAATTTATGCAAGCATGAAACAACAAATATAGCAGGGCAGTGGAAAAAGACAGAAAAATGAAAAGACATTAGTGCAAAAAAACAATTAAAATGTTCCTTGTTGGGGTTGTGCAAGTTGGTTCAAGAACTTGATAATTATAACAAACCTGGTAGTGTGAGACTTCAGTCATGGCTGTGAAGAGAGTAGACCAGGGTGTTAAGCAATCAAAATTGGAGCGCCTCTGTTGATAGTCAGTGAGGAGGAAATGTTGTTACTGATCCTTTCACGAGACAATATGCATAGCTCATCAGTTTATCATTGTTACTTAACTGTTACTACAAAAATGGTTCAAACTATAAATTCCTTGTGGGTCATTGAATCTTCTTATCGAGTTCACATCACAATATTAGAAATTGTTCAGCCAGAGCTGAACACACTTCTCAGCATCTGTATACAATGGCATCTTACACTTCTTGTGCATGGTGGTGGAAAAATTGGTGGAAACAGGACGCTCTTTCCTTCACCCTGGATCATTGAATAACTGCTTAAGATTTATGTACTTTTGGGAAGGTTTGAAAAGTCATGTCTAACTTGATCGAGTTTTTTTTGAGGTGAAGAAGGTGGATGTTGTTAACATGGAATTTAGTGACAAATTTGATAAAATCTCCCATAGAAGGCTGATCCAAAAATTATGATGCCTGCGATTAACAGTTACTTGATCATATTTGGTTTATTGATAGAACATAGGGTTTTGATGGAAGGATGATGATGTTCAGGTTGGAGGTCAGTGACCAGTGTAGTTCTATAGGGATTTGTGCTGCAACCTCTGTTGTTTGTTTAGTTTTGGCCCACCGAGCCCACACCGACCAACATTTCCCACACATTAACACTACCCTATACACACTAGGGACAATTTACATTTATATCAAGTCAATTAACCTACAAACCTGTACAGCTTTGGAGTGTGGGAGAAAACCAAAAATCGTGAAGAAAACCCACGCGGTCATGGACAAATGTACAAACTCCATAGACAGCACCTGTAATCGGGATCGAACCCGGGTCTCCGGCACCAATTGATGTTGTAATTATGCTCTTGGCAGCTTACCACCTTAGTCTAGTTCTCCTTTCTGGAGAGCTATTTGGATGGGATCAATGCGAACACATCCTACCTGAGCTGAGTCTTCTGCCCATACTTGCGTGTCCACATACTCACATACCTCACTCCCCAGATGCTGGTGTAGCCGGGTAACAACTGTCCTTGGGGTCTGATAGAACTCAACAACATGCTGGTTAGACAAATTTTGCTCTCCGTATTTATTTGGGTCTGCCATAGTAATTGCCCTTTTCACCATTGCTCCTAGATCTTTTGCACTTGCCAGATAGTTTACTTTTCTGGTGATATGTGGAGCAACCCCTGCAGTTCTTTTCCACAAATTCACCAGTATCTCAGCCTATTCCGCAGCGCCCACCTATCCTTCAACTAGTGCCAACATTCTTGTTTCCTCTTTGTTCCCTCACATCAATAACAGTTACTTTGTTTCCCTTTTTAATTTCTCTGCAGCTTCCCCTTGGCTCTTGCTCCATTCTCTGTTCTCTATCTTCGTGAAGGGCATTCCCTGCGCTAGTGACCTAATGGGTTACAATTGAAGAAAGCCCCTGAGTCTACTATTTTCTTCACTTTAAAATATTTATTCGTGTAATTATGGGGCTGTCCATAATTCTTTCTTGACGCTGGACTATCTTTCCTTAATGTCTTCCTCGTACAATTTTCAGTGTTTATTGTAATGGTATACCTAATTTCTTCAGCTCGTTAAATTACTTTGATAGGTCCGGGGGTAAGGGTCAGGTTATCTTGTCCAGTGATTCTGGACTAGCTGGCTAATCAGGACTGCGAAAATTGGTTGGTCTATGAAAAAGGTGTCTGTCTTTTTGGTCCCCGATCTCCTGGCCAGCTTACTTATTGTTCTCTCTGAATTAAGAGTCTCTTCTCTGACCCTTTCCTTCAATTCGTCCCCTTGTCGGACGTGCTCTACTCCAATGCCCTGTCCCACCACAAGTATAACACTGATCTGGTCCCAGTATTTTATTTCTTCTCCAATTTGGTCTTGGGGAAATCGGCACTAAGTCAGGCATATCATCGTAAAAATGCTCTGGATATTCTGGAACCTTAATTTCTCTCATTCCGTACTTCGCTAATGTTTTCGGACTCCACGGTCCAAAGTCAGATTTTGCCGCCTCCTTTTTAATTAGGTATTCTGTTTTTATTTTTACTGCAGGCTGACCTTCCTGCTTTTTGATATCTTTCCAGTGATATCTTACTGCCCTAGGCATCTGACTGGAACTATTTTCCATAGTATTGGTTTTAATTGATTCAGCCACATTAGTTGGAAGGCAGTTCAATAATATTGCGCAGTACTGAGGAGAATTTGCCTGACTGATCCATGTATAACTCCAAGAATCTCTCTAAAAACTCATCTGCTCCCTCTCCTTGCTTTGGTCTCGCACCCAGAATCCTGGCAATATCTATTGTCTTCTGAAGAGTATTCGCAAGGGCAGTTAAAACTGCATCTTCTCTTGCACTATTGTCAGCGATCACATTAGCCAGTGCTTCACGAGTTGGATGTCCTAAGGTTGCTAGGAATCTGATATGCTCTGTCGAAGTAATTATCTGCTGGATTACAGCCCATAAATCTGCGTGATACACAAGCATTGTGGTCCTAAGGTAATCCACAAAGGAAGCTGGTGCTTTCTTACAGTCAGGTATCTTGCACAGTACTGCCCTTGTCTCATTGGGTTTCCATGGGGTATATACATCAATAGTTTGGGGATTGTTTGCACCCACTGCACTAACCGGATCTAAAGCTGGATTAGGCATTTCGCTGACTGGGAACTGCCGACGGTATACTTGCTCTGCTCTCATGATATTAGCCATATCAGGATCTCCCACTACTGTCTCACCCTCCGAAATGTCTTCCTCTTCACTAGGGGGATTACGGTACTTCTTAAAGGAACCTCCCTGATCTCTCGCTACTCGTCTAATTCATCTAGGCTCACAAAAGTATTCTGGGAGTTATACCATGTCTCTCTCCTCAAATAGGGGAGCTATCGTCTTCGTTTTAGTCCTGGTACCGTGAGCTACTGGACTACCTGCCAAAAGTGGAGTGGTTGGGGTCAAAGAATCCTGTACGTGTGTTGCTGCTGTTTGTAAAGCAGGCTTTATTGTGGAATCTGCAGGTGGTGTTAAAGGTGTTGCAGGCTCCAAGTGTGTGTTGTGTGCGCAAGCTGTACAATGTGTGGATGGAGTACAGGGAACGCAAGATGAATAAGGTGGGAGCTGCGAACTTCTAATCCTAGCACTTTCCCAATCTTCCCAATAACGTCTTCTCCCCCTTCAAAGCCAATGCAAACCACCGGGTCCTTATATTTTAAACCTACTGGTGCCAGTTTCGTTTCAGATTTTTCTCTCCCACTCCTTATGTTCTCTAGTGCATCCACACCCCTTTCTCAAGGTGTCTGGAGGTTAGTTTACTTCATCATCTCTTAGTTCTATTCCAAGCTTTGAGGCTGCTTCCTGCCAATTCGCCATTCTCATAGCCTCTCTACTTGCTTTCTGCTCTGCATAATACTTTCTCCATAATCCAATCAACTCCTTTGCTGCATTGCCAAATAATCTGTTCAATACTCCCTTCAATGTTCTGACCCCTCCGGCCACAGGCCACAACTCATCTCCTAATTTCCGATTCAGCGCTCCCGAAAAATTATTTAATCTCACAGCCTTTTGTGGAAGCTCGCTACACACTAGTTGTAACGGTCTCTCGGGGTCCTCAGTGGTATCTCTTTCTATCTGATTTCCCATTGTTGCCAACAATGGACACAAGCTCTCAACGATTCACACAATATCCCAACAATTCACACTCCACTCACAATCTTCTAGAGTTATCAAACTCGCTCCCAAACAACGGCCAAAAGCTCCGCAGCGCGTCAGCAGTCTCGCACTCCTCAAAACACAATCAAATCTCCTTTCAATCCCTGATACCCAAAAATTCCTTCACATTCACCCAAATTCACACAAGCTTCCAATCCTGTAAAAAATGTCAAGTAACAATCCTTGGATGACAAACAAGTTAAGGTGCTTCAGCAAACAATCAACACACTTCAGCAGCAAATCTCCTGCATGCGAAACACTTTAATCTAGACACAGCCACATGAGCTCCAAACACGCAAGCAAAATTGTACTTAGACAAGAAACTATACCACTTATTACTATCATACAAAAACACACTCCAATATAGAACACAAGCATTCGTCAAATATCGCATTCGTTAACTGTACAGTCCCAAAAACAAATCACGGTATATTTTTAATCCCAAATCGTGCTGTTTCCAACCAGCAAAACCCCTCCCATAGATACAGGAGGCTTTCCCTTCAAAGTACTCTTTTGCTGAGCAGTACTTTCCCATCAAGATACTCTTTTCTAACAAGTACTATTCCTCTACCTCAGTTACTTTTTCCACTTACAGATACTGATCAACAGGATACGACCCCTTGATTGAACAGCCACGATTCCAACTCCAATTATAACAGTAGTCTTAATCACACTATATCAATATACAGTCGCGATTCGAACCATAATTAAAACAGTGTATCTAACACTCAAATTTAAATCAAAGGCAAGACGCAGTAAATACAATAAAGCAACACAAAATTTTAAACACACTTCAAACTGTAAATCAACAACATTTTAACAATTCCAAAAATATATTTTTATCACACACTAGTTAACCAACTTATATATATACACTTTTATTAATGTACAATAGCCAGTGCCCTCAATATGAAAGCCCGGAATAGAAATACAATATCTCTATGCAATAGCCAGTCCTTCAATATGAAACACTGAATTTGGTAGAATTAGAATCGAAGAATTTGGACCTTTACTTTCTTAATTACCGTACCCCACTATTTTACCTCCCTTCCCACGAATTCACGTAATTATAATAGATGCGTCTTTAATTTTAATCAATCCTCAAAGTGTTGTCCCCGAGTATTTCTTTCAGCCAATTATACCCCAGCACCGTTACAGAGTCCTCAACTTATCCAAAGTTCTAGGTACTACTCACACAGGCGGGGCCTTCAACCCCCCTAGGCTCCTTCCTTCCAACCTGCTAGGTACTGGGCTTAAGCACTGGCATTCGATGCCGATCTTTAAAGTGCCTTTCAAATCGCACCTTTGGCAAAGATATCCTCTTTGTACTGTTTCCTACTCAGCCCTGTATCTTAAGATACCCTAGCCAATTCAGATATCCCAGTCTGAGCAGGGCCTTCATGAAATATCTCTTTGGTGTCAGGCCAACTCAGTGGTACCCGACTGCAACAGCTGTTGACTAACTAGGTGCGGGGTCTCGAACCCTCTAGAGAAAATCCTTGTGAGCCTAACTCCCACTTAGGCAAGGACTCTCTCTCTCTCCTTACCCTCAATGCTTGCTAGACTACTGTTCTTGGATCTCGTTGGAAACCCCAACACAAGTGCACAAATAATCGATTTATCCCGATCAGCGAAGTGGGGAAAACCGATGCAAAAACCGTTTCTCCCCTCGCAATCTGGAATGACTTAACTCCCTGATCGTAAACTTCTGTCTGGGGCTCTGTTGAGATCCCAGACGAGCCCCCAATGTAATTCTGCTCTCTACAGTTTACCCCCTTAGTCTAGTTCAGTAAAACACTGAGTTAAGCACTGGATCAACTAATTCTTTATTCTCACTAACACAAACGAACTTCCTATACGATACCTAACTAAAACCGTGGGTCTGATCCTTGTCTCTACTCCTCCAAGCCCTTCAGCCTCGTGCGAATAGACACCTCCAGACAGTTACACACTCCCAAGTGCACTCCCAGTAGATCGGCTCCGATCCATGTGGTGGCTCCTCTTTTATAGGGTATCGGACCTGTGGGGCGAAACTATATGGGGGGGGAGGGCAACCCCTACAAGCCAATCACAAATATAGATCATATAATACATTTATTGACAGTTCCCTAACCCAATCACAAAGTACCCCATTACATTGTTTCCACAGAAAGTTCTAGTTGGAAGACCGTTTAGTAAAGTAAACATTTCCCCAGGTAGTATAAACAATTTGAACAAGGCTCCATACTTAAATCAGTCACAAGATAACAGCATAAACACTCTGCAACATAATTAACAATACTTTACAACACCCCATTCTTTGACCATTCATGCATTTGCAATCCTGGTCAGCACTTTCTGCAAAACCGTCATACATATTAACAATAAGGACATAACAAGTAAAACCTCATCTTCTGTTTGGACATGGTTTAGCTTTTTGGACGTGGAACAGAATAACTTCACATATATCCATGTTATACTTTATCTGCCATACACTCACACCCAATCTGTTTAAAATAATGAGAGGATGGGGGCCTGGAGAATGGAATGCGCGGAGCCGACGGAGAGTGTCTGAGGTGTCTTGAACATAGGTGGGGAGGGATTTAACAAAGGGGTATAGGATGGAGTCAAGGTATGTGGAAATGTGTTCGGTGGGGCATGAACAGGCAGAGACAATGGGTCTGCCGGGGCAGTCGGGTTTGTGGATTTTGGGGAGAAGGTAAAATCGGGCCGTGCGGGGCTGAGAAATGATGAGGTTGGAGGCTCGGGAGGATAGGGAGCCAGAGTTGATGAAGTCGGTTGAAACGTCGCCTATCTCCTTCGCTCCTTAGATGCTGCTGCACCCGCTGAGTTTCTCCAGCCTTTTGTGTACCGCTGTTTAAAATAATGTTGGATCCACTTTGCATCCTCCTCAGCACTCACATTCCCACATCACCCAACTCCCGTCCCACATTTGCATTAACGACAGACTTGGGTTGTTACATGAGGTTCCATCAATCAACTCATTGGTATCTAGTGAATAATTCAGACTCAAGCTTTGAATGCTCCAGTAACGCACAAGCTGACGATTGCCACAACGAAAGAAAAATATTTGAAATGCAATTGAGGCCTCACTATCCACAAACCTAGAAAGCCTTAAATCAAACCAATGTTCAGTCACTTGCTGATAAGACACAAAATGCTGGAGTAACTCTGCGGGACAGGCAACATCTCTGGAGAGGAATGGGTGACATTTTGAGTCGAGACACTTCTTCAGACTTGCTGGTCACTTTCTAGTGGATAAAGGTAGAAAGTGAAATATTAATAATGAAAGTCATATATTGAATGGTCGTGGATTTTTGTTTTTGCTCTAGTTCTGTCCAGAATAGTGAACGTGGGAAGAAGCTTGGAAATGCAATGATCTCCACGAGCCGCAGTGTGGTGCAGACAGGAAAGGCAGTCAGTAAGTGCATTACTTAAGAACCATTAATTTTTATAACTTTGTCATAAGTTTGAGATGTTGGATAATTTTTCAGTTACAGCCTCATCCCACCTTGCATTTGGATCACTGCCATCCTTAACTCGTTATCCTTACAAACTATCAATTTCTTGTGTCTCTAATACTTTCTTCAAGCTTCCTCTTGAATATTGTTACCTGTCAGCTTGTCCCTATTTTACTCAAGCTTGTAGTTGAGTCTCTCCAATCAAATTTCTATTCCTGCTTACACAGTTAATAGTCTAATCAAATTAAAAATATGACCACAATTGGCTTGGTGATGGGATGCAAAGCAGTGGTCATAGTCATGCAGCATGGAAACAGACCCTTCAGCCCAACGTATACCAAGCCAACAAAGATGCCCCATCCAAATTAGTCCCATTAGCTCACACCTGGCCCATATCCCTCTAAAACTTTCCTATCCATGTACCTGTCCAAATGTATTTTTAAATGGTGTTTTGTAACAGTCTCAATTACTTAATGTGACACCATATTGTTCCATATACCTACAGAGTACATGGGAAACAATTGCCCCTCAGGTTTCTATTAGATTCCCCTCCCCTTAAATCTAACTTGTTTTCTTACCAGTTAGATTGAAGGGCCTTCATTCTGAGCCATTAACACTCACCTTTTAATACACCTGCTGGATATTTCCAGAATTTGTGTTTAAGATTTCCAGCACCAGAGGTTCTTTCATTTTCAGTGTCTGAGTGACATGTAATTGATTCAAATAAAGAACAGAAAATGCTGAGAACATACAGTATCTTTGGCAAGAGAAATTTAATATTTCGAGGCCTAGACTGATCCTGATGTCGAGGATCTGAGGTTTTTCCATCCATAGGCTGTGTAATCTTTATTTGCTTTTTAATTAAAAAAAATTAAAAGCAATTATCATTCCTTTTCACAGGTCAATCTGTAGGAGGGGCACTCACTAGTGCCAAATCTGCCATGACCTCGTGGTTTTCCACGTTCAACCAACAATCTGCTGCATCTTTCTCTGAAAGACAAACAGGGAAACACTGACAACTTCATGTGCAAGGATGATTGCAGGCACTGGGCATTCCAATATTATTCTACAGAGAGCTGGAACTCATTGATTTATTAAAAGGCCTGGTTATAATCAGTATGTTCCTTATTTCTGGTGCCAGGTAAAAATGATCAGACTTATCACTGTTTATCTATTTTGCTTATTACCTCAACTTGAGACAACTTTTCATTATTAGATGCTTGCTGATTTATGTAGAATGTGTATTTTGGCCAATTGACAAAGAAGTTGTATTTCTTACTGTACAACCGCAGAGGCAGTGGATAAATGTATTTGCTAATAGTGTTTGCCTCTGCTTCACTTTCATAATCTTTAATTGGGATTAATATTTAAATGGCAAACTTTATATTTTTCTCTTGTTTGTAACAATCGTAAGAATGTTCCAGTAAATATAATCACCGAAGTAATTAAAACCCATGTTCTTAATTGATTCTACCAAACCGATGCTGTGTAGTGACAGGGATGTACATACTTAACCTGTTAATTTTTAAGCAATTGAAATGAAATATTTTAGTGCTTAAGAATGGGGGAAAAAACTGCTTAGATTTGATTAAGTTGTATATTTAAATAAAAGGGAAATAATTCTGGGCTCAAGACCTTCATCTCCCTTCCAAGAATGCCACTACCCTCAAATAGTGAACTGCAGTATTCAGATCATGAAAACTAAACACTTAATATTTATGCTTGTAATGCATTGATCCTTTAGTTTTTGACTAATCAAATATGCAACTGCCTGTAATAACTCATGTATTTTTAAATAACTTGAAAGAAATGCTTGTAAATATAACTTTCCAGTTTTATTTAAATTAACATTTTCTTTGGTGTAAATCATTAAATCTTATTTTCTCATCTAATGCAAATATGGCATTGCAAAATTTGAAATAATAGCATTGGTGTATGCTGTATTTTAATGCAGAAAACTGTAGCAGACATTAAAAGTGTCAGTCAGAAAGTTATTTGTAAAAGTATTCTGGACAAAATACACCACTTGCATATCCAGTCTCTTTCCCTTTTATAAGGGAAATACCTAAGGGAAGTTTACATCCCTAGCCGCATTCTGCATCAGTTTTGATTAAAAAGGGGTAGAAGATAATGTACTGGTTTTACAGTGGTATGGTACACAATGTTATCATTTGGATTCAAATGTTTTTGGAATCAGTCAAGACCAGTTGGTCTCTAACCACGACATTTTTTGCAAGGGGTGCAAGCTCTTCTCATACAAAATGGATTTAGAGCACAAAAGTGAACCACATTTGATCTGCTGTCCAATTTTATGAAGGTGTAAGTTGGTTACAATAGATTATACTTTGCATATTAGGTTTAGTAGTTTTGTCCCTGACAAATTTTCAGATATTTTGTGAAACCAGAAGTAATTCAAAATTTTGACAATTCAATAGAAAATAGCTTTGCACGTTATTTGCTCTATTACAATTTACCGTGAACTTTGTTTTCAGTATGTTAATATCACTTGGGTTTGTTCTGTGATAATTACAAATAAAACCATCTTCAGGGATTTTTTCACAACTGCACCAGTTACTGAATTTAACACTGATATCTCCAGAATCGTTGTCTACTGATCCTACTGCCATTTCACGCTTTTAGTGCAAGGTGTTTGAAAAAGCCATTCATATTTCATCACTTCCTAATTTAATGGGTACAGTAGAAAAGTGAACACTAAAAATTGTTAGATTCAGTTATTGATCTGGAGATATTCAAATTCAAGTAATGATAAAAATTCTGGGAAATTAATTAACTGAAACTAATGTGTAGTGATTCAAATAAGTTTTTAAAATGAACTTAAACTCTGACTTTTGCCTCCTCATTATTGTGGTTGATTCTCAGCTGTTAACCGTGCCTGGGGTAATCACATCCTGTGAACCATAGCAGCCAACTTCATATGAATGATATTTTAATAGGGTTTAGTTAAGACAGGGTGGCAGGTGCAGAAATCCTGTGAATAATGGCTGCACAGGGCTCAAGTGGAGAGTTAATTCAAATGATGCAGTTATATTATGAATTGTATAGCACCCGTTTTTGTTTATGCAATTAATCTGAAAAATTACATTTATGGTGCATGTTACAAATTTGGAACTTAAAATTCCACTTTCAACCGTCAGCTAATTTTAAAGAGAGTTAAATATACAAGTAAAATGCTTTATTCGTTTTCTGACTTAAATACATCAAGTTTTAATAAGAGGACTGAAGAGTAGGATAGCAAGATGTGAAATCATACCTGTGGTAAAATTTGCATTTTAGGCATCACAAATGAAAACAAATATTTACTTCGTGAAGGTTTTTAATAAATTAAGTTAATTCAAAATACAGTGCCAAAGGAACACAATGTAGCTGAACATGCGAGTAGGGATTTCATGAAGCACCTGTGCTCATGTTAGAATGGAGAGTCCAGCAACTGCTAGTGGTTCCAGGGAGTTATGCCAGAGCAGTGCTGGGTCCGTTCTGCTCTCCTGCACGCAGGATACAGTTCATTCTTGAAACATTTTCACTCAAACCAACTGTATTAAAAACCCAACAGCTAGGTTACCTATACACAATCACACTACAGTAACAGTTGCCTTATTAAATTAATGAAATACAAAATAAAGACCTGGTTGTTACTCACTAAAATTTGTTTTAACAAATGACAATTCAGCAGCAGGAAATTGTAATATGGATGAGCCTATGTTACTAGCAATGTGGAGACACATTGAGTATTGAAGCTCCACAGACCCGCACTACAAGAGACAGGCAGTCATTACACTGCCCACTAACACACCTGGTAAATTACCAGCCGTTTGATAGTTCTATTACCTGGAATAAATGGGAACATTATGGATGCGGGTGTACATGTATCTAACAAATCCAATGTTTCGACTGAACCTGCAGTCAGCCCCCTTGCTCAGCCTATTTTTACTGGGAAGATCTACAAGATTTCATATCTTCATAGTCAAATCCAGAGATACGTGTAAGTAAAACAATTTCTTTTGAAAATTAGTCACACTGTAACAATATGATAATCTCTTTAGCAGAACACAGTATCTAGTAGTGGAAGATACTACAACTCATTTCTCAGTTATTTATACACTATGCAAACTTAGTGACAAGCTGTGCTAAACATAGGTACAGCTTAATCTGTTAAAATAAATCCCGTCATGACCTGGAAGTTTGATGACATGCACATTGCTGTGCTATGTTTGTCCTTGGAATCCATAGCATCTGTGCCCACATCTGGCTAACTATTTAAGGGCAAAGTAACCATCTCACCATCCAATTCAAACTCATCTGCTCCATCCTGTGAAAATAAAGATGGCGGTGGCTTCCAAAGAGATTCTTCCAGACACGAGGGGTAAAGTTTCCCCATGGTGCACCGAAAATCTTTGCCAAGGTCCCAGAGGACTCGCTCTGAAATGGACTGTCGCAGGATCCATTGGTCCAGCTCCATGTTGTACTGATAGATTGCATACTTGGGTTTTTCATTCATATGAGTGTCTCTCATAAACACACACAAGCGATTCAAGACGACGACTGCCCTTACACATGGGTCAGAGTAACGTTTTGCAGGGATATTAGTTGCTATTTTCCACTCATTTTTGATCACATCGTATACTTCAACAGTTACAGAGGAACCATCAACAGTGCTTGAAGGTATTCGGATGCCTGAGTTATTTCCAATATGCAAACCACCAATGTAGAAAATTTTGTCTCCAAATGCTGCAGCTGAGGCAAAACACCTGCTTGTCTGACGCGCAGCCATTTCAACCCACGCGTCAGTACGTGGGCAGTAGCAAAACGTTAAATTGTGTGCCATGACATAAATGTAGTCTTCCACAGCCACTGCTGCATTCCACTGCCAAGCACAAGGCAAGGGATTTACTAAAGTCCATTCATCTGCTTCAGAATCATACCTTTCCACGGTCCGTTTGTTCATTTCCCCAGTAACATTGTCCCCTCCGATTGCATAGATATATCCCTCACAACAAACCAATGAAGGTCGATTGCGAGTACACAACATTGGAGTCTTAGGAACCCATATGTTCAGCTGAGCATCAAACAAGTAGAAACAATTCACTGGTCTATATGCAGCCTGTAGTTTACTCGCTTTACTATTATTGGTGATAGACGTTTTCAAAGGCACCTGTCCACCTGCAATGTAAATGTCATTGTCAGGAGTGACAAGGGTCCCCACTCTCTGCAAATCTCCAGGTGGGTTGCACAGCTTGAACACCTTCTCAGCCTGAGGGCTGTAGCAAACAGCACAAAAGGAAGAACGAGAACTTTCACCTGTGACTTCAGTGAATATAAGCATCTCTTCTTTAGTCATACCAAGTCTCGGCTTAAAAAATTTTGGCATAGATTTATACAGTCCTTGCACAACAACAGACTTATCATTAGGTGGCAAGCCTTGGAACCAGGCTCTCCGCGTTACCTCAGAAAGTGCATCAATTCTTATTTGGCCAAGGACCGAAGATAAATATTGGGACCGTGATTCGGTGTCATATTCAAGCCATACCATAGCAGCTTCACGAACTGTCTCTTCCTTCTCAACATTTAAATTGTCACTGCTCAAGATATCAATCAGTAGATCATGTGACAACTGTAAAAATGCATCTTGATGATAAACAGCAGTGAATTTATGCTCTACCATTCGCTTTGCACTTAATTTGAGCTCCTCACAGCTGTACAGGTCTGCAAAGCTGAGTAATCGAACACAGTTCTCAGCATTGATTTTCTTTATTAAATATTCCCGACAACGTTGAGATACATTTTCTACCTGCACAAAGAAAGACACAATTTAAATTAGTCCAGGTTTTAACATCAACAACATTTTTAGAACTTGGATAAAAAAAAATTACAATTAGGAAATAATAATTGTAAAATATTACTGAGACTCGGTATACTTATTTTGTATGTAAAGATAGATTAATCTAAAATCATTAAATAAGGAGAGCTGCTCTATATCAATCAGCAATGCAATATACATACCTTGCATCCAGATATTCTTAGATGGGAAGTGGGATGAAATGGACAGTATAAAAATCATAAATTAGTTGGTAACATTTGAGCTGGAAGGTATAATTTTCAACTCTCATGTTCAAGACTGTGTCACATTGTTAGAAGCATGCCTAGGAATATAAGGTCCAAGAATAGGAGAAACTGGACCGGTGAAGGAGAACCTACGACTGACATGGAGAAATGGAATTGGAATAAATGGAGAAAAACAGATGTGAAATATTTTTAAAAAAACAGCTGATGATTGACAGGATTGTATTGTAGCTTCATCCTGTCCTCAAAAGCTTGGCGATATCACAAATTAGAGCAAAGAGCAAAACTAATATTAATAACTTGTCCAGAGAAAATTTATTTTGTTAATTTTGTAATTAACTAAATGAAGATAGATGGCAGACAGTAACTTTGTTGTAACTGTCATAAGGCAGTTATTCTACAATATGCATTTTAATAATATGAATTGGATAAAAGGCAAATGGTGACTTATGGGCCTGTCCCACTTAGACGATTTTTCAGCGGACTGCCGGCGACTGTCAGAGTGGAACACACACACACATCGCAAATTCGGAGGCCAGGGCAAGCGAGGGAGTGGTGGGGGGGGGGGGGGGGGGGGGTGGGGGGGGGAGCGCTGTCTGAAATTCACACAGTGCAAAGCCAAAGTGATACAGACACACACGGCGATGAACAGGAAGGTTAAGACAGCACAGTACGGTTTAAAAGAGAGGGGGGGGGGGGGGAAGAAGGAGTTTTGACACTTTTAATAAGCCAGAGATACACAGCTGTGAAGTTCGACAGGCATTTAACATAACCGGTTGGCTATCCTTGGCTCTGAAAACTCGTGCTTACGTTTTTTTTCCTCCAATGAGCCAATGAAAACGACTGGTCAGCAAAGGCGATTAACTAAAACTACCTTCGACTATCTCGACTACCTATAACGACATGGCGACCCCACTAAAACTGCACCTACGACTACAGGATTATCGATTTTCTCCATGGCAGAATTTTTTTTCAACATGTTGAAAAATTTGCAGCGATCATACTGACCAGAATGCGGGAACTCCTCGCATCCATGAAGGAGACTCACCAGAGACCACCAGCGAACATGTGGCGAGCGCAGAGCCTCCTGCACTAAAATGGTCGCCTAAGTGGGACGGGCCGATAAAGGAACTCCCTTTGTATATGGTTAAAGCACGATCTCTATTGGGAACTAGAGAATTACTTAGAACAAGCAGAAAATAAAATTGTCATGGAAAATAAAGAATACAGGAAAAAGTAGCGGTTTCCATCCTGCAACCCTCAAACCCCCCCCCAGTAGTAATCGGACGGCAGTCTCTTAACTCAGTCTTTGTCTGTTTCACAGCAAGTGGCCATAGAAATTGCAGTCTCAAGAAGGGTCTCGACCCGAAACATCGCCTATTTCCTTTGCTCCATAGATGCTGCCTCACCCGCTGAGTTTCTCCAGCATTTTTGTCTACCATAGAAATTGACAAGATTCGTTTCTACTAACACTTGTGCAGTAATACTCTATAATGTGCAGCCTTCAGTACCTTTAGCTTGCTGTAACAAAACTAAACTTGTAACCATTAAAAAGATCTTTATTTTGAAAATCCTTTGGTGGAAATAACTTTGTAATTGAGAATCTGAAACTCTAGCACCTAACCCCATTTGCACAATTGCTTTTAATAATGCGTTTCTTTAACACGAGGTTTCTTAGGACAGTGACTATCTGCATGTGAAAGTTTGTAGAAACCAATCTCCTTCTGCCAAATCAAAGGTACCTGTAGCTTCTAGAACGTCAACTCATAATTCACGAGGTGTGGTCCAAATTTTGGAAATGCAATAAATCAGCATGAGAGTTACCCGACGCTACACCAGTCACAAGTGTGACTGTCCTCTCGAACAATGTATCCACGTATTCCAACATATCCACGTACCCTCGTTTCACTTTCCCCTGACTCTGTCTGAAGAAGGGTCACGACCCAAATGTCACCCATTCCTTCTCCAGAGATGCTGCCCGGAGTTACTCCAGCATTTCGTGTCTATCTCCACATAACTTTATCCTAGTTTACACATCAGTTACCAGAGTCAGGTACGTATGACTAAAAGTGGCAAGTGGAAGGCTGACAAAAATGGCTTAGTCAAATTGTAGTTGCGGAGGTTTGCTTTTCCAATTGGAGGCCTGTGACCAATGGCATGTTGCAGGGGTTGGTGCTGGATCCGCTGTTGTTTATTATTTACGGTAACATTTTGAATAAGTTATTAGTAAATTTGCAGATGACACAAAAACTGCTGATATAATGGACAGTCAGGAAAGTATATCTAAGTTTCCATCGGGATCTAGATCAGTTGAGAAAGTGTCAAGGTATGGCAGAAGGAATTTAACTGATGAGTATAAGGTGTTGGTATGTCAAACCAAGGCAAGATTTGCATTGTAAATGGTAGAGCCCCGAGTGTTGTAGAACAATCATGGAATTGCAGAGCATGGAAATGGGCCCTTTCGCCCAACTTGTCTGTGCTCCAAGATCCATTTGCTTTATAAATGCTCCATGCCCCTCTACGTCATTCCTATCAATGTTTTTGTCCAATTGTTTTTTTTTAAATCTTATTGTATTGCCTCAATTACTTCCTCTGGAAGCGTATTCCATAAATCCAACATAGTTTGTGCTGCTGTTCCTATTAAAGCTTTACCCTCTCACCTTAAACCTATGCCGTTTAATTCCTGCTTCCCCTATCCTATAAAAAGCAACTGTGTTCGCCCTATCTATGCCCCACATGATTTTATACAATTTTTAAGTTTACCCTTCAGCTTCCTGTATCAGAGGAATAAAGTACTAGCCTGCCCAACCTCTCCTTATAGCACGAGTGCTGGCAACATCCACACACATCATCTTTGCACTCTTTCCAGCTTATTAGCATCTTTCCTAAAGCAGGGAGACCAAAACCGAACACAATATTCCATGTGCAGCCCGACAAATGTTTTGTACAACTTTAACATAACATCACGATTTCTGTACTCAGTTCCCTTGACTGATGAAGACCAGCATGCCAAAAGCCTGTTCATCACTCTCTCTCCATGTAATGACACATCAGAGAATTGTCTAGTAGTCCTAGATCCATTTGCTTTATAACATCCTCCAAGTGAAAGAGCTAATAGTCAAATCAAATATGGTTTACAAAATTGAGTCGTTCTTCTGCAAAAGCATGGTCTAGTAGAACAAAAGAATGGCTCGGTGCCAAGTCTGAATGACTTTGCAAATTATATGAAACATAATGTGGAGGACAAGTTGTCTTTTTAAATAAAGAAATTTAGATGGAATCCTGAAGTAATAACATGTGCTTCTTTCAAGGCCATAAAGAAGCCAAGATTGAAAAAATATATATAGTGGACGCTCCAGAGATAAGTAATAACTTGTTATTGGATGAGTTAGACCCAGCTTTTCCAATATTCTGAAAGGCTACAGAATCTTTCAGCCATGCCATACTTGGTAGAAGTGTTTTACTGATAAGAAAAATGTATAATTGTGCTAACTTTCCTTTGTTCTGTGAGTGGATCCCGAGAAGGTGCTGAGCAACGTTTGTGCTCATTGTAGATCTTGCCACTCCCTTCTGACAAATCGATTAAAGATTGCTATGGTTTACCTTTAACAATTTTGTTGCTCTCTGCTTTTAATAAGTCACAAAATGTAGCACCTTACACTTTAACAAATTAAACTCAATTTGTCAATTTTTGGCCCATTTGGCCAGCCAATCAAGCTCCTGCTGTAATACTTGCTAACAATCTTCATTATGTATGAGAACGTATATTTGAGCGTCATCTGTAAATCAGAGATAGTAGATCAGGGAGATCTCTTCTATCTCTGCTAGCAGATCAGAGATCTAGGAGTACAAGTGCTGAATTTAGCTGGCATGGACTTAGTCAGTTAAAGACCCCGTTTCATGCTGTATAGCTCTATGACTAAGTCAGACAGATATGCAAGACGGCATTGATGAAGCCTTTGGCCAACAGATACAAGGTGCTGATACAGATATAAACTGTGCTGCTGATAGCAAATACTGCACAGAGAAGGACAAACTAATCAACAACTGGAATTGGCAATGAAGGAAAATAGAAATAATAGGATATGGTTGACTCAAGGAGTTAAAGCTTGCCTGTTTCTGGTGACAGGGTTAAAGACATAATGGGTTGCACAGGAATTTGGGATTAGAAGAGGGATGATCTAATTATCAGAGGGGCTGCTGAGACAGGGCAAAAATCTAAACACTTAATTAACAAGCGGAACCACAAAGGTAATAATCCACGGGTTATTACCCAAGCCACCTGCAAACTGACATAGAATTAGAGAGATGAATGCATGGCTCAAGAGTAAGGCGGAAGAAACATAGAAAATAGGCGCAGGAGTAGGCCTGTTGAAACAGTTGTTCTGTTGAAACAGGCTTCACGTAATTCTATCATATTTCCTTTGTTTTATTCTCTCACTCCCGCCCTATTTACTTTGCAACTTAATGTTTTATTTTTCCCAGTTCATTTACAAATTAACCTGCAAGCTTGATTTTTCTCTGCAGATGCTGCTTCACCCGAATGTTTCCAGTATTTCCAATTAGTTGAAAAATAAGGCAACAAAAAGTGGTAAAAGTTTGGTTCTGAATATTCCAGGATACTTGACAACCTAGTAGGATAGACAGAATAAAAATGGAATTGGGTAGCTGTAATAATAAAAGATGACATAAGGATCTTGGTTTTGGAAATCTAGTAATAGTTTGATGGAGATAGTAAGTAATGAAGGCAAGAAATCATTGGTGCAAGTAGTCGGGGGCCTCCATCCCAACAGTTAAACCACTGGACCTAATACATTAAAGCAAAAAAATGATGCAAACTTGTAATATTCCGTAACAGAATGATAATGTACCACTTTTATCTGCACTTAGATTGCACAAATTATATCAACATAGCCAACCAAAGACAATTTCATGGAATGTGCATAAGACTGTTTTCTGGAATAATATGCTGTGGCTCCAAATATGGAATAGCCTAGTTTAAATCTGATCAAGAGTATCAAAAATCAGTGATTCCAGAACAAAGAATCTTTAAGATAAAGATGAAGGGAACCATTGATTTGAGTAAATTAACAAAATAGATTAAAAGTTAGCAGCAAATAAGCAGTGGAGGATAGTTTAAAAAATATTTCTTAACATTCAACAAGGGTGCATACCATTAAAATGAAAAACTATGGGAAAAAGGAATATAAGGGTAACACAGTGAAAGATGTTCTTTTTTTTTTAATAAAAGGTTTAGAACGTTGTGGAATAACTGAAGCATTACAGAGGTGACAATAGACAATAGGTGCAGGAGTAGGCCATTTGGCCCTTTGAGCCAGCACCACCATTCAATGTGATCATGGCTGATCATCCCCAATCAGTACCCCGTTCCCTCCTTCTCCCCATATCCCCTGAGTCCGCTTTTTTAAGAGCACTATCTAGCTCTCTCTTGAAAGCATCCAGAGAACCTGCCTCCACCACCCTGAGGCAGAGGGGTGTGAGGTTACTGTCGCACAGATCCAGGTCCTTCCATAAGAACATAAAAAATAAAAATGCATGCCATTTAGTGTTTCATGTGGTTTGACATTAACATCATGATTGGTGTTCTACTACAGTTGCACCTGACATTATCCTTGTATTACTCGGTTCCATTAATATTCATAAATAAACAATCTGTTTGACTGAACTTACTGATTGGCCTCCATAGTCCAACAAAATAAAGAATTCTATCATCCGCTGGGAAAATAAATCTTTCCATATCTCAGTCCCAAATGGCTGCCCCTTTTCATAGAATCAGAGCTATGCAAATCTTAACGGGCTCAACTCCAACTCATCCATGCTTATCCGGGCTAGTCCCATTTGCCCAGATATGATCCACATCCCTCTAAACAATTCTCTTCCACGTATGAGTCCAAATATCTTTTTAACATAAGATTGACACAAAAAGCTGGAGTAACTTAGCGAGTCAGACAGCATCTCTGGAGAAAAGAAAATGGTGACATTTAGGATTGAGACCCTTGTGACTCGACCCGAGACGTCACCTATTTATTTCCTCCAGAGATGGTCTGACCCGCTGATATACTCCAGCTTTGTGTCCATCTTCGATTTAAACCATCATCCGCATTTTCTTCCTACATATCTTTTAAACGTAATTGTACCCACCTCTACTACATTTTCTGACAGCTTATTCCGCATACCCACCACTGTCTGTGGGATAATAGATGCCTCCTTAAAATATTTCCCCTCTCATCTTAAAAGCTATGCCTTCTAGTTTTAGACTCCTTAACCCCGGAGGAAAATATCAACGAAATTCGCCTTTCAAAAAAACCCTGTCCACCTGTGATGCCACCTTTAAAGAACCACTTGTACTTCTAGGACCCTCTGGGCTACAACACTCCCCAGGACTTTACCATTCACTGTGAATGCTCTGGTTTGACTTCCCAAAATACAACACCGCTCATTTATCTGAATTAAACTCTGCTTGCTATTCTTCAGCCCATTCACCCAGCTGGTCAAGATCCCACTAATTCTTGATAATCTTATTTACTGCCTACGATGCCAAAAATGTTAGTGTCCTGTGCAAACTTACTAACCATGTCTTGTACATCAACCACCAATTTTTTGATATAGATGAGAAACAACAATGGCTCAGCACCGATCCACACCACTAGTTAAGGGCCTCTAGTCCAACAAAACCCTTTACCATTCGGTCTATTATGTATCCAATAAGCTAGCTCTCCCTGCATCCCATGTAATCTAACCTTCGAGAGTAACCAACTATATAGAACTGACTTCAGAAAAGGAAATGGGTAAATACTTGCTGGGGACCTTGTTCATCTCCGGTGGTCCCACACACAATTGACCGCATTGATTCCCATGTGGTCTCACTCTCTCTCTCTGGTTACCCTTTTTCCTTTCATGTCCTTATAACATTTATTGGAATTATCTTTTATGCTATCTGCCAGAGCTATTTCTTGACCCCCTTCTGATTTCCGTTTTTAGCTTACTTAGTTCCCAAAACACCCCCCGTGATACACTTGATCCCAACTGCCTATACTTATCCCATGCCTCCTTCTTACTCTTGACCAAAGCATCAATTTCCCTCATCATCCAGGCTTCCTTACCTTTGCCTGCCTTGCGCTTCACTGTAACAGGGACGTACGTGCATGTTTGAACTCTTGTCAGCACACTTTTAAAAACATCCCACTTTCCCTGACATTCTTTTTTCATCAATCAATTTACTGCAATCAACTCGATCAAGTTCCTGCCTCATACCCTCGAAATTCGCCTTGCCCCAATTTAGCAGTTTAACTCTTGCCTTACTCCTCTGGACGAGCTGCCCATGCAGGTCCTCAATATGTCCTCTTAACCCCCCACTTTTATCCATATCACCCATTAAATTAAAAAAATAATTAAAATGCTTTAAATAGTGAGAAATAATAGTGAGAAATTGTCTTCAGTCAACCAAATATTCTTACCTGCAGAAAAGATGATGTCTCATAGAGTTGCTCCACAGTACTGTCATTGATTACCAGGTTACCCGTGTACGCATATCTAATGATTATCTGAAGCGTTGGTGCATGTACATTCTGTAAATGAACATGTGTCTGCTTGCTTTCGCTCAGTCCACTCATAAACATGGCCCTGAAGAAAGATCCAAAATAATTCACTGCTTTAAGCAATAAAAGACTAAAGGCAATTGTTAATATAACTTTTTTTCTCTAATTTATTTTCTATTTTATTTTGCTGATGAAAACATTAGAAGTAACTCAGTGTTGCCTGCACTGTTCTTTCCTTCATCATTTGAACGTATTAGTTTGAGATCATATGCCAAGTTCTGCAATTAGATTGATTGGGAAAGAGCAGTGAATGCCACCTACATGGATTTTAGTAAGGCATAAGATGCCTCATGGTAGGCTGATCCAGAAGATCAAGATGCATGGGATCTATAATGGCAGTATGGATTCAAAACCAGCTTACCTATAGAAAGGCGAGCATAATGGTGGAAGGGTATTATTCTAGCTCAAGATCTGTGCTGAGACCCGTGTTGCAAACAGTAAGGAAAACTGTCAAAATATACAGCGTGATATAGATCAGTTACAGACATGGCAGAGAAAGGGCTGATCAGAGTTTCATCAAGCAAGTGCGAGGTGTTGGACTTTGGAAGGTTGAATGTAAAGGATTTCTGTACAAACCCAGCTGAAATTAGCAACACACATGGATAGTAGTAAAAAAGGCTTATCATATTCTTGCTTCATCCATCAGGGCTTGGAATATAAGAATCAGGAAGTCATATTGTAGTTTCAAAAAAACTTTGGTTTGGCCACATTTGAGTATTATGTACAGGAAGGTTGTGAAGGCTTTGGAGTGGGTGTACAAGACATTTACTTGGTTGCTGTCTGGATGATAGGGTATTAGTAATAAGGAGAGGTTGGACAAACTTGGATTCACTGTACATCTATTAGAGGAGGAAATAGTGCAGGAGCTATGTGTGACCATCTGCCAGTACGACTGATCTGCCCATTGCTTTTGTGCAAGTAATATTTTTTGAGAATCCAACTCACTTGCAGCAAAGGAGGTTGAGTTTTGATAAGATTTGTGCAAGTTCATGACAGGTTCAGAAAAGACAAACAAGTAATTTCTAGTACATGCCGGTTCAAGGAACAAGGTGCAGAGATTTAATATTCTAGACAAAAGGAACAGGAGATTTGAAGAAAAGAAAATCAAATCTTCCTTGCTTTCAGAAATCATTTAAATAATCTTTGTTGTGATTCGTTCAATTTAAATTTACGCCAAACTCTTGCTTCCAAAATGCAAAAACAACTTGCATGCTTAACTTATCTGCATGTAAAAACATGACCTTTTCATCTTTGCTCACCTCTCCCCCTACCCCCCCACCCCACAACCCCAGTGAGCACACTTTAAAAATGGTGCTCAATAATGTTCAGTTTTAGCTGAAAAACAGAATACTATTTTTGAATATTTAAAAATAAAGTGAAAAAAATATTTCCAAATTAACTGAAACTGAATAAAATTCAGCGCTAAAGAATGATCTCTTACAAAGAGGTTGTGTTGATCAATGATTCACCCATACCAAAAGAACACAAAAGGATCATGGGTTCCATAAATTTCCACTATTAAATCTGATCTGCAGCATCAGAGTCTGATAAAATTTAGTCAAATAACTGACTATCGAGTTTAAGTGTTTCCAATTGCAGTGTAAATACTGGGTTAATTGGATTGCATTAATGCAAGACACAGGAAATTTACCTATTACACACATGGGGTGCCATAAGCCTACTTTTCTATGTACACTACAAGGTCAAGTTTATGATCCAAAAGGCACACTTCCACCCCGAATGCATTTGTTTTTGTGGTGTTTGTAGCTGTGGCAAAATTAACATTTTTCTGTGTCTGTATCTCGCTGCACTTTTGTATATGCTAATAAACTAAATTTGATTTTAATTGCATATTAAATGATTAAAGCACTCATTTTGGCCACCCCAGGTCGCATGAAGTCTTAAAACCTAATATACATCGTCATTCTTCAATGTGCTCAATTTAGCCATACAAGACAGGGAAAATAAAAAACCTCTAACTTACCTGAAATAGGAACTACATGTAGCAAGAACCATCTTATGGCACGGGAATTCAGTGCTCTCCGCAATTAGAACAATGTCAGTCAATAGCTGCTGATCATAAAAACACTTAAGCTGCTCCAGCAAAGATACAGCATATTCAGTATTGATCTGCCTCTCTTCCTTATTGGACATGATTGCATTTCATTAATGAGAAACTTCAGCTAATTTGATGAAAGCTCTCTAACACAGTTTGAAAAAGTTATTTTTCAGATGAACCAATGAGCACTAATTTAATATATTACTCTTGGAAGTTGTACAATGACTAACAGACATGAGAGAGCAGAATTTTCCAGATGGTGAAACAGCACTGGGTCACTTCAAATTTTATACTCCAGATGTTTGTGGCGAGTTGCAGCATTTCCATTGAGGCAAATTGCATCACATGTATATTTCTGAGGTAGCATAAATCAAGCAAACAAACGATCCAGGTTCTAAACAATATCAGTGCCTAGACAAAAAGAAAAAAAGATTAGAAACAATTATAACATTTGGATGCGGTCAAGCAGTTTTCAAATAACAAAAAAGCTATTTGTAAAAATTATGCATTGAAGATTTAAAATAGAGCCAAGCAATATGCTGGAATATAATTACTTAAAATATTTCTTAGTAATTCTTGTCTCCTTGAACTCTGACTAGCTTATAAATCCAAAGCACCACTGTAGTAGTGGCAGCTAGTACAGCTGTTATCTCAACTCTGATATATCCTGATCTGATATATCCGAGGACAGTGGGAAACTACAGATGAAAATGCGGGAGCCCTGGTTGAAATTTACGAGTCGTCCTTAAATACAGGAGAGGTGCCGGAGAGACTGGAGGGTGGCAAATGTTGTACCTCTTTTCAAGAAGGGCTGCCAGGAAAATGCTGGGAACTATAGACTGGTGAGCTTAACATCTATAGTTGGTAGGTTACTGGAGAGTATTCTGATGGATAGGATATACAGGCATTTGGATGGACAAGGGCTGATTAGGGATAGTCAGCATTGGTTTGTATGTGGGAGGTTGTGTCTCACAAATCTGATAGATTTTTTGAAGACTTGACCAAAAAGATTGATGAGGGCAGAGCTGCAGATGTTGTGTAACGGACTTCAGTAAGGCGTTCGACAAAGTTCCGCATGGTAGGCTGCTCTGGAAGGTTAGATCGCATGGGATCGAAGGATAGCTGAATGGATAGAAAATTGGCTCCATGGAAGGAAGCAGAGGGTAATGGTGGAAGGAATGTTGCATGAATATTGTGTTCAGTTCTGGGCACCATTTTATGGGAAAAATATTGTCAAGCCTGAAAGGGTTCAGAAAATATTTACAAGGATGTTGCCAGGACTGGAGGGTGTGAGCTATAGGTAGAGGTTGAGTAGGCTGGGTCTCTATGCCATGGAGTGCAGTAGGATGAGGGGAGATCATGTAGAGGTATACAAAATCATGAGAGGAATAGATCGGGTAGATGCACAGAGTCTTTTTCCCCAGAGTAGGGGAATCGAGGACCAGAGGAGTGGGTCAAGGTGAAGGAGAAAAGATTTAATAGGAATCAGAGGGGTAACCTTTTCACACAAAGGCTGGTGGATGTATGGAACAAGCTGCCAGAGGAGGTAGTTGAGGCTGGGATTATCCCATTGCTTAAGAAACAGTTAGACAGGTACATGGATAGGGCAGGTTTTGAAAGATATGGACCAAGCGCAGGCAAGTGGGACTAGTGTAGCTGGGACATTGTGGACAGTATAGATAGTATGGATGAGTTGGGCTGAAGGGCCTGTTTCCACACAGTATCACTCTATGATTCCAGCAACAAGATTTCAATCCCGTTCTGGTGCCATCTGAAGTTTACACATTCTCCATGATTGCACATCATTCCTCCCACATCCCAACACATTACATAAGAGTGGTAGAACCTGGAAAGGGAGATGATGGGAAATGTTCAGGGAATCAAAATGGGATTAGGGGAGTAGTGTAATCAGGCAGAGTATCGAGTATAGACTTTGGGACGTTATGGTACAATTGTACAAAATGTTGGCGAGGCTGCATTTGGAGTATTGTATTCAGTTTGGTCAACCTGCTATGGGAAGGATGTTAAGCTGGAAAGAGTACACAGAAGATTTTAAGGATGTTGCCAGGATGAGGGCCTGAGTTACAGGGAGATGTTGAGCCTATTCCTTGGAGCACAGGAGACTGAGGAGTGGTCTCATAGGGGTGTACAAAATCACGAGAATAGATAGGGCGAGGGTATATTACCTTGGGTATGGGAATCAAGAACCGGAAGACATACATTTATGGTAAGAGGGAAAAGGTTTAATAGGAACCTGGCAAGCAACTTTTTCCCACACGGAGGGTGTGGGTATATGGAACAAGCTGCCCGAGGAGGCAGTTGAGGCAGGTACTATAACAACATTTCAAATACATTTGACAAACACATGGATAGGAAGGTTTAATGGGATATGGGCCAAACACGGGCAGGTGAGACTAGCGTAGATGGGGCATTTTAGTCAGCATGGACAAATTGGGCCAAAGGGTCTATTTCCCTGATGTATGGCTTTATCCACTCCCTATGCACTTGGGGCAATTTAGAGGCTAATGAACCTACCAACCGACATGCCTTTGAGATGTGGGGGGAAAACTGGAATACCCAAAGGAAACCCACGTGGTCACAAGGAGAACGTGCAAACTCTGCACAGGCAGCATCCAAAATGAGGATCAAAGCCAGGTCTCTGGTATTGAAGTAGTAGCTCGAAGGGCCGAATGCCCTACTTCTGCACCTATTTTCTATGCTTCTACCAGCTGCACCACTGTGATATCACAGATTGTAACCAGAAAATTTCAGAAGATGACAATGGCAGACAGCAGTGGAGTAACTTTTCATTGCTGCTACTATAATTGCCTGCAAGGTTGCAGTGACAATATTTGCACAACATAATAAAACAATCTTTAGAGTACCGTTAAGACTTAGTTAAGAGAATGTGCCAAGAATAGATGGAATGATGCCTCAATAAGCAAAATGACACTTAAAATAACATTGTGACTAGAAACTGACTGAAAAACAGGAAACTGCATATAGTTCTCAGAACAGTAATTACAGATTTTAAAATTGGTAAGGCTACTCAAAGGCTAATGGAATTCCAGCCTTTAATACAAATGTTTATTATAAAATCCCTCTATACAATGGTACCTCTCTAAAAAGTGGTGAAAAATTACCTCGTAAACAGCTGTAGTCTAAATACTGTTTCTATCTACACCAGGGCTCTCACTTAACTTTTCTCTGTTGCTAGTCAGGCAACCTAGGCAGCTTTTTAGGTTGCCAAATGATTGTTTAGGTGGTCATTTAAGACGGCTTGCATGACCCGTGCGATAATGTGCTCGGACGAAGTGCGTATTTACCAGTCGGAATTATGTTCAATGAAGCATTCAAGCATTGTGGATATTATTTCTGCTTTAAATAAAGTCACAAACTAAACATATTCACCAATCAAGACATGATATCCACAATGCAGCAAAATTACAATACAGTATCTCAACTCTTTTTACACGTTGCAATGAATGCAATTTCTATTATTTCTTTCCACTTCCAAACAACGCAGGCTTGGCGATCGCTTCACACAACACCTCCACTGAGTTTGCAATAACCAACCGATCTCCCGGTGGCTCAGCACTTCAACTCCCCCTCCCATTCTGAATCCGACCTTTCTGTCCTGGGCCTCCTCCATGGCCAGAGTGATGCCCACTGCAAATTGGAGGAACAGCACCTCATATTTCACTTGGGTAGTTTACACCACAGCAGTATGAACATTGGCTTCTGCAATTTCCAGTAGTTCTTGCTTTCTCCTTCCCCTCCCATTCCCAGCTCCCCCACAGCCCACTGTCTCCGCCTCTGCCTTTCATTTTCCCGCCCCCCCCAACGCCAGTCTGAAGAAGGGTCTCAAACCGAAACGTCGCCTATTCCTTCGCTCCATAGATGCTGCCTCACCCGCTGATTTTCTCCAGCATTTTTGTCTACCACCCATTCACACAAGTTCTGTTATCCCACTTTCCTCACCCACTCCCTACACATTAGGGGCAATTTTACAGAGACAAGTTAACCTACAAAGCCAATGTGACTTTGGGATGTGGGAGGAAACCCACACACCTGCAGGAGAATGTGCAAATTCAACACAGACAGTGCCCGAGGACAGGATCAAACACAGATCTCTGGCATGTGAGGCAGCAAGTCTACCAGCTGTGCCACTACATTTTGTTTTCCAACACACAAAAAATTATACATTGATAACTTTGGTTGCTAAAAAAAACCCCATCAATTTTCAGTCAAAATTCAGTCTCAATCTCTAAGTTCCCCTTTACAGCTACTGTTTGCTTTAATTCAGTTAAAGGCTATGGGGCAGTACATTGGACATAACGTTGCTGCCGAAAAGTGGCAGAGACCCAGAATTGATCCTGAATATGGGTGCTGTTTGTATGGATTTGCTCCTTTTCCCTTTGATAGCATGGGTTTTCTCCAGGTGCTCTTGTTTCCTTCCACATTCCAAAGGTGTGCGGGAACCTTTTTCAGACCCAACCCAAAATGTAATATTTTCCTTTTGTCCAAGATTCTGTCTGACCTGTTGAGTTACTCCAGCTTTTTGTATCTTCCGTTTAAACCAGTATCTGCAGTTTGTTCCTACACACACGATACTCGGGCATGGACTCAGTGGGCCGAAGGGCCTGTTTCCACGCTGTATCTTTAAATTAAACTAAAAACACTAAAACCAGAGGGAATCTAAAGAAGGGTCTCTACACGAAACATCACCCAATTTGTTCTATCCAGAGATGCTGGCTGCTCCATGGAGTTCCCCCGCACAATTAAAGCATGGAATAGTCTTCACCCTACCATAGTTACCCAACCAGACGCAACTAAATTTAAGGTAGCTCTTTTTTCCCCCAAGAACCCTTTTTTGCTTAAGTCCACCCTCCACCGCCTCCAGTTTAAATTCCATTTGGAATATTTTTTGGAGGACCAGGAAACCAAGAAGCAAGAGTTACTCCAGCTCCAGGGAGTGATTCTGCGTGTTTTTAGCGATTGCGTCGAGGCGGTGATCTGACAGCAATGGCGGCCAGATCTCCCACAATGCAAAGGGAGTGAGAAAGTGCCCGGCGCCGACCGTGCCAGTGCGCATGAGCAGGGCGGTCGATGATGTGCTGACCGTGGCAGTGCGCATGTGCAGGGCGGCTGGCCATGCCGGCGGATGAGGAGCGGCCAGAGAGCGGAGACATGGCGGCCCGGACACGGATGGCAGGCGGAGACAGACAGTGACAGAGAGAGAGAGAGAGAGAGAGAGAGAGAGAGAGAGAGAGAGAGACAGGGGGACCAAGCCGGGCAAACTGACACGGCTTTTAGGTTGCCCGGCGGGACTTTAGGTGGCCATTGGCAACCGGGCAACCAATAATTTCGAGCCCTGTATACTATGCAAAAAATGTCTCTGGTTCACAATTCTACAAATAAACGAATACTGTCAAACGAGTCTGATGGTCCATGATTTGAATGAGAACTTGGAATCTCACTAGCCTGTTGAATGTTTGATAGGCCATCACTACTTAATACGTGCTTCAGAACTACAGATCGTTAATCTTCCCACTGATGCTGGGATATCCAAGCAGTTTGTGGCATGCTGATTTTGTGCATATATTCCTACACTATCACATTTTCGAGCATGCCTAGTCTTTTTATTAGTAGGCTTTTTCCTCATGGTAAATGTTGTTCACCCCTAAGTCACGAACAGATAACAGGCAGTACTAAGTGGCCAAGAAACATCAAGCTACATCAAGACCAGTCAGATAATAAACGAAACAGAACACAGGGTGACAATGAGTCTCAGCAATGAGTTTCACACTTACAGTGCCCTCCATTATGTTTGGGACAAAGACCCCGTCGTTTATTTATTTGCATGTGGTTAAAATCACATGGTCAAAGTGTACAAAATCACGTGGTTAAAGTGCATATTGTCAGATTTTAATAAAGACCATTTTTATATAATATTATATATTTTAGTTTCACCATGTAGAAATTACAGCAATGTTTATACAAAGTCTTGGAGGTCTTCCTTGGCCTGTCAGTCCCTTTGTGATTAGTAAGCTCACCAGTGCTCTCTTTCTACTCAATGTTCCAAACACTTGATTTTGGTACGCCTACATTTTGGCTGAAGTTTCTAAAGGAGCTGTCGCACTGCGACGACCTAATCTGTGAGTTTAGACGAGTTTGCCCTTGACTCAAACTCGCAGCATGGTCGACCCAAAGTCCTAGGAGGTCACTGGAACTCTCCTCCATGCCCAAGGGAAGTTCCCAAATACTCGTGGCCTCAGCTAGGTCGCGGAATATTTTTCAGCATGATGAAAAATTTTCCGCAAGTAAAATTTGGTCGGCATGGTTCTTTTTGACTCGTAGTGCAGTGGAGTGGGGTCGCTATTTAGTTGCAGGCAGTCGAAAGAAGTCGTAGGCAATCTCCTTCGTTGACTGGGCATTTTGATTGGCTCATTGGAGTTTTCACGACCAGGGAAAACCGACCGGTAGGTAAAATGCCCGCTAAACTTTATTATACTTCTTAAAAGTGTCTCGTTCCCAACGTTGCCTATTTCCTTCGCTCCATAAATACTGCCGCACCCGCTGAGTTTCTCCAGGACTTTTGTCTCCCCCCTCCCTCCTCCTCACTGCTCTCTCTAAAGGACTTACCATGCTCTGTGGCAGCCGTTAACCTTCCTCATCATAGCTTGTGTGAATTCCAGACAGCGCTTCCCCTGGGGTGTGCGTGTGCTTCTCACTCTCATAATGGCTTCTTTGACTTTAATTGGCACAACTTTGGTCCTCATGTTGATAAACAGCAAAAAAAGAGCTTTCTTATACATGCATCAAGGAGGCATTTAAACACACCTGAGCAATTACCAACCCCTGTGAAGCCATGTGTCCCAACATTGGTGGGGGGGGGGGGGACTATGTATAAACGCAGCTGTAATTTCTACATGGTGAAACCAAAATGTATAAAAATTGCCTTTAATAAAATCAGACAATTTGCACTGTAACCACATGTGATTTTTTTTCTATTACAAATCTCAAATTGTGGAGCACAGAGCCAAATAAATAAATGATGGGTCCGTCCCAAACATTATGGAGGGTACTGTATTTCAATCTAGAGAGAATACACGAATAGGACCTTGTAGAATCTATTTACTCATCGTGCCTTAATAGACACATATTTAGGAATAAAGATTAAGGGATTAAAACTAGGTCACAAATATTAAGATTTATACTAATTAGTGATCAAGTTTGCAAATCTGAACACTCATCTTTTTTTTGCCTAGCAATTTAACAAAATGTAATCCCACTTTCCTTAAGTAACTGACAGATTAAACATGGTATATTATTGTTATGTGCACCAATAGTGAAAACTTTTATTTGCATGCCACCCAGTCAAATAATACTATACATGAGAACAATCAAGTCATACATAATTAAGCATTATCAGAATCTCTCATGGATAGCCATTCTTTGTTCCAAAGTAGCTTTTTTGCCTCAGTGCTTAAATTTCCAAATGCACATGTGGAACATCTCTAGCTCCACATTTTCCAGAAATCTGCATTCTCTCTGCCCTTCAATTTTATATATTGTTCTTTCCTGCTTTTTTTCTATTCTTCAAAGGCCCTGTCTGGTTTAATCTTCATAAACCTTGCATGTGCTTCCTTTCTTTTGACCAAACTAAAATCCACTCTCATCATGTGTAGGAAGGAACTGCAGATGCTGGTTTAAACCGAAGACAGGCACAAAAAGATTGGCAACAATGAACCATTGTGCGCTCCTCCACTCCTCAATCGTAACTTTTTTCCATATCTTCCATTCAAGTCTATATATCTCTATATCACCATCTATATCTCTCGTTTCCCTCTCCCTTAACTGTCTGAAGAAAGGTCTCGACCCAAAACATCACTTATTCCTTTTCTCCAGGGTTGCTACCTGACCTGCTGAGTTATTCCAGCTTTTTGTGTCCCACTCTCATCATCCCAGGTTCCCTAACCTTGCCATACTTGTCCCTCCTCCTAACCGGGACATACTGGCCCTGAACTCTGATCAGATAGTCTTTACGTCAGATGTAGACTTGCACAATAACAGCTGCTCCCAAACTACTGTCCTTAACACCTGCCGAATAATGTTGCAATTTGCCATACCCCAATTTAGTACTTCCACGGTTCAGACTTATCCACAATCATGACTATCTTAAAACAAGTTGTGGCCTCAGATATCGAGAAGTTAAGGCCTTGGTCATGATGGACAAAGTGACATTTTTAGGTTTTCACAGCTGGGATGAGGTATATACCTGTAAGAGTACAAGGGATTGAAGAGTGTACAAAGGAAACACTTGACAGCAGGATTTTGCTCCACTGGGCGAGTGAATGGAGTTTCATTCAGATATGTGTAAAGTGTTGCATTGTGGAAAGTCAAACAAGGGCATGACCATGAACAGGAGGCACCTGGAGAGTATGGTAAAGAGTGATGTTGGGATTGTACATTTCCCTGAAATCACAAGTAGATTGGGTGGTAAAGGGGGCTTTGGCATGCTGGCCTTCATCATATAGGTAATTGAATTTTGAAGTTGGGACGTATGTTACAGTCATACAAGAGGTTTTTGATTCCACTCTTGGAGCACAGTGTTTAGTTTTGGCCACCCTGCTATAGGAAAGATACCATTAAGCTGCAAAAAGTGCAGAGAAGATTTATGTCTGAAGAAGGATCTCGACCCGAAACATCACCCATTCCTTCTCTCAAGAGATGCTGCCGCTGAATTACTCCAACATTTTGTAGCTACCTTTGATTTAAACCAGCATCTGTAGTTCTTTCCGACACATATTTATGAGGATGTTGTCAGGACTCAAAGGCCTGAGCTACAGAGAAGTTGGGTAGGCTAGGAATTTATTCCTTGGAGGCTGAGGGGTGATCTTATAGAGGCACACACAATAATATGGGGAATAGACAACATAGACAACTTAAAGCACACAGTATTGGGGATTCAGTATAGATGCGTATAGAGAACTGGCTGGCAGACAGGGAGCAAAGAGTAGGAGTAAACGGGTCCTTTTCAGAAACGCAGTCAGTGACTAGTGGGGTACCACAAGGCTCAGTGCTGGGACCCCAGCTATATACAATATATATTAATGATTTGACGAGGGAATTGAATCCACCATCTCCAAGTTTGCGGATGACACAAAGCTGGGGGGCTGTGTTAGCTGTGAGGAGGATGCTAGAAGGATGCAAGGTGACTTGGATAGGCTGGGTGAATGGGCAAATGCATGGCAGATGCAGTATAATGTGGATAAATGTGAGGTTATCCACTTTGGTGGCAAAAACAGCAAAGCAGACTATTATCTGAATGGTGGCCGATTCGGAAAAGGGGAGATGCAACGAGACCTGGGTGTCATGGTACACCAGTCATTGAAAGTAGGCATGCAGATACAGCAGGCAGTGAAGGAAGGGAATGGTATGTTAGCATTCACAGCAAAAGGATTTGAGTATAGGTGCAGTTGTACAGGGTCTTGGTGAGACCACACCTGGAGTATTGCGCACAGTTTTGGCCTGCAAATCTGAGGAAAGACATTCTTGCCATAGAGGGAGTACAGAGAAGTTTCACCAGACTGATTCCTGGGATGTCAGGACGTTCATATGAGAAAAGACTGGATAGACTCGGATTGTACTCGCTAGAATTTAGAAGATTGAGGGGGGATCTTATAGAAACTTACAAAATTCTTAAGGGGTTGGACAGGCTAGATGCAGGAAGATTGTTCCCGATGTTTGGGAAGTCCAGAACAAGGGGTCACAGTTTAAAGATAAGGGGGAAATCATTTAGAACCGAGATGAGAAGGTAGTTGAGGCCAGTTCATTGGCTATATTTAAGAGGGAGTTAGATGTGGCACTTGTGGCTAGAGGGATCAGGGGGTATGGAGAGAAGGCAGGTACAGGATACCGAGTTGGATGATCAGCCATGATCATATTGAATGGCGGTGCAGGCTCGAAGGGCCGAATGGCCTACTCCTGCACCTATTTTTCTATGATTGCCCGCCCAGGGTAGAGTGATTCAAGAACCAGAGGGCAGAGGTTTAAGGTAAGAGGGGAAAGATTTAATAGGAATCTGAGGGGCAACTTTTTTTATATATTCAGAGGGTATTGGATATATGAATGAGCTACCAGCTAAAGTAGTTGAGGCAGATATGAATCTTTTACTAAACATACCCTACACTGCCAATAGCCTTGAAACAAAATATCCCAAAGTGTTGTTCATCACACCCGGGGACTTCAACAAAGTGAGTGTGCTACCAAAACACCATCAATGTATCTCCTGTGCAGTCAGAGACCCAAACACCATTGACAAAGATGCACACCCATTAAATATGCCCAATGCTCCATCCCCACCTGAATTTTTGATAAGCTAACTTGTCTATGTTCCTACCCTCTGCCTAACTGAAACATGAAGATCAGATAGAGAAAGGCAAAAAGTTCTGGTCTAAGAAAACAGATGAGATCCTACATGATCCTTTGAGTTGGTCAACTGGTCCACATTCAAAGACATTACAGCTAACATAAATGAGTATGCCACTGAAGTCAACTCCTTAGCAAATTCCATACTTGTGGCATTTAAATCAGATGTTCCCGATCTGAACAGTAAATCAAGGTACAAACTTTACAAAGACATCAAGGATGCTGCGATACGAGAATAGATAGAATCCCAGAATAACCACACGGATACTCGTCGATTGTAGCACGGCTTGCATTGTGTAACGGGTTAAAAAGAGAAGTGAGGCTGCATTGCTGGCATCCTGATGAGCTGAATGCATTCTATGTTCGTTTTGAACAGATAGTGGAAGGATTACACTCACCACAATGGCTGAACCTGTACCTAGTCACCATTGCAGACATCAGATAAGCCTTGTGTGAACCAGAGTAAAGTGACTGGCCCGGGTCAAATTCTCAGCAATGTCCTCAGATCCTGTTCAGACCAGCTAGTACGAAAATTCTTAGACATCTCCCTACCCTGATCTATGGTCCCCACCTGATTTAAGACGACCACAATTTTCCCAGTGCCAAAGCAAAATCACCTAGCGTGCCACCCAGTGACATTCACCATCATAAAATGCTTCATGATGTCAGTCATAGCACATATCCGGTCCAGACTTCCAGGCAGCATAGACCCACTGCAATTTACCTACTGCCGGAACAAGTCCACAGCAGGTGCCATTCTCAGGCCCTAGACTATCCCTAGCACATCTGTGTAATAAGGATACCTGAGACAGACTCTTACTTTTAGCATTGCTTTCAACACTATAATTCCAAATAATATCTCAAAACTCCTTGAACTTGGACTCATCAACCTCTTTCTGCAACTGGATCCTAGACTTCCTAACCCATAGACTGCAATATGGATAGGTGACAACCTATCCTCCATGATAATACTCTTCGTCTACACAAAGCTACGTCCTCAACACCTTACTATAAACTCTGTACACTCAGGATTGTGCAGCCAAATTCTGCTCCAACTCCAGTTTTGAGATAACATTATCGTATGGGGCCAGATCTCAAGCAACGGTACAGGAAAGGAGACCGAGAGCGTAGGACTACAGTGTCAAGAAAACTTCTCCATTAATGTTGGCAAAAGGATGGAGCTGATCATCAACTTCAGGGAGCTGTGTGGAACACACACCCCACTCTAGATCAGTGGTACTGAAGTAGATTTGGTCACACTTCCTGGATGTAAATATCACCAAGGATTTGACCTAGTTGAACCACATATAGGCTCAAGAAAGCACACCAACACCTCTACTTCTTCCGAAAAGTAAGAACATTTGGTGTGTCTCTAATGAATCTTACTAATTTATACAGATAAACCATAGATTGCATCCTAGAGTGCATCATATATCCTATCGTGTTGCATCACAGCTTTTATGTTGCAGTCGCTCTGTTCGAAACTCAAGAGATTGCAGAGTTGCGAATGCAGCCCAGTTCATCATTCAAATGAACTTACCCAACACCACATCTACACTTCATATTACCTTGGGAAAGGACAACTCACACCCCGATCATACTCCTTTCTCCAATCAGACAGAAGATATAAAAGCTTGAAAGCAGATACACCAGATTCAAAAACAGCTTCTCCCAAGAGAAAATTCCACACCAAGCAATCTATACAGACACCTATCATTTGTGGCAAGGCTTGCATTGCAATAGAAAGCATTGAGCATATTGGTATCATTGACACCATGGTGCCAGTGATATTACGGGTCTACAAAGTGAAGCTCAGCAATAACACTGGCAAAAATGTGTCGCTCCCCAATAAGATCAATGCAGTCTATGCTCACTTTGAATAGAAGGATTGAGAAAATACATCATTCATCCGTGTTGCACCTAAACCTAGTCACTGTCACAGACGTCAGAACAGCCTTCCTGAAAGTGAATCTGGAGAAAGTCAGCATCAATCGCCTCAACATGGAGATGGATGAGAGCTTCAAGTTGAGGCGTAAATATCACCAACAATTTGTCCTGGACCAAATATGTTGAAGCTGCTGTCTAGAAAGAACACCTCTACTTCCTCAGAAGACGAAGGAAGGCGAGCATTTCTCCAGTGTCTCTTACCAACTCCGACAGCTGCTCTGTAGAAAGTAGAGCTTCATTTGGCAACAACTCTGCCAAGACCACAATAAATTTTAGAGTGCCGTGGATGTAACTCAGTCCATCATACAAACCAGTTCCCCACACCCCCCTTCCAAAACGCATGCATCTACACTTCAATCTGTCCAGAGAACACAGCCAGCATAATTAAGCACCATTTTTAACCTGGTCATTCCCTCTCTTTTCAGACATAAGATTCAAAAGCTTCAAATCAAGTACAGGAACAGCTTCCTCCCCGTTATTATCAGACTACTGAACTGTCCACACATAAACTAAAGGTTTAAGGGCCTTTAGTAAAATTGTGGTAATCCAACCATTTGGAAATTCTGTCCCACTTGACCGTCATTTGCGTGCCATTTACTCGACCTGGTAACATGTGGGTAGTGCGGGACGGGCGCATGGAGTGGCGTGGAGTGCGGAGTTGCGCGCGGTATCACGCAGCACTCCAGGATTTCGTTCTGCACTAAATCTTCATGCACCACAGGCCTGTCGCGTAAATGATGACCAAGTGGGACACCCTGGCACGGCGCAACATCTCACCTCCAACAGCAGCAGAATTCAATTCAATTCAAATTTAATGTCATTGCACAGATACAAGTATGGGTACAACAAAATGCAGTTTAGTGTCAGTACGTAGTGATAGCAATGTTTAGATAAATACAGATAAATAAATACAGATGTCGGAATCTATCGGCGGGCCTCCGAGTTCAGCAGTGCGATGGTGTTATTGTAGAAGCTACTCCTCATCCTGCTGGTGCGGGACCTGAGGCTCCTGTACCGCCTCCCCGATGGTAGGAGGGCAAACAGTCCATGGTTAGGGTGGGAGGGGTCCTTGATGATCTTCCCAGCCCATCTCAGACACCGTTTTCGGTGGAGGGCATCCAAAGCAGGGAGCGGGGGGCACCGATGATGTACTGGGCGGTTTTCACCACCCGTTGTAGTGCCTTCCTGTCTGCTACGGTGCAACTGCTGTACCATACCGTAAAGCAGGTGGTCAGGATGCTTTCGATGGTACAGCGGTAGAAGTTGGTCAGGATCAGGGGGGACAGGTGGGCTTTTTTGAGCCTCCGCAGGAAGTAAAGGCGCTGCTGCGCCTTTTTGATCAGCTTGGAGGTGTTGAGGGACCAGGACAGATCCTCCGAGATGTGTACCCGAGGAATTTGTAGTTGGAGACCCGCTCCACCTCAATCCCGTTTATATGGATGGGGGTGTGTCTGCCCCCTTTGTTCTTCCTGAAGTCGACAATGATCTCCTTCGTCTTTTGGGAGTTGAGGACGAGGTTGTTATTAGCACACCAGGTTGTCAGGTGCTGGACCTCCTCCCTGTAGGCTGACTCGTCGTTATCGCTCATCAGTCCTACCACCGTGGTGTCGTCAGCAAATTTTATGATGGCGTTGGAGCTAAACTTAGGGATGCAGTCATGGGTGAAGAGAGAGTAGAGGAGAGGACTGAGCACACAGCCCTGTGGCACGCCAGTGTTCAGTGTTATAGTGGAGGAGGTGAGGTTGTTGATCCTAACAGACTGAGGTCTGTTAGTGAGGAAATCCAGTGTCCAATTGCAGAGGGAAGTGGAGATGCCAAGACCGCTGAGTTTGGTGATCAAGATAGCGGTATTCAGTTCCGCCTTTAACACAATGTTAAAGGCGGAACTGAAGTCGATGAACAGCAGCCTGATGTAGGTGTTATTGCTGTCCAGGTGGGTCAGGGCAGAGTGTAGGGCCGCCGATATGGCGTTTTCTGTTGACCTATTGGTCCGGTAGGCAAACTGATGGGGGTCCAGTGTGGGGGGGGAGGCTGGCTTTGAGGTGAGCCAAGATCAGCCACTCGAAGCACTTGGCGATGACAGGGGTGAGTGCCACTGGCCGGAAATCGTTGAGACTCCCTGTCGCTGATTGTTTGGGCACTGGCACAATGGTAGATGTCTTGAGGCAAGTGGGGACGACACCCTGGGCCAGTGACAGATTGAAAATGTCAGTGAGGACCAGGGATAGTTGTCCAGCACATGCCCTGAGCACCCGCCCGGGGATGCCATCGGGGCCGGCAGCTTTGTGCTCATTCACCTTGAAGCTCGAAGCAGGCAAGCTCAGCCTGGGGCTCACAGCCGTTGCGGATCTGGATCCACCCCCACCCCTACTCCCAGAGCGGGGCCAAGACGATTGGAGATGGACACAAAATGCAAGAGTAACTCAGCGGGACCGACAGCATCTCTGGAGAGAAGGAATGGATGATGTTTCGGGTCGACTCTTCTTCAGTCTGAAGAAGGGTCTCAACCCAATACGTGATTCCCCTCATGATCTTAGAGGTGCTTAAGATCATGAGCGGAATAGAGTCTAGTTGCAGCATGGAAATAGACACATTGGCCCAACTTGCCCACGCCGAATCATGCGCCACACATACGAGTCCGACCTGCCTGTCCTTGGCTATAGCCCATTAAACCTATCCTATCCACGTACATGTCCAAAGGTCTCTTAAACGTTAAGATAGTACCTGCCTCAACTATCTCCTCCTCAGCTCATTCCATTTTCCTACCACTCCGTAAAACAGTTACCCCTCAGGTTCCTACTAAATCTTTCCCAGCTCTCCTTAAATCCATGTCTTCTGATTCTTGATACCCCAACTCTGAGCAATTATCTGATCTATTTCCCTCATAATGGTGTACACCTCTATAAGATCATCCCTCACCCTCCTGCGCTTCAAGGAATAAAGGCCCTCGAGTCCTGGCAACATCCTTGTAAATCTTCTCTGCACCCTTTCCAGCTTGACATCTTTCCTACAACATGGTGACCAAAACTGAACACAAAACTCTATATGTGACCTCACCAGCATCATATATAACTGCGACATGACCTCCCAACTTCGATACTCAATACTCTGACTGATGCAAACCAATGTGCCGAAAGTATTTATGACCACCTTACCTGTGATGCCACTTTCAAGGAACTATGTACCTGCACTCCTAGATCCATTTGCTCTCCAACACTCCTCAGGGGCCTGCCATTCACTGTGTAGGTCCAGCCCTTGTTGGACTTACCAAAATGCAACACCTCACGTTTTGCTGTATAAAATTCCATTCCTCACCGCACCTGCTGCAATTTTTGACAACCATCTTTACTATCTACAATACCACCCACTTTTGTGTCAACTGCAAACTTACTAAAAATGCCATGTACGTTATCAATCAAAATAATTGATATAGAGGATAAACAATGGGCCCAGCAACAAACTCTGAGGTACACCACTTGCCACAGACCTCCAGTCCAGATCTCCCAAATACAAAACCATGCTTACTATCCCAAATCAGTGCTTGTGAATTTAAATGCATGTATATCTTATAGCTCAGGATAGTCTCTAGTAAATTTCCAACCACAGATGCTAGGCTCACTGACCTGTAGTTCCCAGGCTACATGATGCTAGTTCCCAGGCTTTTCCCTGCAGCCCTTCTCAAATAGGGGCACAACAATTGTTGCCCTCTAGTCTTCTGGCACCTTGCCCGTATTTAAAGAACACTTATAAATCTCAGTAGAGGTAGCGTATTTTACTGAGCTCAAGGGAATCAAGAACCATAGGTTTAAGATGAGGGGAGAGATTTAATAGGAACCTAAAGGGCATCTTAATCCACAGAGGATGGTGGGTGTATGGAATGAGCAGCCAGAGTGAGTAGTTAAGGCAGGTAATGTCACAGCGTTTGAAAGACATTTAGACTGTTATATGAATTGGAATGGTTTAGAGGGACACGGGCCCAACGTAAGCAAGTGGAACTAGTGTAGATGGGGCATATTGCTCAGCATAGGCAAGTTGGTCGAAAGGGCGTTTCCATGCAGTATGACTCCATCATTTGAAGGGTTGCAGTAAAAGATGACACACAAGGGACTTTGGTGATGCAAGGCTACTAGATGATAAAAAAGTAAATTCAGTATTTGTATATGATATACAATTCTAATACATTTCACAATAAACCTGGTATGTTTAAGGCTGTACAGGAACTGGAGCCCATAAGTCAGAAGAGACTGCAGGAAATATTATCAGACATCACAGCATTGGAATTTCCAAATGGTTGGATTACCACAATTTTACAGTATGATTTATAGATTTATGAAAAGAATGAAAGGACCTTAAGAAATAGTTACAAAAAGAATCTTGCTGTATCTGTCCAGGGAACACAGCAAATGGCAGTACAGCTAGTTGAGGTAATTAAGTCAGCATAGGGGAAACTGGCCTTCATTAACCGGGATAGCGAAGTATTGATACAAATGCATAATAAAGTTATTCATTTTACAGTTGGAGCAATGTGTGTAATTTGGTTACCACATGTTTGGAAGGATGTGATTTTACTGAAGATGGAGAATCACCATGCAGCCTATCATGCAGCATTTCACTATGGGAAGATTGCGTAGCCCGAGTTTGATTTCAAGGGAACAGTAAAAGCTATGCGGGACTTTATTACGAGTCATACATAGCGAGAAACCTTTGCATTTAACAGAAACAAATATAATAACAGAACATATGTTTAGGGAAGGATGGAAAATTCAGAGGGGTTTTGAGGAATTTTTTTTACATCCAGATGTTGAAATCTGGAATGCACTGCTGAGGAGTGGTAGAGACAAGCACTCATATTTTAAAGCACTGAAACGTCACAGCGGGCTATGGGTGGGCTGAGTGTTGTGAAATAGGTAATAGCAGAAGGCAACAGAACAATACTGATTAGTTGATGGTCAGCACAGACCAAATAATCGAGGCAAGAAAATGTCACCTCATCTATCCTAAATGTTCAACTCCTTTCCCTTTTTTTTCACCCTACTCCAGTTATAAGGGTCCTGACCTAACCTGCCCCATTCCACCAGATGTTGCCTGACCCACTAAGTTCCTCCAGTACTTTTGTTTTGCTCAAAGTTTCAACATCTGCAGTTTCTAGCTAAACTACATCTCAAGTTAGTGTTTTTTTATGACTTGCTTACAAGCTATGCATCAATTCTTTCATTAATGAGCATTGCTGGTTTTCTGTACCTTCCCAAACTTCGACAACCAACTCACATCTTCATAGACCGATTGCCGTTGAATGTTGACTTCATTCTCATAGACAGCTCTCAGTTTTATTGTATGCCAAATTTCTTTACTGACTTTAACTGATGATATACTCTTCTGTATACGGGTAAATTCGGTGTCCTTTGCCACTTTACTAAACTTCTCCCTCATCAGATCACCCACACCACTGTTAAAGACCTAACTATATGCCCAAGTCATTCCATTCACTAGGACACTAATGGCACGAATAAGGCCGCCACAACGGACGCCTTTCCCCAGTATTAGTGTCAGTGTCCCACGAATTGAATTTCAATTATCTTTTGCCAATTTATGAGCGATACATTCTGTTCACCGATTTTATTTATACGATGTCAGATGGTACGATTCTTGAGGTGTACAATTAAACCACAAACCAACCCGGATCTTTTCTGATAAGTGAAACTGACACAGGAAGCTGAATACTTCCCGCGCTGTTTATTTCTCATTCGCCAACTTCTAGCATTTCTAAAGAATTATTCAATCTCTAAATCCGAACAGAGCTCAATGTTCCTCAACCACCCGAGTTCCTGACTCAGTGGGCTCACGATGTGTCCCGCCCGCAGGCCCGGCGCCGGCGAGTTCCGGCCTAGCGCAGGCCTCTGGGGCAACACCGGGAAGCGGCCTTGCAGCCGCGGCGCCCCACCGCCGCCGGGAAGCCGGGTAGGAGCCGAACCGAGCCGAGCCGAGCCGAGTCGAGCGCCGTCTCCGCAGAGGCTCCGAGCGCCAGGTTCCGCGGGAGCCGACATGGGCACCGCGGCCTCCGCAGCCGCTCCACCTGACGCGGCGCGGGGAGCCACGCCGGAGCCTACCTTCGTGCGGGAGAGGGATCAGCAACGCCCCCGCGACCTCCATGGAAAGTTCACTACCAGTGAAGCGCGGCCAGCGGGCCCGGCGTTGACGCTCAGTCCTTGCGACAGACCAGCAGCGCCCGAACCCCTGGGCTCGCCGCCATCACTGGCCCAACCAAACTGCCCTTCACACGTCACGTCGCACGAGCGTAGTGACGTCCGCTGCAGACTGGGGGCAGCGCATCGTTTAAGAAGGAACGTTCTGCAGATGCTGGAAAATCGCAGGTAGACAAAAATGTTGGAGAAAGTTAGCGAGTGAGGCAGCACCTATGGAGCGAAGGAGATAGACGACGTTTTGGGTCGAGACCCTTCTTCAGACAGGTCGCGTTTCGATTCGCGCCCGCGAGCCGCAGGGTATCGCACCGCCAGGGGGCGCAGAGTAGGCGCAGCCAAGAACCTTGGCCAAGAACTGGTGTGGAGGCACTTGAGGACAAGCCTGCAGTCAAGGCAACGCCAACACCCATGCAGCGGCAGTGAAGCGCAGTGGCACAAGGACCCGCGATGCTGAGCAAATCACGAAGCACCCAAGTAACCCAGCAGTATTAAAAATGAACTGCAGATGCTGGTTTATACCAAAGATAGACACAAAATGCTGTAGTAACGCAGCATCCCTGGAGAAAATTGATAGGCGACGTTTCAGGTTGAGGCGCTTCTTCAGACTGATTTTAGGGGGGAGGATGCGAGAAAGACCAGGGCAAAAATCAGGGCAAGCAACAGATTACATTAATTACCCTCAGTCTGCAGAAGGGTGTCGACTCGAAACGGCAGTTATAAGCAAGTTCGATATTCTGAGAAATCATGGGATTTGTCAAAGGTCAAAATCATGGGATTTGTCAAAGGTCAGGATCAAACCTGGGTCTCCGGCGCTGCAAGCGCTGTTGAATTGCTGCTGGACAGTCCCTGTCCCCTCCCGAGTGTTCCATCCCTGTTCGGGGGCAGCCGGAGATGTCTGGGGTGACCCTGGACTGACGGGACACCAGCCCTGAGCAGTGGTGGCCCAGGTTTACAGCCAGCGCAGAGAAGAAGCGCTAACTCCAGCTCAATTCTGCCTGTCCCGCCAGATTAACCGACAGCCCTGGACTGACGGGACACTGGCCCGGAGCAGTGGAGTTTGCGCTTCTTCTCCGCGCTGGCTGTAAGCCTGGGCCGCCTCTCCTCTGGGCTGGCATCCCGTCAGTCCAGAGCTGTCGGTTAATCTGGCGGGACCGGCAGAGTTGAGCTGGAGTTAGTGCTTCTTCTCTGCGTCAGTCCAGGGCTGTTGGTCACTCCAGACCTCACCAGCCGCAACTGGACAGGGATGGGACACTCAGGAGGGGACGGGGACGTAGCAATTCAACAGCGCTTGCAGTGCCAGAGTTCCGGGTTCGATCCTGACTGCGGATGAAACGCAGGTCTGTATAAATGCAGCAGCACAGTTGCTGAGAATGTTTACCGCAAGTGACCTATGACCTGGGAATGCGCTGTTGGAATACCGAACTCACTTTTTCCTTTTCTCCAGAGATGCTGCCTGACCCACTGAGTTTCACGGCATTTTGTGTCCATTAACAGATGACATCAGGCAGGATGGTTCCGATAGGCGGATCGATGGCGAGGGACAGTGTGATCCCAAGAGGGATTAATTGTTGCAAACTGTGGAACTGTCAACTGACTTTCAATGGAGAGGGGGTGGAGGGGTGTGTTTGTTTAAGTTACCTAAAGTTGGAGATTCAATGTTCATACCGCTTGTTTGTAAACTACCCAAGCAAAATATGAGGTGTACTTCCTCCAATTTGCGTGTGGCCTCACTGGCAATAGAGCAGGGTCAGGATAGAAAGGTTATCATGGGAATGAGAAGGACAGTTAAACTGGTTAACAGTTGGGAGATCTCTTGGTCTCGCTGAAATACAAGAGCCCATATGGGAAACACTGGATGCAGTAGATGTGGTTAGAGGAGTTGAACCTCTGTGAACCTCTGTTCACTCATCGGGGTAGGCTGCATCTCTGGGGAAAATGGATCGGCGATATTTTGTGTCGGGACCCTTCTTCAGACTGATTTGGGGGGGGGGGGGGGAAGAAAGCTGGATGTGTTTAGGGCTGGAGAAGACCAGACTTAGTGAAGAGCCTTCTCCTTCAGAAATGAAGAAAAAAAATTGAATGCTAAGAATAGCAGCAACATTTAGCCATTCAACCCATCAAGATTGCTCTATCATTTAATAAATGCATTGCTGGTCCAATCCTCTTGAATGCATTTTACAAATTCCTTCAAACCTGCTCAATTGAGGTACTTCCACAATTTTGGGACAAAATCTCCTTCTATTACAATCATATTGCTTTTAGACCCTTGTTAAAAACAGCGAGGGGTTCGGGAGTCCCCCGACCACGGGTGAACAACAGAGGACAACAGAGGAGGATGACTGAACTTTGGTGCCTTCCCTCACAGTGGGAAACTTTGATTCTGCTGTGTGGGGATGTCTATGTTAATGTGTTCTGTGCTCTTTTTTTATTCGTATGGCTGTATGGTGACCACACATTTCACTGTACCAATTGGTACATGTGACAAATAAATGTCTCTTGTCTCTTGTGTGACCTACCTACATATCTGTACTTTGAATTTGACTTTTAAATATAACCTCCACCTTAGATTCTACCTATATAACCTAATTGGCTAATTCCCCTCTGGATACTCTCTCAGTCTGAAGAAGAGACTCGACCAGAAACGACACCCATTCCTTCTCTCCAGAGATGCTGCCTGTCTCACTGAGTTACTCCAGCAATTTGTGTCTATCTTAGGCGTATACCAGCATTTTCAATTCATTCCTATACATTGAACCATAAATAGTCTGTTTGTTGTTTTCCTCCCAACTCCCAACTCAGTGAATTTTGAAAATCCTCAACCAACGGTACCTCAATCTCTGCAACCAATTCCCTTAATACCTTTTGGATGCAGTCCTTTGGGTAGTAGCAACTTCCCCATCTTTAGTCCCATTAGTTTTTCCTATAACTTATCCCTTGTAGAAGGGGTTGCTCTAGGTTCTTTCACTCGGTATGAACGACCTCATCTAGGATATTTGCCGTCTAGTGTCACTTTAAATGATCTGCTACTGTTCATTTCCCAGTTTCAAACTTCAGGGTCCTACATTTATCTCAGCTATTTCTCCAGATATTAGCATCAGTAAATTAGTACTATGATGCAAGAGATTTGCCATATTTTACATCGTATATTCACATTGCTGCTACCATAATCACTAGAGCAACCTTCCGCTCAAGAATTTCAACTCCACAGGCCCCATGCACAACCCCAGCCCCTCCCCCGCCATGGGCAAGGTGGGTAAAGATGTACCCAATTATTCACTAATCCTGATGGCCATCTTTGTAAGTGACTGTTGCTGTAAGTGTGTGTAGGCCTGCACGCAAACACTAAGTGTTAGAACACTATCTTGAAGGCTGAAAGCCTTGTCCCACGGTACGAGTTCATTCTAAGAGCTCTCCCGAGTTTAAAAAAAATCAAACTCGTGGTAAGCATGGAGAATGAATGTAGCGGGTACATCGGAGCTCAGGGACGTCTCTTAGCGGCTCATAATGCTAACGGTAGGTACTCAGGCAGACTTGCTAACGCCAGGTAAGCACGGGAAGACTCGTGAAGATTTTTCAACATGTTGAAAAATGTCCAAGAGAACCCTGAGTATCGATGAGTGGCCATTACCGTAAATCTCCGAGTTCTAATCAGGGCAAACTCGGGAGAACTCTTGGAATGAAATCGTACCGTGGGACAGGGCTTTGACGCAGACATAGGATATCTTTGTGAGCTGAACCTGTCAAGCTGCCCATCTTCTCCAGGTGGATAATGACCTGGGTAGAAATTTCTTCAACCAAAGCTGTCAGGTAATTGGTGTCTTGGAATGTATTTACCATTGAGTGAGAGAAAACAGAAGAACCCATTTGATGTTTGCTTGACTGGACAGTCAACTCCAGTTGGCAAAATGCCTCAAAGCCAGATCTAGCCAACACACATCAGGATGTAACTTGGATGGGGATGAAGAAGATGAAGAGCATGAGTACAGCCTCAGCACCATCACCAACCTCGTCGGTGGTTCCATCCTCCCAGTCTCTGGTCATTGGGTGACGAGCAAGGGTCGGCTCCTCCGGCCGGTGGCCGGCTTGGTGGCTTACTCCCTGCAGGGAGGAGATGGGAGAGATGGGATAAGGGAGGGGGGATGGGACGGGGTATGTGGGTTGTTATGGGGAGAGGCTAGTTTTCCTTGGTGGGAAGGAAGCCGAAGGTGACCTGATAGAGATATAAAATTGCCAGGTATAGGGTATGGTTAGGAGCATTTTTTTCATGGTAGGATATCAAAAACGTTAGGGCCTAGGTTTGAGGTGAGAGGAATAAGTTTCAGAGGGAAAGTGAAGGGAAAGTTTTGGTGCAAAGAGTGGTCTATATCTGGAAGAGAAAGTGATGGAACCAGATACAATCACTGTTTAAGAGACATTTAGACAGGCACTTAAATAAGCAAGGCATAGAAGCATATGGCAACAATGTGGACAAATTGGATTAGTATAGATGGCTAAAAAGAGCAGCAAGAATGCATTGGGCAGAGGGCCTTGTTTCTTTGTCCTACAGTACTGTGAATTTATGAAGCTAATTATTACTGTAAGACTTTGTGATCCAACTGAGGAATGTTAATCTTCCAACAGAAGAAACTATGATGAAGTTTAGCTGCCCGGCATTACAATTACATGCAGTGGAACTTGCTCAAGCAACATGTGATTGATACAAGAAGCTAACAGAGAAGAACATTTGTGTAATTCAATCACCAGACCAACATGAACTATCTTCAATCAGGCTTTGTTGGATTTTAACTTGCACTAAATGTTGTACTCTTTTTGCTTTAACTTTGCACTGTGGACAGCTTGATTGTATTCTTTTATTTCACTGGATAGCATGCAAACAAAAGCTTTTCACTCCACCTCGGTACACTTGACAATAATAAACTAAACTACTTGTCAGCGGACAGAATGTTGTGGTTTCAGAATAAAAATACCTAACGTGAGATGTGCAAATGTATTGACTGTAAATTAGAAAGAAGGTTGTCTGTATTTATGTGGAAATATTTCAACATTATAAGGCAATTGCACGGTTGACACTTGCCCCATAATGTTGGCACGCAAAGTCTTCTGGAAGACAAGAGGTGTACTGGAGGCAAACACGAGTGTGTTGATTACTATGGCTACCAGTTCAGCGGGACCGTCTTTGGTCCCAGCAGCCGTTGAATTGTCGCATATGCTTCCAATCTTTCAACTGACGAGGTACGCACGATATGTTCAAAACGTTTCTGAGATTGGTTCAACCGTTATTTAGTGCCTGAAACAGAGAAATCGCGTGATATTTCCCAACTTCCAGAACTCAATTTCATGAACATTATGGCATACCTGATATCAACGCCAAGTCCATACACGGCAAATAATTTCCAGGCATAAAAGTCATCGGAGGCTTACAATCAATTTACAAATGATTGGTTGCACAAGTGTATATATTCCAAAGAATCGTCCACAGTTACGTGTGGTGTGTGGAAAAGTAAGATTTCTATCATTTGTTTATGCCATTCGCTAGGTTTTAATCAGGTTCATAAACTTGTTCGATAAACTTTTAGTGACATTTAATTTTAATGGATAGAAAGTGCACTTGACTATAAATAAACAATCAAATTTTTGCTGTAGTTTCCACGTAACCAGTGCTACATTCACCTGGCTATTACTAATATTTGATGCAAGAAATAACTTGCATTCATTGTGTAAAAATGAATGAATAGTTGATTTTGGTCATATATTAAAAAGAACAAAACTTTACAATCTGTGTGAATATGAACTAACACTGATTCAGATTCAGATTCAGATTCCTTTATTGTCATTCAGACCTTTCGGTCTGAACGAAATTTGTTACCTTGCAGTCATAACATGTAATAAATTAAAACAAAACACACAATAAACACATATTTAACATCCACCACAGTGAGTTCACCAAGCACCTCCTCACTGTGGTGGAAGGCAAAAGTCTTAAAGTCTTTGTCTTTTTCCCCAACTTGTTCCCCCTCTGTTCTGAGGCAATCCAGGCCTTCGATGTCATCGTCCACTAGGCCCGCGGCCGAGCCTCCGAAGCCAGGCCGTCACCGCCGCCGTTGCCGGAATGCCGGAACACCACCGGGCCGCTGCTGGAGCACCGCTGGAGAGCCGCCGGAGCGCCAATGCCGGGCCGCTGCTGGAGCACCGCTGGAGCAACTGCTGGAGCGCCGAAGCCCCGAAGCCGGGCCGCCGCCGCCGCTGGAGCACTGGAGCTCTGAACGCTCGCCACAGCTCCGAGGCCACCAGCTCCGCCATTAGGCCTCAGCACAGACGGAGACGGTGACGGGGTACACGACAAGAAAAGGTCGCATCCCCCCGAAGGGAGAGACTAAAACCTTGTTTTCCTCATATTTCTCAATGAAGTCATCAAGTCTATCCACAAATAGCATTTCAAGTATTTTAGAAAATTGAGGTAGCAAAGACACAGGTCTATAATTTGATACAATATGCTTGTCACCATTTTTATAGATTGGAACCACCTTAGCCATTTTCATTTTATTGGGAAAAACACCTTTTGGAAAGGATTTATTGCATATATAGGTAAAGGGCTCGAGGACACAATCAATTACTTCTTTTATAGTGACATATCAATAGTGTTACCATCAGTTGATTTTTTTATTCTTAAACTTTCTGACTACTTCTAACACATCACTCACAAACTCCAACAAGGAACATTGAATTGCTGTTGTTAAATTCAAAATCAAAATTTGGGCCTACATTAACAAAGAAATCATTCAACTCATTAGCAATGTCCTCTGTATTTTCAATAATTGAATTGTCATTTTTTACAAAATATGTTGGAAAATCCATTTTATTACTATTTTTAATTATACCATTGATTATTATTTTTATGTTTTTGCAACATTTGATAATAATAATCTTTTTTTGTGATCTCATAATTAATGTCAGTCTGTTTTTATATTTTTTGTACTTGTCCTCCTTTTCTTTTGTTCGATATTTAATAAATTCCCTGTAAAGCCTATTTTTCTTTTTACAGGCTCTTTCCAACCCCTTTGTTAACCATGGTTTTGCCCTCTTTTTGGAATTGTGTCTTTACTCTTTCAATGGACAATGTCGGTCATAAATTGTCAAGAATGTCTCTAAAAATGCTTCATATGATTTATTAATATCATCTACATAAAATTCTTGCCAGTCATAATTCAAGAGTTCTGTCTTAAAAGCTATAATTGCCTCTGGTGATTTTATCCTAACCAAATTATTCTGTCTCTTTGTTCTTAATTTTGACATTGTTAATCTCCAACATTGTAAAAACAGGCAAATGATCACATATCAGTCACTAATAGTCCACTTTTTTATCTTCCCATCAATTACATTAATGAAAATATTATCAATCAATGTTAAACTATCCTTTGTTATTCTACTAGGCTTTACAATTAACGGATAGAAACTCAAGGTAAACATAATATTAACAAATTCTGTCGTTTTTGTATGATCATTATATTTCAGTAAATCAATAGTTAAGTCACCACAAACCAAAATCACCTTATCATTATGTTTATCATATAATTCAGAAACCTTCTTATTAAATTGGTCAATACATGACCCATGTATTGACCAATTGACCTGTTCTATAAATGCAACTAATTAATATATTTTTGAATCTTTCAATATTAATTTCAATGGTTACACATTCCATCAAATTATTAATAGCAGTCATATCACCAATAACCTTACATTTAAGAGCAGATATCACAAAAAAAGCCACACCTCCTCCCCTTTTATTAACCCTGTTTTGCCAAAACATTTCATAGCTTTCTAATCCATCCTGGAGTTCTTTACTATCACTCAGCCAAGTCTCTGATATTGCTATTATGCTGAATTTTTGCTGAAACTGTTGAAGGTAATCTTTAATTTTGGGGAAGTTACTGTAGAGACTCCTACTATTAAAGTGAATCACTGAAAACCCCTCCATTTTCACATTTGCATTGAACTTGTCTTCAGAGTAATATTCACAATCCATAATAATGTTCTGGTAGAAGTGGATCTCTGGATTAATGTCATTTTCCAATACATCATGCTTGTGGTCTTGAAAGTCAAAAGGCTTGAATGTATATTCACACATTATCTTATACCAGATTTGTCATTCACAAACAATGTTTCAGCAGATTCCACCTCTCTACCAAAATGTTCCTCATTTTGTTGTGTGCTGGTGTCCCATTCAGTCTTATCATTACTCTACAGTTCCTTGTCCAAGTGTCCTGAATTCGCTTTTCCTTTTTCAGGATTCTGGCTTGTCTTGCAATTTCAGCATTTCTCTTTGTAAGATGCTCATTTACATAGACCCTTGTGCCCTTCAATTCTTTTGCAAGCTTTAGCACTTCAATGTTATGTTTTTTACTCACAAATCAAATGATGATGTTCGGCCTGTTGTCCTGTTTTTGAGACATGGTATGTCAAGCAGTTACATTTTTACTGTCTATAGGAATGTCTTTGCCATTGAAGAACTTAATGACTTGTCGCTCAAGTGAGTGTAATTCACCTCTTGGTGCCTCCTCAACCTCCTTGAGGAGGCTCATCTGTTGTTTGGCTGCCTTACTTAGTTCATCTGACATGAAGTTCAGAGATTTTCTTAACCTCTTCCATTTCTTCTGCTAATTTCTTAGTAGCCATTTATTTGATTAGTTATGAAAGTACAAAGAAATTCCAGGAAATCCAGTTCTGGTGATTCCAGGTGATCCAGTATTGCTGGTGTGTGTGATGTGTGAAAGATACATCTTCTAGATGCTCTGAGACGCATCCTCAGTGATATGACCTGGGGTCATCGGGTGTTTCGGGTCTCACAACATCCTCGCCCAGGCGACCCAGCCGGGGTTGATCAAGCCCCGACTTGCGTCCCAGCAGCAACCGCCCATGGATCAGCCTTCCTAATCCAAAGCCACCTAGTGGCTTTCTCTACGGCTTCGCTTGCAGATTGAATGGCCCTCTTCTTTGCCAGCCCATAATGCCCAACTGGTTGAGGACTTTGCAGAGTGAGTTTCCTGCAAAGACTCTACAGCCCACCTCTATGGGCTCGTAGTATGTCTTCTAGCCTCTGTCCTGGCACATCTCCACCAGTTCCTGGTACTTTGCACGTTTCCTCTCATTAGCCTCTTCAATACACTCTTCCCAGGGCACTGTCAGCTCCAGAATGATCAGCCGTTTTGTCACTTAGGAGGTGATGATCGTGTCTGGCCAGAGTGATGTTGCTGTGATGTGCTGTGGAAATTTCAGCTGTTTGCCCAGATCGATGTGCAGCTGCCAGTCAGTGGCTGTGCAGAGGAAGCCTGTCCTTGTTTTTGGTTGTGGTCGGGGCTTCTCTCCAGCTTTGACAAAAGTGACTGAGTTCTTTAGGGCGTGGTGGCGTTTGCTGTTACCGATGGCAGTGGCTATGCTCTCAGCAACCACCTTGAGCACCTGGTCATGGCGCCACCGAAAGCGACATTCCCCAAGGGACTTTGGGCAGCTGCTGAGGAGATGTTCTAATGATCCTCTTCCAGAGCAAAGTGGGCAGGAAGGTGTCTCGCTCTTGCCCCAGACATGGAGGTTTGCTGGGCTTGGTAGGGCATCGTAGACAGCTTGGACAAGGAACCGGAAGTGCTGGAAGTCTGCCTGCATGATGCTTGACCAGGTAATCCTGCGCTGCGGTATGCTCTCCCACCTTGTCCACGCTCCCTGCTGCCTGAGCCCCACCGTCCTGCTCACACGCTCTTCCTCCACACCTGCTCGGACCTTTTCCTGAATTAGATGGTGTCTCTTCTTGCCCCAGGCCTTGCCAACAGGTGTCTTAGGGAAGTATCCCAAACCCGCTCTGCCAGTTGCCATGAAGCCCACCAATGCCTTTTGCCTTAGGCGTGACTCTGCCACCTCCACTGCTTTCTCTGCCCTCCATTTCCTCCCTGTTTTCACCTCGATGCCAGCCGATGACACCTTCTGGTCACTGGAGTCCCTGTACAGCAGAGCTTCTCTTGTTTGCGCCACCATAAACTCTTCCGTGAGGCCACTGAATGGGAGCTGCCAGATGTTACTGGTCCCATACAGTGCAGCACTGTTGAGGCTGCGGGGAAGGCCAAGCCACCTGCGGAGAAAGCTGCTGATCTTCCTTTCGAGCGACTCAACTGTGGTCAATGGAACAGCGTAAACCAGCAGAGGCCACAGGACTCTGGGCAGGATGGAATGCTGATAGACCCAGGCCTTGAATCTGCCTGGCAGACCTGACTTGTCGACTTTGGTGAGCCGGGCTTCAAGGTCTTTGATGGACTTTTGAATGGCGGCAGAGTCTTTCAGAGTTGCGTCAAAAAGCTTCCCCAAACTCTTAACGGGTTGCTCAGTGATGTAGGGAATGACAGTTCCGGATAGTACGAAGTGGAATCTGTCAGTCACCTTCCCCTTCTTCAGCACCATGGACCTTGACTTTCCTCACCTTGGCTTGAAACATCCTTGCCCAGGTAATAAATTTCTCAAGACCTTGTAGGATCCACCTACTTCCTGGGACCAATGTTGTGGTGATGGTAAGGTTGTCCATAAATGATCTTATTGGGGGCTGTTGTACACCAGACGTGGTTAGGGAGCCTCTGCATTACACCTCGGCTGACTTGGCCACGATGTTCATGGCAAGAGCAAAAAGAATAACAGAAATGGTTCAGCCCGTTATTATTCCTTTTCCAAGCCGATGCCAGTCTGATGTTTCTGACCCAGAAGTCACCCTCAGCCTGAAATTATGGTAATAATCCAGGATCAGGACCTTGATCTTGCTGGGAACAGGGTGTCTGTGTAGTGCAAGCTCAACCTGTATGTGCGGTATGGACCCATAGGCATTGGCGAGGTCCAACCACAGAACTACTAGGTCGCCTCTGTTTTCATGGGATTCTCTAATGAGCTGCGTAACTACTCCAGTGTGCTAGGATTCCAGGAAATCCAGTTCTGCTGATTCCAGATGATCCAGTATTGCTGGTGTGTCAACACATTTCAGCACATGTCATCAAAAGTTCCCAAAACTTCAAAAATAACAGAAAATAGTCTTGCAGATTGAAACTTAACTTTCTTATAAAGCTGTAAAATTTTCTTACTGCATGGATGTCAAGCCATTTTCATGATTTTTGATGGATTGGTAGAGCTAAAAAACACAATGCCTCTGACCAGCAGCCATCTTGGTTGTTGTATCATAAGAATCTGATCGTCCATGATATTCTGTCCATGATATTTTTTATTCAATTATGTGTGAATAAAAACTACAACAGGTAGTTGCATATTGAGTTAAAAATGATAACCAACACAGAAAAAAAATTGCCCCAAACAAGTAAACTTAAATCCATGCATGGAAAAAATAACTAAATAATTTTATGTAAAAAAAAGGGGAATGGCATAGGCCTAATGTAAAAACTATCAGCACTAAAAACAATGAAAAAAAAACACCTTTGGATTGGTGTAACATTAATAAAACTTTGGGCATGTTGGGTTTAGTTTTATTTGTCTTCAGAAATTATGTAATATGTACATAGTCATTTTATCAGGACTAGTATTATAGTCGTTAATATGAGGGTGCCAAATAATTTAGTTTTATGCCATTTTTATTAAACCAGCTGCAGACTGTTCTGTAATGTGAAAATAAATAAATAAATGTGAATTAATGTTTATAGGCATTAAACGTGTAAAGTTAAAAAATGTATATTTTGGAAAATAATAATGTGTCCTGAACGATTAAACACCCCCACCCTTTCAAAGATATTGTTAATAGACTGAGATGGATTATGTTCAATTACTAGCTAATAATTCTGCCATTCCTTGGCTTGCTTCTGAGTAAAATATAATTCAAAATCCACGTATAATTTTTGTAGGCCTTAACTTCAATTATGTAAAAGATTTGTGATTTTTTTCTGAGAAATTTCCCTTCAGAAGCATTGTCTTTTTGCATGTAAACACCCACTTGAGAACCATGGTGACTTCTAAAACTTTTTAGATACCAAAGGAATCACGAAAAAACACAAATACCTTACTGCTGATGAAATGCAATGAACCAAAGGTGATAATTCTCGATCTTTTCCATCTTGATATCTGCACGGCCAATGTTCACCAACCACTTTAGCTGTTGTTGGCCCTTCAACTCTCGCTTCTCTCTACCATCATTTCTCCTCACTTTTGGAATTCTGAAGTATTGCTCTCATGGTTAGCCCTATTCCCACAAATATTAACATTTTTATGGTATTTTCCAGGTAAGAACGTACGTGTTGTGTGTGTGAAGAGTGTATGCCGGAGGCTTGCTTGTCATCCAGTACACTTGAGCGACTACATGGGTCACACACTGTGACATTTTCCCCTACCGTGCCATCACTCTATAGCACCTTTAAATGGAGGATTGGTGCAAAACCTGTAGGGGGTGTAAGAGAGGTACCAACAGTGCATGTCCAATGAGGGACACCTGAAATACAGTCAGGGGGTGCTAATGAGGCACTGGCAGAGGGACTGTATGGGCAGTGGTAGGTATGGGCAGTGTCGCCTTTTTCTAAAGCACTGTAATTTTAGTGATACCTTATTTCACCATCTTGATGATATACTCATTACTGCGTAGCCGGACATAGTGCAAACTCCATCATCAAGTTCGCCAACAACACCACTGTTGTGGGACGAATCACTGATGGGGACGAGTCAGTGTACAGAAGTGAGATTGACCGATTTACCAAATGGTGCCAGCACAATAACCTGGCTCTCAACACCAGCCAAACCAAGGAACTGATTGTGGAATTTGGAAGGGGTAGGATAGGGACCCACAATCCTGTTTATATCAATGGGACGATGGTGGAAAGGGTCAAGAACTTCAAATTCCTGGGCGTGCACATTTCCGAAGATCTTTCCTGGTCTCAGCACACTGATGCAATTATAAAGTAAGCACATCAGCGCCTCTACTTCCTGAGATTACGGCGAGTTGGAATGTCAAAGAGGACTCAAACAGTAGAGAGCGTGCTGACTGGTTGGATTGTGGCTTGGTTCGGCAACTTGAGCATCCAGGAGCTGAAAAGAATGCAGAAAGTTGTGACCACTGCTCAGTCCATCATCGGCTCTGACCTCCCCACCATCGGAGGGATCCATCAGAAAGGCTACCAGCATCATCAAAGACCCACACCATCCTGGCCACACATCTCTCCGTTACCATCGGGTAGAAGGTACAGGAGCCTGAAAACTGGTACATCCAGGTTCAGGAACAGCTTCTTCCCCACAGCCATCAGGCTATTAAACTCGCCAGCAAACAGACTCTGAACTGTAACAGCCTATTGCACTTTATCTGTTTATTTATGTGTATATTGAATTGAACTGAACTGTTCTGTATTTATGCTTACAATATTCTGTTGTGCTGCAGCAAGCAAGAATTTCATTGTCCTATCTGGGACACATGACAATAAACTCTCTTGACTTGACTAGTCTTGGTGGCCTTCCTTCTAATCTGTTATAGAACTGTTACTTGTCAGTACAATTCTCTCGGAACGGAAGTTCTCTAGGAACTGAATTTTTTCCCAAGTTATCTTCCTGGCAGTCAATATTGTATTCCAGTTGATTCTGGACCTATCAATCATAGAAGGGCTTAAATACAGGAAAGGTTCTAAGCAGTGCACTCTCTTGATTGGTTGACTTTCAAGGAAAATGTACATAAACATACAACCATACATGGAACATACACTATGGAGAGGGCTAGCGGTAGAGGCTAAAAAGTACAGAATTTATTAAGAGAGTAATATCAAAACAACAACAAAGTCTTCTATGGATACAGGCTGCCCCTAGGTTACATAAGTTAATTGAACTGTCTGTAAGCCGATTTATCCATAAGACAGAAACTTCTATTTTCCGTAGCTCTACAAATCATTGCTCTACATACCTGCTATAATTATTTCACCATCCATAATTCAACCAATGGAATACCTACAGCATCCAATTATTAATGATAACCATGAATCATTTCATTATTATTACCACTAGTTAGAAACATGTACATGGAGTCATATCTCTGTAAACCAGGTCATTCAGAACTCGGGAAGCCTTATAGAAAGGAAGAGAGTAATTTGGGTAAGTGTGGGTCCCTTAGAAAGCAAAGATGGGGAATTAGTATAGGCAAATTAGGAAATGGCAGCAAAGTTACATCATACTCTTCATTATTTTTCACTGAACAGAACAAATCCAATCCAGCTAATTACTGCCAATCAGTCTGCACTCAATCATTAGCAATGTGAAGGAAGTTGTCAAGTGACATTTACAGACTAATAATCGATGCCCAATTTGGGTTTTACCAGGACCACTCCACATGTCCTTACAGTCATGGTCCAAATGTGGACAACTACACAGATCCATGAATATTTCCATTCTCAATAAGGGTGAGGGTGCCAAAGATTTCTAAAGCATTTGTGTTCATATTCAGCTGAAGATACTGAGTGGATGGTTGTTCTTGTCTTCCTCCAAGACACCAAATATCACAAAAGATTGTTTTCAGTCAGATTGGCTCATTCCACATGCTACAGAAAAGAGGCTGAGAGTACTGGGTGGGAATAGGCATCAAGAGGAATATTCTACAATGGCTGGAGTTGCACTTTGAACAAAGGCAATGGTTGTGAATATTGGATGTTGATCATCCCACTGCAGCACACAGCTGCAGGAGTTCCTCAGGACAATGTGTTAGGCCTGACCATCTTTCGTGTATCATAAGCACAGAAGAAGTAATATTTGCAGAAAATTATAGCATATTCAATTCCCAATTTCTCAGAATTCAAATCAGACCGTGCCCAGATACATCAAGATCCATATAAAGTTTAGACATATGTAACAAGCAAAATTTATGCTCAAGTCCCGGGAAATTATACTTTCCACAAGAGAGAATCTTAATACCTATTCTTGATGGTCAATTGCATTATTATTACTGAGTTATTCCATATTAACATCAAGGGAATCATCGCTGACCAGAAACTCAACAAGGCCAGTTGCATAAATACTGTGGCTACAAGAGCAGGTCAGAGGCTGGGTAATCTATGCTGAATGGCACACCAGCCACCTCAACCTTTTCATCATTCACAAGACATATTAGGAGTATTGTGAAACATTATCCTCCAGCCTGAATAAAGGGAGCTAAAATAACAGAGAAAAAGATTGACACCATCTCGGACAAAGCGCCCGTCCACAACCCTAAACGTTGCAACATTGCCCAGATCCAAAAGATGAATACATTTATTTGCTTAACAACCTTGAAATTATGGTCTCTATCTCCAAAACATTCTCTCACTAACACTTCAACCAATTGCCAGACTACGTTCCCTAAGATTAGGCCCAGTTCAGCCCCTTCTCAAAAAGTACTATTATTATACTGGGATATAAAACCTCTCCCAATTGTTCTTTAAAAATTCCACACTCTACACTTTTTCAATAAAATCATTCAGTTAAAACAAGTGAAATTGAAATTATAAACCTGTTACTGATACAATTATAGAGTCATCTGACACAGAAGTAGCCCTTCCGTCAACCATGTCTATGTGGCCATAAGTAAACATCTAGGCAACTCCCATTTATTAGCACGTGATCTATAGGTCTCTGTAAGTTGGTGATTGAATTGCTCACTGACACTCTACTTAAATGTGGGAATACCTGCCTTCCACCACTTTTCAACAATCCTCTGGGTGATAAATTTTTCCTTTTATCCTCTCTAAATCTCTTACTTCTCACATAAACCTCTGCCCTCTAATTTCAGATGCTCGTCCTGCTGTGAGGAAAAGTTCTGCTATCTACCCAGCTTATGTCTCTCGTAATTTTCTGTTCCTCGTCAGGACTCCATCAGCCTCCACTGCTCTAAAGTAAAAAATCCAGCCTATATAATCATAATTTCCTATCCCAGACTATATCCCTGTGAATCTCCTCTTGTGTCTCTCAATGTTTTGCCAATATATCTACGCAGTTGGAACCCTGTATGATATCGCTCCTTTGCTGGTCCTAAGCTCCACTCACATAGCTTAGTTTGTGGAGATTTATTGGGTATTCCCCATTACTGTAGTAATTGATTCCTTAATCAGTGTTGCCAATTTGTACTGATTTCTCCTTCCCTAAAATTATTCCCAGTGATTCAGACATCTAGAACCCTCCCCTTATTAGGCATTCCCATTGGAGATGTGACATACCAGAGAAACAGCAGCAACATCCCATTCATGTCATCATAGGAGACATTTCTGTGCAGGAGAGGAAGAAGCCTACAGAACTGTACTGTATCCCTTACTATACTGTAACTATATCGTGAGGGAGAAGGGGCATGCAGATAGGCATTTCTCTGTTTGCATATAAGACTCCAGGATATATTTTGCATCCCTGGTTCAAGGATGTCCCTGAGCAGCTGCAGGACACTCTAAAGGGGAAGGATGAACAGCAAGTAGTTGTGGTGTCAACGACATAGGTAGGAGAAGTGGTGAAGTCCTACAACATGAGTTTAGGGAGCCAGGCAGCCATTTAAAGAACAGGGCATTAAAGGTTGTAATTGGATTGCTTCTGGTGGCCACAAACTAGTGAGTGTGTGAATATGATAGGTCAAATGATTACATGGCTGAAGGGATGGTGCAGGAGGTTGGGTTTTAGTAAATGGATCGTTGGGACCATTTCTGGGGAAGGTGGGACATGTGCAAGTGGGACAGATTACACAGAAATCAGAACTGGACCAGCATCCTAGCATGGAGGTTTACTAGCACTGTCAGGGAAGGTTTAAACTAAGTTCAAATCAAGTCAAGTTTATTGTCATATGCACGTATGTTGGATTGCAATTCTTGCTTACAATGCCATCACAAACACATAGTTTAAAAACACAGCAGAAAACAAGACTTTAATTCAAAAACATAATAGAAAAAGTAGAATTAGGTTGGTTTTTAGGAAGACAGGTTTGTAAATTGTATCCAAAAATTGCCTTAATAAAAGATAGATTTTTTTTCTGTGATTGGATGCCTGTGACTAGTGGTGAACCTGGAGCAGCAGCTCGATGACCTCCGTCTGGTCAGGGAGAGTGAGGAGGTAATAGAGAGGAGCTACAGGGAGGTAGTCACTCCCAGACCACAGGAGGCAGACAAGTGGGTCACGGTTAGGAAGGGCAAGGGGCAGAGGCAGGGGCTAGAGAGTACCCCTGTGACCGTACACCTGGAAAATAGGTACTCGGGTTTGAGTACGATTGGAGGGGACAGCCTAGCTGGGGGCAGCAACAGCGGCCGGGCCTCCGGCACAGAGACCGGCCCTGATGCTCAGAAGGGTAGCAAAAAGAGGAGGGCAATTGTAATAGGGGACTCTATAGTTAGGGGGTCGGATAGGCGATTCTGTAGACGCAGTCGGGAGACCCGGATGGTAGTTTGCCTCCCTGGTGCCAGGGTCTCGCATGTGTCAGAACGTGTCCAAAAGATTCTGATAAGGGAGGGAGAGGCAGAAAAAGTGACGAGGTCCTGAAGGGAGAATTTAGGGAGTTGGGGGGAAAGTTAAGAAGGACCAAAAGGGTAACGATTTCAGGATTACTGCCTGTGCCGCGTGACAGTGATAGTAGGAATGAAATGAGGTGGAGGATAAATGCGTGGCTGAGGGACTGGTGCAGTGGGCAGGGATTCAAGTTTCTTGATCACTGGGACCTCTTTTGGGGAAGGCATGATCTGTACACAAAGGACGGGTTGCACGTGAACCCGAGGGGGACCAATATCCTTGCAGGGAGATTTGCAAAGGCTACTGGGGAGACTTTAAACTAGAAAGGCTGGGGGGAGGGACTCGGGTAGAGGGGGCTAGGGGTCAGGGTGTGGGGCAAGAGGCAGAGAAGGGAAGTACTCGGATCCAAAATGTAGGCGAGAAAGATGAAAAAGATAATAGACAGAGAATAAGGGATGGTGGGTTTCTAAAATGTGTATATTTTAATGCTAGGAGCATTGTAAGTAAGGTGGACGAACTTAGAGCCTGGATTGACACCTGGAAATATGATGTTGTGGCAATCAGTGAAACATGGTTGCACGGAGGGCTGTGATTGGAAACTAAATATTCCAGGATTTCGTTGCTTCAGGTGTGATAGAATTGGAGGGTCCAGAGGGGGAGGTGTTGCATTGCTTGTCAGAGAAGATATTACAGCAGTGCTTTGGCAGGATAGATTAAAGGGCTCGTCTAGGGAGGCTATTTGGGTGGAACTGAGAAGTGGGAACGGTGTAGCAACACTTTTAGGGGTGTATATAGACTGCCAAATGGGGAGCGAGAATTGGAAGAGCAAATATGTAAGGAGATAGCAGATATTAGTAGTAAGCACAAGGTAGTGATTGTGGGAGATTTCAATTTTCCAAAAATAGACTGGGAAACACATTCTGTGAATGGGCTGGATGGTTTGGAGTTTGTTAAAATGTGTGCAGGATAGTTTTTTGCAGCAGTACATAGAGGTATCGACCAGAGAAGGGGCAGTGCTGGACCTCCTGTTAGGAAATGAGGCAGGTCAGGTGACGGAGGTATGCGTTGGTGAGCACTTCTGGGACCAGTGATCACAATACCATTAGTTTCAATATAATTATGGAGAGAGTCAGAACTGGACCTAGGGTGGAGATTTTTGATTGGAGAAAGGCTAACTTTGAGGGAATGCGTAAGGATTTTAAAGGAGTGAATTGGACACTTTGTTTCATGGGAAGGATGTAGAAGAGAAATGGAGGAAATTTAAGGGGAAATTGTAAGAGTACAGAATCTTTATGTCCCTGTTAGGTTGAAAGGAAATAGTAAAAATTGGAAAGAGCCATGGTTTTCAAGGGAAATTGGACACTTGTTTTGAAAAAAGAGAGATATCTACAATAATTATAGGAGGCATGGAGCAAATGAGGTGCTAGCGGAGTATAAAGAATGTAAAAAGAATCTTAAGAAAGAAATTAGGAAGGCTAAAAGAAGATATGAGGTTGCTTTGGCAAGAAAGGTGAAAGTAAACCCAAAGGTTTTCTACAGCTATATTAATAGCAAAAGGATAACGAGGGATAAAATTGGACCATTAGAGAACCAGAATGGACAGCTATCTGCAGAGCCAAAAGAGATGGGGAGTTATTGAACAATTCTTTTCTTCGGTATTCACCAAGGAGAAGGATATTGAACTCTGTGAGTTAAGGGGAAAAAGTAGAGTAGCTATGGAAACTATGAGATTCAAAGAGGAGGAAGTACTGACACTTTTGAAAAATATAAAAGTGGATAAGTCTCCAGGTCCTGACAGGATATTCCCTAGGACATTGAGGGAAGTTAGTGTAGAAATAGCAGGAGCTATGTCAGAAATATTTCAAATGTCAATTAGAAACGGGAATAGTGCCAGGAGGATTGGCGTACTGCGCATGTTGTTCCATTGTTTAAAAAGGATTCAAAGAATAAACCTAGCAATTATAGACCTATTAGTTTGACGTCAGTGGTGGGCAAATTAATGGAAAGATACTTAGAGATAATATATATAAGCATCTGGATAAACAGGGTCCGATCAGGAACAGTCAACATGGATTTGTGCCTGGAAGGTCATGTTTGACAAACCTTCTTGAATTTTTTGAAGCGGTAACTAGGGAAATTGATGAGGGTAAAGCAGTGGATGTTGTCTATATGGATTTCAGTAAGGCCTTTGACAAGGTTCCCCATGGAAGGTTGGTTAAGAAGGTTCAATCTTTGGGTGTTAATGGCGGAGTCGCAAGATGGATTCAACAGTGGCTGAATGGGAGATGTCAGAGAGTAATGGTGGATGGCTGTTTGTCAGGTTGGAAGCCAGTGACCAGTGGGGTGCCTCAGGGATCTGTGTTGGGTCCACTGTTGTTTGTCATGTACATCAATGATCCGGATGATGGGGTGGAAAATTGGATAAGTAAGTATGCAGATGATACTAAGATAGGTGGTGTTGTAGGATAATGAAGTAGATTTTCAAAGTCTACAGAGGGATTTGTGCCATTTGGAAAAGTGGGCTGAAAGATGGCAGATGGAGTTTTATGCTGTTAAGTGTGAAGTGCTACATCTTGGCAGGACAAATCAAAATAGGAAGTACATGGTGAATGGTAGGGAATTGAGGAATGCTGTGGAACAGAGGGATCTAGGAATAACTGTGCATAGTTCCCTGAAGGTGGAATCGCATGTAGATAGGGTGGTAAAGAAAGCCTTTGGTGTGCTGGCCTTTATAAATCAGAGCATTGAATATAGGAGTAGGGAAGTAATGTTAAAATTGTACAAGGCATTGGTAAGACCAATTCTGGAGTATGGTGTACAATTTTGGTCGCCTAGTTATAGGAAGGATGTCAACAAAATAGAGAGAGTACAGAGGAGATTTACTAGAATGTTGCCAGGGTTCCAGCAACTATGTTACAGAGAAAGGTTGAACAAGTTAGGTCTTTATTCTTTGGAGCGCAGAAGGTTAAGGGGGGACTTGATTGAGGTCTTTAAAATGATGAAAGGGATAGACAGAGTTGACGTGGATACGTTTTTCCCATTGAGGGTAGGGAAGATTCAAACAAGAGGGCATGACATGAGAATTAAGGGACAGAAGTTTTGGGGTAACGTGAGGGGGAACTTCTTTACTCAGAGGGTGGTGGCTGTGTGGAATGAGCTTCCAGCAGAAGTGGTGGAGGCAGGATCGATTTTAACATTTAAGAGTAAAGTGGATAGGTATATGGATGTGAAGGGAATGGAGGGGTATGGTCTGAGTGCAGGTAGATGGGACTAGGGGAAAACAAATGGTCGGCACGGACTGGAAGGGCCGAGAGGGCCTGTTTCCGTGCTGAAATTGTTATATGGTTATAAATACAGCTGTTCTGTGAAGGCCTCAGAGGTTTATTAGAGAACATTAGTGAGCAAACAATGTTCCTTGGGCATCATGAAGCCCAAGGAACACACCAGACAGGTCAGGGGTAAAGTTGTGGAGAAGGTTAAAGCAGGGTTAGGTTATAAAAAAATATCCCAAGCTTTGAACATTCTCACGGAGCACTGTTCAATCCATCATCCGAAAATGGAAAGAGCATGTCACAACTACAAACCTACCAAGACATGGCCGTCCACCTAAACTGACAGGCCGGGCAAGGAGAGCATTGATCAGAGAAGCAGCCAAGAGGCCCATGGTAACTCTGGAGGTGCTGCAGAGATCCACAGCTCAGGTGGGAGAATCTGTCCACAGGACAACTATTAGTTGTGCACTCCACAAATCGTGCCTTTATGGAAGAGTGGCAAGAAGAAAGCCATTGTTGAAACAAAGCCATAAGAAGTCCCGTTTGCAGTTTGCCGCAAGCCATGTGGGGGACACAGCAATCATTCGGAGGAAGGTGCTCTGGTCTGATGAGACCAAAATAGAAGTTTTTGGCCTAAATGCAAAACGCTATGTGTGGCGGAAAACTAACACTGCACATCACCCTGAACACACCATTCCCACTGTGAAACATGGTGGTGGCAGCATCATGCTGTGGGGATGCTTTTCTTCAGCAGGAACAGGGAAGCCTGGAGACTGGTTCACTTTCCAGCAGGACAACTACCATAAACATACAGCCAGAGCAACAATGGAATGGTTTAGATCAAAGCATATTCATGGATGGCCCAGTCAGTCCAACCTAAATAATTGAGAATCAGACTTGGCACATCTTGGACTGAGCTTGAGCTATTTTGCAAAGAAGAATGGGCAAAAATTTCAGTCTAGAGTGCAAAGCTGGTAGAGACAACCCCAAAAGACTTGCAGCTGTAATTGCAGCGAAAGGTGGTTCTACAAAGTATTGACTCAGGGGGGCTGAATACTTTTGCACGCCACACTTTTCAGTTTTTTATTTGTACAACCATGTATCATTTCCCTTCCACTACAACTAAAATCCCAATAAAATACATTTACATTTGTGCTTGTAACGTGACAAAATGTGGAAATGTTCAAGGGGTACGAATATTTTTGCAAGCCACTGTATGTACAATTATGAAGGTATTGGTAAGCTACACAAGAAACGTTTCCCCATATCCAGGGCCATCTTAACAGCATTATAGGCCCCCAGGCAAAGCAGTGCACTGGGGTCCCTACACTACCAGTTTATTTATGCCGAATCAAATATGCCATCATGCACTTGCGATGTTCTTCTCCGTTTTCATGTTCTACAATAACATTCTACAATACATAGATTAGCATGGGGCCCCTATGCTTGTGGGGCCCCGGGCAACTGCCCAGCGTGCCCATGCGTTAAGATGGCCCTGCCCATATCAGAGGTAGCTAAAACTACAGGATATGGAATTAGCGTTAGGGTTAAGAGATTTAGAATGGATATGAAGGGGACCTTTTTAATCCAGAGAGTGTTGATTATTGGGCATTGCCCTGCCTGCAAGAGTAACAATAGCAGGGTCACTGACAGCATTACAAAGTGTCTGGAATAGACTAGAATTGCCTAGGTGTAAAAGATAGGTCAGTCATGATTGAATGGCGGAGGACACTCGATGGGCCGAATGACCTAATTCTTCTCCTATAACATGAAATTATAAACATGACAGTGAACCAAGTGCTGATGATTAATACATATTAATACAGACATTAATACAGATAGGTTTCCATTGGTCAGCATGAATGCTGTGGGCCAAATGGCCTGATTCCATGCTGTATGACACCATGATATTCTGTGGCTCTATGCTATTTCTTTAGTTGCACTTTCATCTGACCTATATTCCTATTCCTATATTGTACACATCAGTAAAATAGAAATAAACACGTTTCAAGATGCAGAAAAGAGTGGCATTGCGAAGAAAAAACAAAGGGGAAGAACAATGAAGAAGGATAGTATGGCAGATCAAATGACAAGGGAGCAATTGAAAGAAGAAAATAACGAAATGGGAAAATCAGAATAATCTGAAATTACAAAAGGAAACATAATGTGGGTTCTAAAAATCTTAAATAAAAACTTTAAATTGTTTCTAATTATCTTCAGTTTGTTCTAATCACATGTGTTAGTTCCGTTGTCACAATCGTTCGAGGAAGTAGAAGGCATTAAGTTTCACCACCTGTTGAATATTTTCATCACTAGTTTTTATCTAAAAGAGGACGACAGAATGTTGTAGAATAACAAACTGGACCCATAATATCTGCATAAAACTAGTTATAAAACTGTTTCGTCACACAGCTTCGAGAATCAGTGTTGTGAAATTAATGGCTTCGCGTGACTGGCTGGTTGTTGGCCGCTAATTGATAAATGCATGGGTAATAATGTTGGCAGATAAGGTATATAGTTCCGTTAGCGTTGTATCGTGTAAATGCAAAGATCAGGCTGATGGCTGTTCTCTCTCTCGCTTTCGCTTAGGGGTGTATGAAGTATAGGTGCGTTATGGGGCGATTTCAAAGCTAAAACCGGGATTTATTGTAGTTGCTCGTGTGTTTATAACTTTAAAAGAATCAGTCTTTTCGAATGAAAGTATATTTGTGTCACAGGTTTAGTTAATGTTTTTGCCTGTTTTTCAGTTGGAGCTTCGATGAATCTGACACCGTTCCTACACAATTGGGTTTTGATTTTGGTTCTTTGCGTGTCGCGAATCGCAATGAATTCTTCACCAACCTGCCAAAGACCGGAAGATGGTCACCCACCAAACCACAACCGGTCCTTCTTCTTTCAACCAATGCCGTCACCACACATGTTTGTGCCTCCTATGTCTCCTTTCGTGCACCCTCCCGCCTTCCACCCATACTTCTACCCCACCGTGGGTAAGCAGCGTTGCCAATATCGTACAGTTGCGAGTGACAGATTTAATGGTTGACTTTAACATTTAACTGGTGTTCATTTAATTCCGTGTGTTGGCCTGATTTATACGTTTGATTCAAATTTGTCATTTCGCAGCGCAATTATCCACTTTCAGTGGACTTTGTTGATAAATGTAGTTAATGTTTGGTCTTCAGACTCGCCTGCTGTTCCAGGTTAGGCTTTGACATGTGTTCAGTTAATGGCGATAGTTGGAAAATCCGGCTAGGGACGAGTCGGTAAACCTGCCGAGGATCGATTAATTTAATCTGGATTCCTTGTTTAGTTTCCAGGATGGAAAAGGGCTGATCTTTCCACCTCTCTCTCCTTGCCCCCTGCCCGCCCACTTTGTAGTTACTATTGGGCGGTCTCCTGTAATCTAACTAGTCTAGCGTGACTGACTGCTTTTAAAGGGAGAGAAGTCGTTCAAGAAGGGACATTAATATGGTCAATAGCGAGAAGCATTCTCTCATAATTTAGACGTTTAAAACCAGAGGACATGGATTTGAGTTAAGGAGTCAGTGGATTTGAGAACTGTTTACCCAGACGGCGTTTGAAATCTTGAATTCACTGCCTGAGAAGGTGGTGGAGGTGGGTGCTTCAAACATTTTTAAATAATGTTTGGACCAGCCCATCAAGGCTGGGAAGCCTGTGGGCCAAGTATTAGTAAATGGAATTGGTATATGTTGGTACTTGGTCAGAGTCATGGAGCAGGGAAATGTGCCCTTCAGCCCAACTCCTCTAATTTGCCCAACTTAGCTCGTCCCATTTGCCTGGCCTCCATCCCTCCAAACCTTTCATATCCATGTACCCCCCAAGTGTCATAATTGAACTTGCCTATACATCGTCCTCTGACAACTCCTTCCATATACACACCAATCTCTGTGTGAATGAAGTTTTATTAAAGTATCTCTCCTCACCTGTCCCCTACTTTTAGATTCTCCTACCTTTTGGGTTAAGACTGACAAATCACCTTGCCTATTCCTGTCGTGATTTTGTAAAAGTCTAAGGTTACCCCTCGGCCTCTCATGCTCCAGGGGCAATGGTCCAAGCCTATCTAGCCTCTCCTTGCAACTTAACTCTTCCAGACCCTGTAACATCCGTCAGATTTATTTTTGGTGCATCCTTTCCACTTTGTTAATGTAGTTTAAAATTGTTCTTCCTATAGATGGGTGATCAGAACTGTACACAATGGTTGGCATAGATGTGATGGGCTTTGTTTCTCTGCTTATGTGACACCGACGCTACCTTCTCCAGTGTAGTAAGAGATGGACAATAAATGTTGTCTTGCTGGTAACGTGGCCTGAAATGAAGAATATAAAGTACAAGGCAGACTAATTGGCTGCTGGGCAACTGAAATGCTGGTTCCAGCTCTAGAACAAACATCAGCATTATTTGTGTTCAGCATTATGATCTCTCCTTTTGTTGCCACTATGATCAGGCTTGATTTTAATATTTTAAATAATTAATCAAATGTTGGCCACTGAGGCAAACATTGTGAAGGAATGCTAAAATATTTGACAATTATTTTAACAGTTCCCAAAATTAATGTTGTGGCATGTGGTTTAAGAGACTTTTAACTAGTTTGTTTGATAAAAGATTATTTGTTACGCAACTAATTTGTCCCTTCCTTCCTGTTAGAATTTGGTGGTAGCTTGTATTATCCGGTGTGTCAAATGCCATTCCCAAGAAGCTATGGCCCACAATCACCAATGGCTCACACAAACTTCAGAAGGCCCTATTTTAATTCATTTGTCGCTCGCCCAACATTTTATCACTCTACCCGATTCAGACATTATCCCTTTAGAAGGAATATGACTAATTCAGAAGTGCAAACTGATACGAGTGAGACCAATCCAGCCCAACCGAAGAGGGCAGATGTGATCACTGAAACTATGGCAAGTAGCAGACAGGCGGCTGAAGTAAGGCACCAGAAGACCCCTGGTATTGAATCAACTTCTGGCAGTGCAGATATCCTCCAGGCAAGAGTAGTGCACAAAAGAATACAGGGAGAGTCAAATGAGACAGAAGAAACTAGTGCTGCTGTGGTAACCAAGAATGCCAAGGCAGGTGGTTATGCTTTACAAAAAGAAAAAATAAGAATAGAATGCAGTGAAGGAGCACCTTCTATAAATGTATGGAGGTCATTTGAAGCTACTGTTCCCATATATAATACTCCTAATAAAAAGGTAGAAGAAGGTGTTCAATGTGAAGTTTGGTCTGTAAGTGCCTGTGAGCCTATTTATGGTTCATTTGAAGCTGACAAAATAGTTCAGAAAACTGAAGTTCCAGTAAAGTGTACACTTCCAGCCCTATCAGAGGGTGAAATGTTGCTGGATTCAAACAAATCTCCAGAAGCAGGATTTGAATCTAGCACAAAAGATGAAGTTTCATGCTACCCAGGCATGCATGATAAAGTGGACAGTTTGCAATGCAAAACCAATAAAAGCTGCAAATTTCCAACAAATGAATTTGTAAATGAGGCGTTGGAAAAAACTCCATTGCAAAGGAACTCAAGTGGACGTTTCAAACGAGATGGAACAGCGAAGAATGCAACCAATAAAGACAATGGAACGATTATTTCAGCAGAGCCATTAAATGAAGAGAAAATATGTGAGGTATTGAAAAGCGATGCTTCCCTTGAGTCAGCTGAAGAATACATACCTTCTGCAAGTGTGTTGGCATGGCTACAAGACCAAGCACAAAGTAATTGCTGGAAAGATGGTCCTCAAATGTTGCAGCACCATCCAAGAGTTCTTGATGTATCTTTTGAAGAAATCTCCTCAAAGGACGAGGAATCATCCTTTTCCGATGCCATGCATGGAAGACGCCAACTGTCATACTCTCACCTGATGTGTAATGCCCATTCATCTTTCTGCCCTGCAATCTCTGCCTGCAATGATCAAATTGGCAGCAAAACTGTGGGAAATCAACATCCTTCTGAGAGAGAGCAATTTTGTAGTTGTTGCAAAATAGAACTTTTAAAAGGAAAAGGCATAAAACATGTCTGCAGAAATAACTCTACCACTTGGAATACCAGCAGCAAAGCCCTTTCTGAAATGGAGGAGTTGACAAAAGGCCAATTATTTCATGAGATGTCAGCATCTCGTGGACGGCGAAGATGTCGTAGAGTTTCCAGAGAATCATCCAGATCGAATGAAAATAAAAAAACCCGATACTCTTCAGATTCCATTGAGGTATGATATTTTAATTATTAATTAAACATTGAGCAGGAAAGTAACTTTGAAAAAAAATTGCTTCCACTGTCTTGAAATGAGTAATTTCAGGCCAGTTACTCGAACAAATTATTTAAATAGATTCAAGAGGGACAAAATAAAGCTTCATTTAGAAAAGCACTAATTCATCAGAAATTGCTGCCAGAGAAGCTGGGACTGATTAACTTGTTTCTTTTGAGATGGCAAAAAGGATGGTTGAAGCAGGCAGTGTTCGGCTGCATGGATTTTAGCAAGGTTTTTGATCATCGTGGCAGGCTAGTTTTCAAAATAAAAACCTTGTGGAGTCTAATGTTGAGTAACATTATTTTGGTGTTTGAAAACAAAAGGTAATGGGTGCCGTATTGAGTGGGATCCATAGGGTCTTGTACATATTATTGCATTAGAGATTTAAATTTTGAGGAAATCAAAGTTTGTGGATATAAAGATGACTATGTGGTGAAAGAAGGGTTTGGACTAGAGGATAGTATAGATCAAAGCTGGAATAACTCCAGGGACAGGCAGCATCTCTGGAGAAAAGGAATGGGTGACATTTTGGGTCGAGTCCCTTGTTCAGACTGGTTAGGGATAAGGGAAACGAGAGATATAAATGATGATGTAGAGAGATAAAGTACAACGAATTAAAGATATGCAAAAAAGTAACTATGATAAAGGAAACAGGCCATTGTCTGAAGAAGGGTCTTCAGAGATGCTGCCTGTCTAGCTGAGTTACTCCAGCTTTTTGTGTGTATCTATGGTTTAAATCACCACCTGCAGTTCCTTCCTACATTGATCAAATGATCAGTTGAATGGAAAATTAGCAGGTGGAATTCTTTCCAGAGAAATGGGAGAAGGCATAGCAATGAAATAAACAAGTATAAAGGTAGAAATATGGAGGAATAGAAGAACTGGGCACCAATCTTTGGATAGCAGGGAGATTAATAAAATGATTAGGATTGTCAACTTCACTTTTTGTATCTTATGTTATGCTACAATAGGATGCTATACTAGTTCAACTGCATCTTGAGTATTATGGACAGTCCTGCAATTATTCTGGTGAGGGTATTAAAGAGTCTTGATGTTGCCAGGCCTAAAAGTTTAGTAGAGGAAAATTAGTTGAGAATTGTGTCTTTTTGGAATGGGAAGTGGATGAAGCTTAGAGGCCTGGATAATTCTGAATGTAAGGATGAAGCCAAAAAACATAGGAATATAGATTTCAGGTATATAATTGAAAATTATATGACTATGATTTTTATCTAAAAGGGTGGTGGGGGCGGAAAGCTTTATTACATCAATACCTGACAGTATGGATACATACCTGAAAAGCTATTACATATAAAGTAACATTGTTTTATGATTATTTTAATCATAATGTACAGCACAGAAATAGGCAGTTTTGGCCCAACTGCACCTGTATGTTAAACCCATTTCCCCGTATTAGTATCACTCTAAGTAATCACTGGAATACTTTTCGAACATTATAGCTGTAATGACATCCATCAACTCTGGCAGCTTGTTTCACATATTCACCACTGTCTCTGAATAAACTTGCTCTTCAGAACCTTTAAATTATCCCCTCTTGCCTTAAACCTGTGACCTCTGTTTTCAGATTCCATTGCCCAGAGAAAAAGATTATGACTATCCTATCTATGCCTCTCAATTTTACAGACCTCTATTTGGTCACCCCTTGGCTCCTATATTGCAATAAAAATAAACTGGCTATCTACTCTCCCTCGTTATAACCACAATGCACTGTTCTGGGCAATATTCTGATAAATTTATTTTGCACTCTATTGCTATCACATTCTTCATGTTGTGTGGTTACTGGAACTACATAATATTCCAAGTGTATTCAAACCAATGTTTTGTACTGCTACAACAGAATGTATCAACTCTAATACTCAATGCCTCAAGGCATTGGGAAGGCAAGCATACTAAATGCCATTTGTACGACTCCATGCCACTTTTAGGGAGCTAGGGACTACCACACCAAGGTCCCTCTGTACATCTTTGGTCTGAAGGTCTCTGCTATTTATTGTCATAACAGAATTTGGCCTCCCAAAGTGTTTTGCCTCGTTGTCTGGATTCAATTGCATCCACCCCCGCTTTGCCCAACTTTCCAGATGATCAATCTCCTGCTATGTCTTTAAATAACTGCCTTTGCTATACAAAACTCCAATTTTTACATAGTCTACACATTTGTTAATCATACCTGCTACATGTGATACACTACTTGCAAATTCCCAATCTGAAAAATATCTGTCCACCACTACTCTACCTTCCATCACCTAGCCTATTTTGTATCCAGTTTGCCAATATCTTGGATTGTTGGGAAGCTTTTTCAACTGACAAGGGCAATGTGGGCTACATGGCATAACAAGGGCAATGTGGGCTACATGGCATATTGCATAACTTCTGATCTCTAATTCCAAGCAGGTTTCAGAGGAGCAAGATTATGATTCCAGGGCAGAAAATTCAGAAAAGGCAAAGGTTGGTGGATTTTCCCATACGAAAATAAGTCGTAGATCACCTAAAATCTCCCCACTTCAGTTCTCTAATCGGTTGCAACAAGAAAAAGCGAGAGCAAAGAAAAGACAAGACATGATAAAGTATATTATTAACCAACGAGAACAAACTAAGTTGGGGGCTGAGCACCAGGAGCGTCGGAAATCTGGGCAAATCTCAAAATTGGAACGGAAACAGAAAGGGGGGAGAAGGCACAAATATACACGGAAAACAATGAGCGGTAAGGATTAATTGTATTGTACTACTGAATTGGATAGAGGATATACTTTTTACTTAAACTATGAAGCCCATTTGTCAAAAAGTAAATTGAGTGTTTTGATACTCTTTCATCAAGAGGCTGTTAAACTCACCAGGCTTGATCAAACAGCTTTGACTTATCAACTTGGTCCCCTGCTAGTTTTCCTGATCTACTATTTATCCCGTACCTTTCAATAATTATGAATTAATTTTCTCTCACCACCCTTTATGACATTGATGCTTTTGACTATTGTCTTAACTGAATTTTGTTATTTGCATGTTTTGCCACTGGGACTGATTCTTATTCACTCAATGAAAATCCTTGAACACCTTTACTTTAGAGAGGCAGCATGGCAGCAACTGAGTCTGCGCTGACCAGCGATCATCCCATACACTAACTATCCTACACACTGGGATCACTTTACAATTTACAGGAGCCAATTAGCCTACAAACCTGTACGCCTTTGGAGTGTGGGAGGAAACTGGAGAACCCAGAAAAACCCACGTGGTCACAGGGAGAACATACAAACTCCAAACAGACAGCACCTGTCTACTTGTTCTCTGCCTTTGGTTTCACCCAACATCTCGTCTCCATTAACTGAAGCATACAATGTTAACTTGGAAATCTTTCTTCAGAATAGGCACAGTCATGTAACAATATACTTAACAGAACTAAGTATCTTCACAAGGACTGCAGCTATTTCAAAGTAAGCCTCAAAGACCATGATACAGAACGGTAGAGCAGAAGAACAGGCCCGAAAGCACAATACGAGCTGAAGATGCATACTTGAAGTAATCTCTGCCTGCATGTGATCCATATCTTTCCATTTCCTATATATTTGCGTACCTCTTAAGCACCACTATTGTATCTGCTTCTATCACCATCCCTGGCAGCTCCTTTCAGGAACGTCTCTGTTTTCTAAGAAAGGTAACTTGCATGTCTCCTTTAAACTTGACCCCTCTTGCCTTAAAGCTAAGTCATTTGACACCCCCACCCTGGGAAAAGGATTATGACCATCTACCCTATCCTTCATTTATTTTATACTTCTATTAGATCCAATCTTGAATTGCGGTACTCCAGAGAAAACAATCCAAGTATGTTCATCTCCTTGCAATACTATCCTCAAATCCAGGCAGCATCCTGGTGAATCCCTTCTACATCCTCTCAAAAGCCTATGTTCCTGTAATGGGGTGACTAGAACGCCACACAATACTCCAAATGTGGTCTAACCTACGTTTTATAAAGCTGCAACATGACTTGCTGGCTCTTATACTCATGGCCTGAAATTGGACATGCTGATAACTGCTCCCATAATGAAATTTTAGTTACTTAGTTGCCAATCTACCTTCCTGTAATCTATAATTCAGGTTTATGACCAAATGAGTTGCAGCATGAAATGAGACCAGTCATTTGGAGTAGTCCAGCTAATCACATTATTTGCCTTTTCAAATACAAAGTTTACTCCATTGTTTTCCCCAACCTTGCAATATAGATTCTTAATCACTGTCTATGCATCACTTACATTCTTTATCCTCATTCTTCATCTTTAGCATTCTGCTAATTGGAAGCTTCTTCTTCGGAAAAATTGCACCATTGGCTTTGTGTAAATCAGTTCTACTGGATCTTTCCCACAATACGGTGTTTCGTTTTCAGATCATTTGCCTGCACTGTAGAGGCAACATTGAATGTTATTGTGAATTCAAAGGTAGTTATCTAATCCCCTATAAAATAGAGGAAACAGCTTTCGGAGGCACATCAACATTAATCTGGGTGTGCATGACTAAAGTCTTGTAAGTGGTAGAGAAGGCAAGAAAGCAGTTGAGGATTTTAGAATTCTGAGCTCTGTATGTGGAGGTGGGCAGTAAAGAGCAAGGAAATGCCACACTTCAAGCAGATGGAAGGCTTTAAAGAAGGCAAGGGGTTTACCAAAATGATTCTAGGAATGAGGGTCATTGAGAAAAACTGCAGTGGTTCTAGAAATCTGGTGGATTTGAATGTCAAAGTTGAGGCTAGCATAGATCATATTAAATGGTTGATTGGGCTTGAGGTGGTTATATGCCAATTCCTTGTATTTTCCTGTGCTCAAAGGATGCACGGTGCTTTCCATAATGTTTGGGACAAAGACCCATTTATTTATTTGCCTCTGTACTCCACAATTTGAGATTTGTAATAGAAAAAAAATCACCTGTGGTTAAAGTGCACACTTTCAGATTTTATTAAAGGGTATTTTTATACATTTTGGTTTCATGTAGAAATTACAGCTGTGTGTATACATAGTCCCCCATTTCAGGGCACCATAATGTTTTGGACACATGGTTTCACAGGTATTTGTAATTGCTTAGGTGTGTTTAAATGCCTCCTCAATGCAGGTATAAGAGAGCTCTCAGCACCTACTCTTTCCTCCAGTCTTTCCATCACCTTTGGAAACATTTATTGTTTATGAACATGAGGACCAAAGTTGTGCCAATGAAAGTCAAAGAAGCTATTATGAGACTGAGAAACAGAATAAAACTGTTCAAGACATCATCCAAACCTTAGGCTTACCAAAAGAAGAAAGAGCACTGGTGAACTAACTAATCGCAAAGGGATTGGCAGGCCAAGGAAGACCTCTACAGCTGATGACAGAAGAATTCTCTATAATAAAGAAATCCCCAAACACCTGTCCGACAGATCAGAAATGCTCTTCAGGAGTCGGGTGTGGATTTGTCAATGACCACTGTCCGCAGAAGACTTCATGAACATAAATACAGAGGCTAAACTTCAAGGTGCAAACCACTGGTTATCTGCAAAAATAGTATGGCCAGATTATAGTTTGCCAAGAAGTACTTAAAAGAGCAACCACGGTTCTGGAAAATGGTCTTGTGGACAGATGAGACGAGGATTAACTTGTATCAGAGTGATGGCAAGAGCAAAGCATGGAGGAGAGAAGGAACTGCCCAAGATCAAAAGCATACCACCTCATCTGTGAAGCACGGTGGTGGGGTTTTATGGGCTGGGCATGTATGGCTGCTGAAGGTACTAGCTCACTTATCATCATTGATGATATAGCTGCTGATGGTAGTAGCATATACTGATTTCTGAAGTGTATAAACGCATCCTATCGGCTCAAGTTCAAACAAATGCCTCGAAACTCATTGGCTGGCAGTTCATTCTACAGCAAGACAATGATCCCAAACATACTGCTAAAGCAACAAAGGAGTTTTTCAAAGCTTTAAAAAAAATGGTCAGTTTTGAGTGGCCAAGTCAATCACCCGATATGAACCCAATTGAGCATGCCTTTTGTATGCTAAAGGGGACTAGCCCCCAAAACAAGCATAAGCTAAAGATGGCTGCAATACAGGCCTGGCAGAGCATCACCAGAGAAAACGCTCTGCAACTGGTAATGTCCATGAATTGCAGACTTCAAGTAGTCATTACATGCAAAGGATATTCAACAAAATACTAAACATGACTACTTTCATTTACATGGCATTGCTGTCCCCTAAACTTTATGGTGCCCCGAAATGGGGGGGACTATGTATAAACACTGCTGTAATTTCTACATGGTGAAACCAATGTATAAAAATGGCCTTTATTAAAATCTGACAATGTGCACTTTAATTACATGTGGTTGTTTTCTATCACAAATCTCAAATTGTGGAGTGCAGAGGCAAATAGATAAATGATGGGTCTTTGTCCCAAACATTATGGAGGACAGTGTAGATGAAGGCTATTCTCAGTTGAAGTCAAGGACTAGGGGAACACAGATAATTACCAAAAGTAACCTGTAATTTGTGCAATTGGTCTGGCATATACAGCCAGGCTGGCATTTGAAACAATTTAATTGTAGTATTCAAAAGCAAGCAGATGAGTTTCTGAAAAAGTTGCAGAGCCAAGGAAAGTCATGAGAGTGGGTCCAGCTGGCTTGCTCTTGCATTCATTCTGACAGATGGCAGCAAGATGGCAGATGTCTGCAATTCTTATTTTGAGCAGTTCATCTGAACTTGACCATCAATCACTTTAAACATCCTTGCACTTTCTTTACAGGTCCCACAATACCTGTAAGTACCACAATATTCAGAAATTTCATTTAATGTTAAGTTTTGTCAAAATCCAAATGCACAGTATGTGAAGACAATGTTTTGTGATTCTTGCCTACATTTTCATAATTTGTTCCCCTCATAAACAGTAATGAGCTAAATTAGGTACAACTAGCTTCCTGACATTGGTGGGGGACTAATTAAATCTATTTAATAAATACTTTATAAATTTATTTAAGAAATTAATCAGATTTATTAATTTCTTCTAAGTACAAAATGCAAGTGAAGATTCTGTTGATGAATACTGGAATAAAGTTGGTGCAAGGCCCAAGTCAGCTACTCAGTCATTTGATGATGCAGACTCTGGTAAGAACACGTTTTCATTTTAACACTATGGATTTGAGCAAAGTATTCAGTTAATTCTACACAATTCTTTTAACTGAATTGCAATTATCATGCATTTGGGATGATGCCCTTCATAACATAAGCTTTACCAAGATAGTATCTTAGCTAAACCAAGTTTGCAATCTGACAATATCTTTTAGCATTTAAAACTCACAGCTGAAGTTAACTGGTTGAGGAGCTCTGCAGATTTCTACATAATGTGTGGAGGGAAATGGACAAACTCTTTTGAGTTGGTATCCTTTAATCTCAAAGAAGAGTCCTGGCAAATGTTGTCTGTGGATGCAGACTCTGGTAAGAGCATGTAAGCAGATGCTGGCTGGCCTGTTGAATTCCTCCAGTGCTATTTTTAGCTCAAGATTCCAACATCTGCAGCCTTTTATCTTTATCAACTTTAGCTGCTATGCTGGTTCTCAATTGGATCTGATTGGTTTGGGTTTAATATTTATTCTCCTGCCCTTAGTCTTTTATGGGAAATTGATTAAAATTGTATTTTGGAAGTTGAGATATGAGTGGAATTGTTTAATGCAATTAGATTTTGGTTAACCACTTTTTGTAGCATTGTACTTAATTGACTTTGGGCAGTGAATGCTACACTTGAGTGGAAAGGTATGGGTTCCAATTTACTTTGGGTTAGAGTACAATTTGTGGGTATACCCACACCCTGGATTACAGTTTACAGGCAGCTCACTGTCATTTACTCAAGGACAATTAATGCTGGCTCAGTCTGCAAAGCCCACATTCCTTGAATGTAAAAAAAAAAACCTTCATTGGCAGCATTGCACAGGTGACACTATGATGAAATTGTACATTATTTAACTAAGTTTGTTTTTGTACAGAGAAGCTGGAACAAATCAAGCCCAGTTGCAAATCAGTCCCTCGGAAGAGAGCAACTCAGAAGCTTAATGAAATGGATTTCTGGAATTTATCAGATTTGCATGCATTTCAAGGTGATCCATTAAGCAGGCTCCAAGGGAACAGTAATTGGGAACTGATAAGATGGGTTAATTGCCAAGAGAATCTGCATTATTTGTACAAATTCCTTGGCATATCAGTAATTTCAGCCATCACTGCTAGATTAGAACTTTAATATTTTGACTCTTTGTGAAAATGCTGAACCATAAACTGATTTTAAATCTTGACTTTCCTTGCATTTTGCATTTCAGGAAATGCACTGAGGAGAGGAAGGGCTAAATGTGCCAAAAAGCCTGCACCTTTATACCATGTCAAAAAAGAGCACTTGGATGCAATTAAAAAATGCTCAAGTCATTTTAAGTGCCTTCACAATGTAGAGTGATTTAAACACTGGTTAAAAATAAATTGGTGCAAAAGCAATTCATACTGTCCTGTGTACTTAAATTGCTTCCAGTTTTCAATATACATAACTGAAATATGTAAATTTCAGCTAGTATATAACGACAACATAGAAACGGGCCTTCTGGGCCACCTTCTCCATTTCAACTAATTCCTATTGACACTAATCCAAGATTTGTGCCTTAAACCTGTCATCTAAGGTGGCTTAATATGCCATATTTTCAGTTTTGTAGGACATGCAACTGGGACTTTGATAAATGTAACAACCAAATTTCAGCCTCTGATTTTACACCTTTTAATAAAGGAATTTAGTTTGTGCCCATTTACAACATGCAGTTCAAGTTGCTACTCGTGCATTAAGTGGCTGTATTAGAAAACAAAAGCCAATCTGGACTAATGGTCATGTGGAACTCATTTGCATTTTTATCCCCAACATGATTTTCAATATAAAAGAAATTGAGGATGAATTGCTAATGACTCGGTTGAGTTAGCTTTGAATTTTCAAACTTTCAAATTGCTGTCACTTGTGAGATGTATAGAGCAGGGAATTTCAGATATCATATGATCATAAATGATAGAGCAGAATTAGGCCATTCGGCCCATTGACTACTCTGCCATTCAATCATGGCTGATCTGTCTCTCCCACCTAACACCATTCTCCTGCCTTCTCCTCATAACCTCTGACACCCATCAAAAGCTTGCAAATAGAATTTAGAAGTTTATGAAATATAAATACAAGAAATTGGTTTGCAGAGAAAGACTTTGTAGAACAGCAATTTTCCAGAAGGAAGTTTAATTAAAGTGTTCCCTGGGTCGGTCCTGAGACAGCACAATGTGGGTGGCACGGTGGTGCGACAGTAGAGTTACAAGAGCAATAGTGTGGAAACGGGCCCTTTGGTTCAACTTGCCCACATCTAGCAACACTTGGCCCAACATGTCCCAGCTACACTAATCTACCTGCCTGCGTTTGGTCCATAGACATAGAAACATAGAAAATAGGTGCAGGAGGAGGCCATTTGGCCCAGCACCACCATTCAATATGATCATGGCTGATCGTCCGCTATCAATAACCCGTGCCTGCCTTCTCCCCATATCCCTTGACTCCACTAGCCCCTAGAGCTCTATCCAACTCTCTCTTAAATCCATCCAGTGATTTGGCCTCCACTGCCCTCTGTGGCAGGGAATTCCATAAATTCACAACTCTCTGGGTAAAAAAGTTTTTTTCTCCGCTCAGTCTTAAATGACCTCCCCTTTATTCTAAGACTGTGGCCCCTGGATCTGGACTCGCCCAACATTGGGAACATTTTTCCTGCATCTAGCTTGCCCGGTCCTTTTATAATTTTATGTTTCTATAAGATATCCCTCATCCTTCTAAACTCCAGTGAATACAAGCCTAGTCTTTTCAATCTTTCCTCATATGACAGTCCCGCCATCCCAGGGATCAATCTTGTGAACCTACGCTGCACTGCCTCCTACACAAGGATGTCCTTCCTCAAATTAGGAGACCAAAACTGTACACAATACTCCAGATGTGGTCTCACCAGAGCCCTATACAACTGCAGAAGAACCTCTTTACTCCTGTACTGAAATCTTCTTGTTATGAAGGCCAACATTCCATTAGCTTTCTTCACTGCCTGCTGTACCTGCACGCCTACTTTCGGTGACTGTTGTACAAGGACACCCAGGTCTCGCTGTACCTCTCCCTTACCTAACCTAACCCCATTGTGATAATATTCTGCCCCCTTGTTTTTGCCGACAAAGTGGATTATCTCACATTTATCTGTATTATACTGCCACGCATCTGCCCACTCACTCAACCTGTCCAGGTCACCCTGCAACCTCCTAACATCCTCTTCACAGTTCACACTGCCACCCAGCTTTGTGTCATCCGCAAACTTGCTAATGATGCTCCTAATTCACTCTTCCAAATCATTAATATATATGGTAAGCAGTTGCGGCCCCAAAGCTGAGCCTTGCGGCACTCCACTCGCCACCGACTGCCATTCTGAAAAGGACCCGTTCACTCCTACTTTTTGCTTCCTGTCTGCCACCCAATTTTCTATCCACATCAACACCCTACCCCCAATATCATGTGCTCTCATTTTAGTCACCAGTCTCCCGTGCAGGACCTTATCAAAGGCTTTCAAAGTCTAGATACACTACATCCACTGGCTCCCCTTCATCCATTTTACTTGTCAGATTCTCAAAAAATTCCAGAAGATTAGTCAAGCATGATTTTCCTTTCATAAATACTTGCTGATTTGTACTAATCCTTTTACTGCTATCCAAATGCTCCATTAATACCTCTTTAATAATTGACTCCAGCATCTTTCCCACCACCGAAGTCAGGCTAATTGGTCTGTAATTCCCCCTTTTCTCTCTCGCTCCTTTCTTGAAAAGTGGGATAACATTAGCTATTCTCCAATCCACAGGAACTGATCCTGAATCTATTGAACATTGGAAAATGATCACCAATGCGTCCACTATTTCTATAGCCACCTCCCTGAGGACCCTGGGATGCAGGCCATCCGGCCCAGGGGATTTATCATCCTTCAGTCCCATTAGCCTACCCAATTCTATTTCTCGCCTAATGAAAATGTCTTTCAGTTCCTCTACCCCCTTAGATCCTGTGTCCTCCAGTACATCTGGGAGATTGTTTGTGTTCTCCTTAGTGAAGACGTATCGGAAGTACCTATTCAACTCTTCTGCCATTTCCTTGTTGCCCATAATAATTTCTCCCTTGCCTTCAAGGGACCCACATTTGACTTTGCTACTCTTTTTCCCTTAACATATCTAAAGAAGCTTTTACTGTCCTTTATATTCCTGGCCAGCTTCCCCTCGTACTTCATCTTTTCAGCCCGTAGTGCCCGTTTTGTTACCTTGTGTTGTCCTATGAAAGTTTCCCAATCCTCCGGCTTCCGGCTACTCTTTGCTGTGTTGTACATCTTTTCTTTTAGTTTTATTCTATCCCTAACTTCTCTTGTCAGCCACGGTTGCCTCCTATTCCCCTTAGAATCTTTCTTCCTTTTTGGAATGAAATGATCCTGCATCTTCTGGATTATGCCCAGAAATTCCTGCTATTGCTGTTCCACCGTCATTCCTGCTAGGATCCATTTTCAGTCTACTTTGGCCAGCTCCCCTCTCATGCCTTCATAGTCCCCTTTGTTCAACTGCATCACTGCCACTTCCAATTTAACATTCTCCTTCTCAAATTGCAGATTAAAACTAATCATTATGATCACTACCTCCAAGCGGTTCCTTTACCTCGAGTTCTTTTATCATATCTGGTTCATTGGACAACACTAAATCCAGAATTGCCTTTTCTCTGGTCGGCTCCATTACAAACTGCTCTAAGAATCCATCTTGGAGGCATTCTACGAACTCTCTTTCTTGGGGTCCTGAACCAACTTGATTTCCCAGTCTTTCCCTGCAGGTTAATTAGCTTCTGTAAATTGTTCTGAATGTGTAGGATAGAATTAGTGTATGAGTGATTGTTAGTCGGCATGGACTCGGTGGACTGAAGGGCCTGTTTCCACATTGTATCTCTAAACTAAGGTAAACTAAAACTTCCCATTTTTGCTATTGAATTACTTTAATAGTATGTAAAATATTCATTTGATAAGCTTGCAAGTGCAGAAAAACATGATAAGAATGATGAAAAAGACTCTGCTAATGAAATGGGCTGAAAGAAGAAATGCAATAGATCAAATTCAGCAATATAAAAGGGTGCAAGAATAGGCATGGGTGTATGTGAATGAATAAAGATGAGTAGGAAGTGGTTAATGAAGCAAGGTCTTTATATAGGCAAGAGGACAAAAGCAAGGTAGCTAAATTTAGTGACTAAAAGGCCATCACTGTTCAGTTTTCACCACTATAATTACAAAATGCTACTGAGGTCGTAGGAAAGATTAACTAGAATGATTTGGGGGATTTTAATTGCATATAATGATCTAATGAAGAATTTGGGGTGATTCTGTTGCTCTTTAGTTCATCATAGGCCCCCCTCAGTCATGACTGACCATGGGTGATGCATCCTAGTTCTTGTCTGCTTGCTCCAAACCTCAGCTGGAGCAGCATCGCTTGTGGCTGAAGAGGCCAATGCAGGAGTGACAGTCTCTGTCACAAAGGTCACATTTGTGTGTGGTTTCTGGTTTGTTGAAGTTGCTGCGCTCCTTTCTGCGTGTCCGCTTGTCTGCCGCTGCATTCAATAGATTCTCTTCCCTGTTTTGAGATGTTGATTCATGGTACCTCTCCACCTCGTGCGGTCAGCTGCAAGGCTCTCCCAGGACTCCACATTGATGTTGAGCACCTTCATATCTCTCTTGCAGACATCCTTGTAACATAGCTGGGGTGGCTGATGGTTCTCCACCCAGATGTCAGTTCTCCATAGCGGATGTCTTTTGGAATATGGCCATCCTCCATGCGGTGGACATGGCCCATCCACCGCAGTCTGCGTTGCCTGCGTAGAGTGTACATACTGGGAAGACCAGCACGAGACAGGATCTCAATGTTGGACTCTCTGTCTTGCCAGGATATGCCCAGGATACGGTGGATGCTTCTAAGGTGGAAGGTGTTGAGTCTTTTCTCCTGTCAGGCATATATAGACCATGTCGCACTGCCATACAGCAGCATGCTGTTGACACAGGCATTGTAGACTGCTATCTTTGTCTTCACTGTCAGCTTCGGGTTGGTCCACACGCGAGTTGTGAGGCGAGCGAGAGTTGTAGCTGCCTTCCCCATCCTCTTATCAATCTCTGTGTCCAAGGAGAGGTTGTTGGTTACAACCTTTAGTTACAAGTAGATCTTTAGTTATAAGTATGGTAAGCTGTTCCAGAAAGTTAAGGGCCTGTCCCACCAGCATGCGACTGCATGCGGCGAGCGCAACCAAACGTGGTGGCTTGAGCCATACGGCCTTGCGGGGCCGGTTCCACTTCGAACCGCGGAGGCATATGGAGTTGCGCGGGGCTGGTCCCAACATCATACTCACCAATCAGCTGGGCAAGAGGCCGGCCGAGTGAATTTGGACGTTGCACGGCGTCGGGCGGTGACGTCATCACGCAACGGCAAGTCGGGCGGTGACGTCATCAGGCCACGCCACGTGCTAGGCTTACGCTGTCAAGATGCTGCGTACGGCGTCCAGATGCTACGTGTGGCGTCATGATGCTGCGTACTATGTCGAGACACTGCGTATGGCCTCAATGTGGCTGCGGGCCTGTCGGCCGTTGCCGCGCGGAATTTTGAACAGTGACAGTTTTTCTGAGCCCCACGCGATGTCTGGACCAGCCCCGCACAACTCCATACACCACCGGCGATCGAAGTGGGACCAGCCCCGCGAGGCCGTACGGCTCAAGCGACCACATTAGGTCGCGCTAGTCGCATGCTGGTGCGACAGGCCCTTTAGGCATATGGGATTAACGATAGTTTAGTTGACTGAATACAAATTTGGCTTGGTGATGGGAGGGTGAAGGTGGTAGTGGTCAATTTATCTATGCCAAAGGGTCTGTTTCCAGCCTGACTAAAGTGTGGACTGGTTCAGAAGATTAGAAGGCAATGCATGCTAAGCAGGTTGGCTGTAGTGACTTCCTGGAGCAACTGGAAATGTTGGTCTGTGCAAATACTAAAGCATTGTTTCATTTGCTGTCGGTACTTGTGAAGCTATTGCAATTATTTAATGACAGAAATATGGCTGAATGACATGGTCAACTTCCTGGTACATGGACAGATACTAGGTGCTCATTTAGTAAGTGTAGATTGGCTATAGCCTGTTAGCCAATTAGAATGCTTAGTAATTATAACCCCGCCTAATTATAACATTCATAGTGTAAGATTCATAGCAAAAGGATTTGAGTACAGGAGCATTCATAGCAAAAGGATTTGAGTACAGGAGCAGGGAGGTTCTACTTCAGTTGTACAGGGTCTTGGTGAGACCACACCTGGAGTATTGCGTACAGTTTTGGTCTCCTAATCTGAGGAAGGACATTATTGCCATAGAGGGAGTGCAGAGAAGGTTCACCAGACTGATTCCTGGGATGTCAGGACTGTCTTATGAAGAAAGACTGGATAGACTTGGTTTATACTCTTTGGAATTTAGGAGATTGAGAGGGGATCTTATAGAAACTTACAAAATTCTTAAGGGGTTGGACAGGCTAGATGCAGGAAGATTGTTCCCGATGTTGGGGAAGTCCAGGACAAGGGGTCACAGCTTAAGGATAAGGGGGAAATCCTTTAAGACCGAGATGAGAACGACTTTTTTCACACAGAGAGTGGTGAGTCTCTGGAACTCTCTGCCACAGAGGGTAGTTGAGGCCAGTTCATTGGCTATATTTAAGAGTGAGTTGGATGTGGCCCTTGTGGCTAAGGGGATCAGAGGGTATGGAGAGAAGGCAGGTACGGGATACTGAGTTGGATGATCAGCCATGATCATATTGAATGGCGGTGCAGGCTCGAAGGGCTGAATGGCCTACTCCTGCACCTAATTTCTATGTTTCTATGTTTCTAAGATCCTACCCACTGTCTACCAGTTAGAGTAGCAGTGTGAACGTGTGATGACCTGCTTAGTAGTTAATGACCTGAACAATAAAGATGCTTGTGTTTCAACCTGTGTGAGTTTGAACTCTTTACATGGTGTCAGATAATCGGGTCTACCCCGCGTCTGTTTACCGCGATTTATTTTGTTTATCAGTTTTTATTTGCGAGTTTTGTTTGTGATTTGAGGATATGTCTAGCTCTTGTCGAAAGCCTAGCCCGGTCGTGTTTGATTCTGATATCGCCGAGCGATGGCGAATGTTTGAGAAGGACTACTCTCATTATATCGGCATTGTTCACCGAAACAATCCCGACGATTTGAAGGCTTCTCTGCTGTTGAATTTAGCGGGTCTGGAGGCTATGATCCACGTTGACTCGTTTGAATTTGCACCAGCTTAAATGGATGGGAATGGTCTGGTAGTGGTGCCGGCTGAATCTATTGACAACTCTATGGTGCTGCTGAGGAAGTTTAGAGAACTGTGTGACCTGCCGTCTAACAGAAACTCCGACAACACTTCACTGTACATGACATCTGTACAGCTCGCCTTCAGACTGACAATGGGACACAATTCATCAGCCAAAAGTTTAAAGACTTTGCCCAATGGTGGAACTTTCAACATGTCACCAACAGCCCTGAGTACCCACAGTCCAAAGGACTTGCCGAACGCGCTGTTGGGAGCGCCAAACAATTTGTGGAGTTCTCCTATCTGGCAAAATCTGATATCTACCTGGACCTGCTGAACTTGAGAAATATTGCAAGAAACAATGTTTTAGGCTCTCCAGCACAGCGCCTGATGTCCCGCCGAACGAGATGGAATAGGATGTTTAATTCCGTACACTGTTCGTCGCAGCATAAGGAGTTCATCCCTCCTATACGCGATTCTACACATACTGTGTAAAATACTACACAAACAACAACAAACAACGCACGGACACACTAAGCAAAACTGAGCTATTGGTATGGCGGAGGATGTGTATGCACACCCTGAGGGGAGTCATGACAGTGCTGTCATCTTTACACCCAGATAATGCTATGAAAAGTGGTTTTCGCAAAGCTGCAACTGCTTTGGAGCAGCTTGTTTTAACTGCAAAAAAAAAAACCATGTCTACCTGCAAATTATAATGATTCCGTTCACGATGTTCCATTTACTTCAAGGCAATAATATGCATAGACTCTACTCACTTGGGAAGTGAACAAGGACCATGTAAAATTTGCCTTTGAACTGCCTTTCCTCTGTAAAATGTGATCAAACCAATAATGGGGTGCTCCCACTATCACACACTTCCTACTCACTCACTCACTCCCTCACATCACCGCTCCCACTCACTCATGCTAAGATTTTGTTGCATGCCCATCACTTACTCATTCCTTCCATACGCACATGCCCACTCTCTTGCACTCGAGACTTCTCACGCTCGCTGTATCATGCACGTGCTCCTTCTGTAACTTGCTCCCATCTCCCACCTCTCTCATACACTCCCCTATGTGCTTTGTCCCTGCCCAGGTTCAGCCATTCGTCCTTTTTCGCTAGCTGACCATTGTCCACGCCTACCGCCCGTTGTTCAGTCCCTTTTTAAAAATACAGGAACCGTGCGCTCACCATTGCATGTGATCCCTCTCACCCCTTCAGTGCATCATACATTATCTCTTTCGCAATTGGCCCCTTCATCTAGTTGAATGCCCCATGCTCACACCACCTTGCCTGGCTCATCCTTGTGGTATTGACCACTAATTCTGCAGGGCATGTACCCTTGCTGGCTCAGTGCCTGGTGCGTGCATTACTTTTGTCTAAATTACATTTGTTGTATTCCTTTCCCCCCCCCCCCCCCCCAACACACGTTCACTGTGTGCTCTCTGCTGCATATGCTATCTCCATTTTTCTCACAGTAAAGTTTAGATAATCTGGCACCAACACATTTTTAATTAACTTCTTTTAGATGTTATATGGTATTGTAATCAATTTAACAGTAAATCTGTTACTTTTAAGGGGAACGAGTAAATTGAAAGGCATTATGGCCTACATCAGCTCGTGAACCAGATGCTAAACTGGGTACTTTCAATTATTCAAATAGCAGATTATTGAAATTTTACTATATTTCCTAGTTTTTAGCCAACATTAAATTAGACAGCACGGTCCATTGGCAGGAGTATGCAAAGAGCATCAATGATATGCGGACAAGCAGGGTGTGTAGGCAAGAAAATGGCAGATAGGACATACTGTGGAAAAATGTTCAATTATCCACCTTAGAATACATAATATGAAAATATTTGTTAAATGGTGAGAAATTGGTTTGTATTGATGTTCAAAGAGAACCAGAAGTGGCCAACATGCAGGTGTATCAAGTAATTGGCCAAATTATACGTTAGCCTTTATTATTAATGCACTTAAGATAAGTGCATTAATAATAAAGGCTAACGTATAATGTGTTCAATAAGGACCAGTTTAGCCAAAATAGTAAAGTTGTTTAACAGTATTTTGAAACCCTTTGTCTAAATTGTGTTGGGAAGAACAATTGAAGTTGCATGAAACAGGAAGGCAAAACCCTATAAAAAAGAATCTACTTGAGAAAAAAATACTTTTATATGTTAAATGCCAAATTCGACCATAATCAAAGTACAACTGGAAAGAGGCATATGGAATAACCAATGGTTTTCTGATTTAATAAAAGTTAGTGGCATAAGCAGGAAGAAAGCTTCACAGCAGTCTATGAAACTTAGGAGGAACAAGACACTAACAAGAAGTTATTCTCCTCTGGAAGAATCAGGTACAGTGTTTTAGATTTTGATGCATATTTTATATCTTAATGTTATCTGCAACAAATAAGTTTTTACCTGTCTAAAATTTTACTTTGACGTGTTTAAACCAATGTACAAATTTAGAATGCTTATTTCCTCTGGTCTTGGCTGCAAAGCAAAAGTACGTTCCTCTTTTATCTGATGAGGTTTTAATTTTTTGCACTTGGGAACCTGCAATCACTAGGCTAACACCAGGTTCAACTTTTCAGCTTCAATCACAGATTTTAAGGTAAGTCAATGTGTTCAATGTAAACCGATGTTCAAAAAGTAAGGGAATGAGAATCACAGAAACAAAGAAAATACATTTAATTTTCTTACAACTGTAAGTAAGTTTATGTATATTGGCCAAGTATTCACATACAAGGAATTTGCCTTGGTACTCAGCCCACAAGTAACATGACATACGGTGACAGTTACGAATGACTCAGAAAACACTAAACATTAATAATAATAAAACATTAATGATAAAACACCATTGATCATGCAGGCGAAAACCACTGCAAGTAATTCTTTTTCAATTTGGGTGTAACGTTATTCAGTATTAGTTAGTGTGCGAGAGGCGTATGAATCAGGCTTGCAGTCGCCATCGGCAGTAGTCTGCAGGCAAGCAGCACCAAATCCGTACTGGGACGCATCACATGTGAGCGTTACGGGCAACTCTAAAGCAAAATAGGCAAGGGTAGGTGCGCTGGCCAGCTGCAACAAGGATATCAAAAGCTCTTTGGTGCTGCGGATACCAGGACCATGCAGTGTATTTATGTGTCAGTTCCCGCGGGGGGGGGCAGATATATCGCTGAGGTTGGGAATAGATTTCCCCAGGTAGTTGACCATTCCAAAGAACCTTTGTAGAGTCAGGCTAGGCTACAGTCAATAAACATTGGGACTGAGATAGTCATTGAAAATTTAACCTATCATCACCAAATGTGGTATCTAAAAGTAGTCAAATGTGGTATCTAAAAGTGGTATCTAAAAGCAGTCACAACTTTACAGAAAATGTTAAGTATAATGGGGAAAAATAATAATTCTTGGTCTATTTATTTTCAAACTAATTGAAGGTATCTATAGTAGATGTATGAATTTATAGCTGTAAGAAACACCTGGCTTAAAGAGCTGGGCAAACAGCAGCTTGATGTTCCTGGTTGCATGGCTTTCAGATAAGATTGAGGGAGAAATTAGAAGGGCGGTGGCAATTGGTTCAAGAAAATTGGTTCAAGAAAGACGATGAAAAGGAATGATATGTGGGGAAAACTATGAACTAGACAAGCCACTTGATGGTCAATCAGTCTCAGAGTTGCGAAGAAGGTCAAGAACTTCACAGTAATTATATACCCCCCAAAGAGCAGGTTGGAACTGCCAAATTTGTGTTAATGTGTGGGATCACTGGTCAGTATGGACACAGTAGGCCGAAAGGCCTGTTTCGTCTGGGTGACACTAAACTACAAGATCTTTTCAAGGGTTTTGTTAATTTGTTAATAGTTCAGGAAGAACCGTGTATCTGAAATGTTTTATTTCAGAAACATCAATGTTTCAAAATTTAATATTAAACTCTCACATTAATATGAACTAACATGTATCGAGTACTAAACAATGGAACTAAATACTCACTACCTCAACCTACACACAGGCCTCTGGATTAAACAATTAAACCTCTGCTTTAACTGTTAAAGTAATTACTCTCTGACTGCACACCCTATTGATATCTAGTTGTTATTGTGATTTCATCACATCTTGAAGGGAAATGGAGCCTTGCTGCAATTCAGTCCCTCAGCAAACACTGAAATTCATATCCAAATATGTAGAGGTACAAATTGAGCAATATTGGCAACCACAAACAACAATTTTTCTATTGTACACTGGAGATTAGTTACTTTATATGAAGGAGTAGGCCATTCGGCCCTTCGAGTCAGCACCGCCATTCAATGTGATCATGGTTGATCATTCCCAATCACTATCCCATTCCTGCCTTCTCCCCATATCCCCTGACTCTGCTATTTTTAAGAGCCCTATCCAGCTGTCTTGAAAGTATCCAAACACCGGCCTCCACCTGAAGCAGAAAATTCTACAGACTCACAACTCTTTGTGAGAAAAAGTGTTTCCTCGTCTCCGTTCTGAATGGCTTACCCCTTATTCTTAAAATGTGGCCCCTGGTTCTGGACTCCCCCAACATCGGGAACATGTTTCCTGCCTCTAGCGTGTCCAAACCCTTAATAATCTTATATGTTTCAATAAGATCCCCTCTCATCCTTCTAAACTCTAGAGTATACAAGCCCAGCCACTCCATTCTCACAGCATATGACAGTCCCGCCATCCCGGGAATTAACCTTGTGAACCTACGCTGCACTCCCTCAATAGCAAGAATGTCCTTCCTCAAATTAGGGGACCAAAACTGCACACAATACACCAGGTGTGGTCTCATTAGGGCCTTGTACAACTGCAGAAGGACCTCTTTGTTCCTATACACAACTCCTCTGGATATAAAGGCCAACATGCCATTCACTACCTGTTAATCCCTACTCTTTGTTTCCTGTATGCCAACCAATTTTCTATCCATGTCAGCACTCTATCCCCAATACCATGTGCCCTAATTTTGCCCACTAATCTCCAATGTGGGACCTTATCAAATGCTTTCTGAAAGTCCAGGTACACTACATCCACTAGCTCTCCCTTGTCCATTTTCCTGTCTCTTCCCTCGCACCCTGCTGCTGCAGACAAACCATTGGTTGTGCCCCCTACTCCCTCACCACCACGCTCAGTACCCCGCTCGCCGTGCTCATCCCCTGGGTCACCAGTGCTCTCGCCGCATGGGTCCCCAGTTATTTCGCTGGTGAAGGGAGGAGACGCGGATCTCTACCGTATGCGAGCGGGACGGGTTTGCAGGGCGCACCTTAGATATGGGGATTTTGTTTGAACCATCTGTACTGCCTTGTATGCGCTATTAGCGTTACGATTACTATTAATCAGTCAGCAAATAGTAATGTGTTTATTCAATAGTCAATAGTCAGATTTATTTGTCACGTACACAATAAAGTGCAGTGAAATGAATTTGCCAGCAGCGGTACAATAAAAAAAAAACACAATACACAATAAAAAGTTAACACAAACATCCACCACAGCATTCATCGGGACCACAACCCTCCGCAGTCGCCGCTGCGGGCGGCCAGATGTGCAGACAAGGTAAGTCCTGAATCTGTGCTTCCCTACCGGAGACCGTGGCTTCAAGATGGTGTAGGCCGGCGGTCGAAGATCTAAAGTCCCCGCCATGCTGCAGTTAGAGGCACCGCAGACCGCGGCTTCAAAAGATGTTGTAGGCCGCGGGACGGCGGTCAGAGCTCCTCTCCAGGGATCCCCGGTGAGGGATCCCGCTCCGGATGGTAAGTCCCCGCCACGCCCGCAGTTAGAAGTAGGCCGGCGGTCCGAGCTCTTCTCCTCTGGGATACCGAACGAGGAATCTCAGGCGCCGTGCCAGCTGGAGCTCCGTAGACCGCAGCTTCAGGCTGCCGCGATCGGAGCGCTCCCCTCTGGTGACCCCCGGCGAGGGCTCGCCCACTCCGCGATGAAAAAGTCTACGCTGCGCCCGCTGCTGAAGCCCCGGGCCTGTCTCCGGGAAAGGCCGCACCAATCCTTTGTGTTAGGCCGCGAGGGAGGCGACGTGGAAAAAGTCACCTCTCCGTTGAGGAGGCGACCAAAGCAGTTTCCCCCCTACCCCCCCACACCATCCCCCACACAAGACACACCAAGAAACATTAAAAACACACATACTAAAAAAACAAAAAAGTAGAAAATGACTAATACACTGCTGGCAGGGCAGCCGGCTCGCAGGACCCCACCGACCAATGTCAAGAGGGAAGTAGGTCACTTTAATTTAGATGTGTTTCACTTTTATTCCTACAAGAAAAGATGTAGATTGGTTACTTTACTTACTAACCAATGTAATGCTTTATTATCAGAAGCTCCGCCTACGACCACACTATTCGTATCATCGCAACCTGACATGTGCAGTCAGTCTATGCTGCTGTACAGTAGAAACATGCTGTAGTATGTTATGTGTGTTATCCAATAAATACCGTTTTACCCTATTTGTGAGTATGTGTGATTTACTCGACATGCACCCAGTCTGAAGAAGTGTTTTGACCCGAAACGGCACCCATTCCTTCTCTCCAGAGATGCTTCCTGTCCCACTGAGTTACTCCAGCTTTTTGTGCTATCATTAGTCTATACAAAATAGTTACCATCAAAATTTCAATGATTAAAAACAATGAATACATTTTTATATTCATTGAGCATGATAGACTCGGGACGTAGCTCTTCACCCTTAGATAGTATCCTGTTGAGTAAGATGTCATAGTGTCAATATATTTTCATGTTTTCTTCTTGGGTAGTTTCTCATGATCAAGAATAACCCAATCTGGTTTTGTGCATTCTTAGGTTGACTCAAATATGGGCAAGTGGTGGCTGTTGATGTGGGCATGTAGATAGTTTGTGAGGTTGTTCCTTTTACAAATTATACCAGGATCCTGCACGTTCCCAACAAGTGGTGTTGGTTCTCAATACCACACAAAATGCTCCATTTGACTTTAAGCGGTCATGGCCAAATTAGCATATGCTGGAAATAAACAATAATATGTAATTAATCTGTACCATTGCTCTATTGAGATTATATCTTAAGCCTTTTGTCTTTCAGATATCAACATTTACCAAGATCAATGCTCTTGACTACACCAAGGCCTTATATACAAACAAACAATTTGTGAGTTTTGACACCATTTTGATTATTAGATCCATCTCAATACATTTCAGAGGTATGTGCATAACTCCCTATTTATTTTTTGCAGATAACTCCTTGCTTTTAGTTATTTTTTCTTGGAGGATCTGTAGAAAAGACAACATAAAGACTCTTCAACCAACTGTGAACCATTTGGGAACATTTATCAGAGCATTTTAATGGCCCAACCCCATTGTAGAGGTTTCCGCCGTTCCTCCCACCCGCACCCACATGCCATAGAGGTTGTTCGCTGTCCCTCGCACACCCACCTATGCCTACGCCTGTTGCGCCTTTGCTCACTGGTCCTGTGTCCACACGATCCGGCCGCCTTATTCAGACTCCCACCCATTTTCATTCCCCTGGTTCTGGGGGAGGGGTCCATGTAGCGGCACCCAGTGGTTAAGCTATGTTATGCAGAACCCTCGTCAGAGGTCGGGACTGTCACGTGACCAGATTTATTCGTGGGGTTTTGAGTTAGGATGTGTGTTCTGTTAACTAGTACTCTTTACGACAACAACAAAAACGTAAACAGTTTATCTCGACTACGTGCACGTGTATTTCAAATGGCTTGTTTTGTTAATAAAACTATTTGCTCTACCTGCTTGATCTCGCTACAACTGGTGAACCCATCGATCCAAAACATTTGTTTTGGATCCGCTACTATGGACGCAGCCGCTAACCTCGACGCCAACCCAACCCAGCAAAATCGCAATTTCGCTTAAGCTACCCGTTTTCTGGACAGCATATCCTCGCATATGGTTTCAGCACATCGAGGCCCAATTCCATATTCGGCACATTATCGCCGACACAACTAAATATTTCTACTTGGTCGGCGTGCCGGACCAAGAAACCGCCGGCTGCCTAATACATTACCTTCAACAACCACCTGCCGACGACAAGTACGAGGGCCTCAAGTCACTTCTGTTGCATACTTTTGGGCTCAACCGCCGCGATCAGGCCTCCAGGATCCTTCACATGGATGGCCTCGGTGACCGCAAGCCATCAATACTGATGAGCGAAATGCTCAAACTGATAGACGGTCATCAGCCTTGCCTTCTCTTTGAGTAGGCGTTCCTCGAAAGGATGCCAGACGACATCCAACTTCCAGCTTCCACCGCGCTGCAAACGGCAGCAGCGGATACCGATAAGCATCCGTGATGTTATTACCACCAAAGCTGGGGGTGCTGAGGCCCGCCGATGCTGTTCTCCCTGCTCGCATCCGGGAAAAGCTTCGGCCAATTGTCAGTAGAGACCAGGGGCGGAAATCCTGGCGGGTACAGGAGGGACACGTCCCCCTCATGCTTTGAGAGGTGGGGGATAATCCCCCACCCCCCCACAATGTTTTTTTTATCCAACTTTATCAGCCCGTTTCTAAGGGCTGAATCGGCCCATTCGCGGGGCCTTTCAGCGCCCTTTGCGGCTCAAAATCAAACTGCTGCATCAAGGCGATCAAGGCTCCCGATGTTGAAGCCCCCACCGGCCGATTCAAGCCCACGGCCGAAGCCTCGCGTGCATCTCGCTCTCTCCTCCAGCCCAGTGCGCCGCTTGACTCGGGGGTGATTCGATACAGCGTGGTCGGTGCCCGATGAGCAGAGGGAACCGGGACCGGGTCACCGCCAGGGATGGGGTTCTCTATCTGGAAGGCAGAGGGTCCGCTGTGGCTGCTGGCAGGTACACACAGAGAGAGAGAGAGAGAGAGAGAGAGAGGTCACTCGGCCCACTCGTTGCTGCTGCCTCACAGCGCCAGGGACACGGGTTTAGATCCTGACTCCGGGCGCTGTCTGTACGGAGTATTTTTCTCCCCACGAGCACCTTCTCTGATGTTGATCTCATCCTTGCTGCTGAACAGACCAAGCACCAGCACCGAGTGCTCGATCCGCCACCTCTCTCGCTTAACTTTATTTTGACAGTGGGTCTCCACAGGGCCCACGGCTGAAGCCTCCGAAGCATCGCATGTGAGTGTGAGTGTGCCGCCAAGAAATTGTATCTCCCCCCCCCCATGATTTGATAGCGATTTCCATGCCTGGTGTGGACTATCGCAGTCGGCCAGAAACATCACCTCTACATCTGGGACCGTCGTTCCAGGCTCCGTTTCCTTGTCGACACGGGAGCAGAGATCAGTATATTACCCCTGTCCAGAATCGACACCCATTCCGGTAAGTGAGGCCCTGCCCTTACCACCGTCAATGGCAGCCTAATCCGGACATATGGAGTCCACACAGTTCCCCTTATATTCGGCTCCTGCCATTTCACGTAGCCGTTCACCATCGCCGACGTCTCCCAACCGTTGTTAGGCGCCGATTTCCTACGGGCACACTCCCTGTTGGTAGGTGTTAAGGGCCAACATCTCGTCCAATCCGAGACTCTCCAATCTACCTCGTTGCGGCCTGCAGTCCCCATCACCCCACACCTCGACTCGGTGTCTTCCGCTGAGTTGGTGTCTGGCTCCCTGCTCAAGGTACCCAGCGATTTCATTCCAGCGGCACGTGGGCAGCAGGAACCCCCTTCGCGTGCAGGTGGGCAAGCTTGCCCCTGTCCCGACCTTCTATTCTTTTATTCTATCCCTAACTTCTCTTGTCACCCACAGTTGCCTCCTACTCCCCTTAGAATCTTTCTTCCTTTTGGAAAGATTAAGATTTGTCTTAATGGACAAACAAGAACTATTTAGAATATGGTCTCCATTCATTGACTATTTGAAGGGGCAAACCGGTTTGGCACAAGAACTTGACTGAAACCCGAATCAAGGATTAGATGAAGAATTACATTTTATAATCCATGGACATATCTCCAATTATGTATAATTAGCTGATTGTTCCATTCTCTTTTAATTTTTTGGCTTCTTTTCTCTCCCTCTCTATTATTTTCTATCTATATAAAAATTTTAAAAATATATAGAAGTACAATTATTATACAATTGATAATATAAACAATATTAATAATGTATGACTACTACAAACAAATTGTTTTTTATTATGTATTTACTTTTAATAAAAAAATTTAAACAAAAAAAAAAGAATCTTTCTTCCTTTTTGGAATGAAATGATCCTGCGTCATCCGGATTATGCCCAGAAATTCCTGGCATTGCTGTTCCACCGTCATTCCTGCTAGGATCCCCTTACATCTACCTTGGCCAGCTCCTCCCTCATGCCTTCATAGTCCCCTTTGTTCAACTGCATCACTGACACTTCCGATTTAACCTTCGCCTTCTCAAATTGCAGATTAAAACTAATCATATCATGATCACTACCTCCAAGCGGTTCCTTTACCTCTAGTTCTCTTATCAAATCAGGTTCATTGGACAACACTAAATCCAGAATTGCCTTTTCTCTGGTCGGCTCCATTACAAGCTGCTCTAAGAATCCATCTCGGAGGCACTCTACAAACTCTCTTTCTTGGGGTCCTGAACCAACATGATTTTCCCAGTCTACCTGCATATTGAAATCAACCATCACCATTACCATATACTATTGTTACATGCCAGTTTTAACTCCTGCTGCAACTTACACCCTACATCCGGGCTACTATTTGGTGGTCTGTAGGTAACACCAATTAGTGTCTCCTTGCCTTTGCAATTCCTCAACTCAATCCACAGTGAATCTACCTCGTCAGTCCCTATGTCTTCCCTCGCAAGGGTCTGAATTCTATCCCACACCAGCAGAGCTACCCCCCCTCCTCTGCCCACCTGCCTGTCCTTTCTAAAGGATATATAACCCTGAATATTAAGTTCCCATGCCCGATCCTCCTGCAGCCACATAATGATTAGTGTTTAATGTTTTATGTATCATTCTTAACTGTCCCTGTATGTCATGTTGTCACTTGTGGGCGGAGCACCAAGGCAAATTCCTTGTATGTGAATACTTGGCCAATAAACCTATTCATTCATTCACTCATTCATAATACAATCTGTTAAAGGCCATTGACGGATTGACAAATTATGGACCATCAGTTTTTAGTTGAGGGAAGATCTCAGGAAGATTTTTTTCATGTCCTACTGGATCTAGTCTGGGTCATAAAATGGCTCAAGTGGAGCAGTTGTGAATGGAGAACACAACATATTTAATAAACAGGCAGCAAATGCAGGGAGAGAAAAAAAATCATATCAACAAACTCAGGTCAACATTCTGCTGAAAGGATTTTGAGCTGAAATGTTAACTCAGTTTCTCTCTCCACACATGCTGATTGTCCTAACCTAAATATCTATGCTACCTTTGTTTCTTAAAGTACATGCCCACACCAGCAGGACCAGTCAGTTCTGTGTACATTGTCTCATTCCATGTGGGCGAGGCCGCTGGGCCCATGGTGTACAATCAGTTCAGTGTACTATTATTCAATCCCTGTGGCACCACGGAGACCGAGGTGTACAGTTAGTTCATAAGGGGCAGTGCCATCCCACTCGGGGACCACCAAGCCAAGGTATGAAGTTAGTTTACTGTGTACAGTGTCACCCCAGACGCGAGAGACCACCAGGCCAGGGTGCAGTCAGCTCACATTGTACACTTCTCCCCATGACAAGTCCACCATTTGTGATTAATGTAATTTGGCACTGTGGCCAGCATGGACATGGTGGACTGAAAGGGCCAATTTCAGTGCAGTACAATTCTGATTCCTTAACTTCTCTATTCAAAACTGCCACCTCCCACTCACCAACATTTTCTCTTTTCATTTCAAGTTTCAACATCTGCAATTTTTTGTTGTTGTTTTTTTTAAATTTATTTTTATTGGAGGGGGGAAAAAAATACAGTACATCTAAAGCATTGCATTACATTTCCATTTTATTTTTTATATATAACAACGAAATAAACCTTACCCACCCTCCCTAAACACCCCTTGGCAGCTAATGTGTTCACAATACAAACATATCACAAATAAAAATGCACATTTTAAGAATAATAAAATAACAAAACAGAATAAAGGCGGCTCCCCACCAACTGTCAAGTGCCCTCAGTCAATAGGTAGTTCCTTTAGACCCTCAAAGTATGATAACAAAGGTTCCCATTTCAAATAAAACTTTTTCACAGACCCCCTCAATGTGAATTTAATCTTTTCTAGCCTTAAAAAACCCATCACGTCTTCCAGCCAAGCAGCAGCAGATGGAGGAGTGGTAGCTTTCCAGACCAGCAAGATTCTCCTACGGGCCAAAAATGATGTCAATGTAATGATATCAGACTGGGTTGTATGTAAACCCAAGGTTTTATCTGCTACACCAAATACAGCTACAAGCGGGCAAGGTCTCACTGTCATCCCAAGGACTTCACTGATAGTTTTAAAAACCACTGCCCAGTAGTTACCAAGTTTGGGGCAAGACCAGAATGCATGAGCAAGATTGGCTGGAGGGAAGGAGCACCTGTCACAGCCAGCGTCTGTCCCCGGATATATGCTTTGCTTAAATGAACCCGTTGTAAAACTTTGAATTGTATGAGCCCCAATCTAGCACACGATGATGAGGAATGGACTCTTTTCAGTGCTTCTATCCAGCATTCCTCAGACAGATCTATACCAAGGTCGTCCTCCCACCTAGCTTTAACTTTGTTCAGGTTTTGACATCAGTTGAGAATATACTACAGAGATCAGTCCTTTATTTGCAAAGGTAAAAGTGAGTTTATCCAACACTGTGACAAGTGGGAGATCAGGAAAAGAGGGAAATGTTTTCATGGCAAAGTGACGGACCTGAAGATATTTAAAGAAATTATTATAACCATATAACCATATAACAATTACAGCACGGAAACAGGCCCTCCCGGCCCTTCCAGTCCGTGCCGACCATTTGTTTTCCCCTAGTCCCATCTACCTGCACTCAGACAATACCCCTCCATTCCCTTCACGTCCATATACCTATCCACTTTACTCTTAAATGTTAAAATCGATCCTGCCTCCACCACTTCTGCTGGAAGCTCATTCCACACAACCACCACCCTCTGAGTAAAGAAGTTCCCCCTCACGTTACCCCCCGAAACCTCTGTCCCTTAATTCTCATGTCATGCCCTCTTGTTTGAATCTTCCCTACCCTCAATGGGAAAAACGTATCCACGTCAACTCTGTCTATCCCTTTCATCATTTTAAAGACCTCAATCAAGTCCCCCCTTAACCTTCTGCGCTCCAAAGAATAAAGACCTAACTTGTTCAACCTTTCTCTGTAACATAGTTGCTGGAACCCTGGCAACATTCTAGTAAATCTCCTCTGTACTCTCTCTATTTTGTTGACATCCTTCCTATAACTAGGCGACCAAAATTGTACACCATACTCCAGAATTGGTCTTACCAATGCCTTGTACAATTTTAACATTACTTCCCTACTCCTATATTCAATGCTCTGATTTATAAAGGCCAGCACACCAAAGGCTTTCTTTACCACCCTATCTACATGCGATTCCACCTTCAGGGAACTATGCACAGTTATTCCTAGATCCCTCTGTTCCACAGCATTCCTCAATTCCCTACCATTTACCATGTACGTCCTATTTTGATTTGTCCTGCCAAGATGTAGCACTTCACACTTATCAGTATTAAACTCCATCTGCCATCTTTCAGCCCACTTTTCCAAATGGCCCAAATCTCTCTGTAGACTTTGAAAATCTACTTCATTATCCACAACACCACCTATCCTAGTATCATCTGCATACTTACTTATCCAATTTTCCACCCCATCATCCAGATCATTGATGTACATGACAAACAACAGTGGACCCAACACAGATCCCTGAGGCACCCCACTGGTCACCGGCTTCCAACCTGACAAACAGCCATCCACCATTACTCTCTGACATCTCCCATTCAGCAACTATTGAATCCATCTTGCTACTCCGCCATTAACACCCAAAGATTGAACCTTCTTAACCAACCTTCCATGGGGAACCTTGTCAAAGGCCTTACTGAAATCCATATAGACAACATCCACTGCTTTACCCTCATCAATTTCCCTAGTTACCGCTTCAAAAAATTCAAGAAGGTTTGTCAAACATGACCTTCCAGGCACAAATCCATGTTGACTGTTCCTGAACAGACCCTGTTTATCCAGATGCTTATATATATTATCTCTAAGTATCCTTTCCATTAATTTGCCCACCACTGGGCATGTGGGAGGCCATGTTTTTTGTGTAGGTTATCAAAACTATCAAATATGTTGTTAGTGTGTAAATCATTAATGCACATAAGTCCATTCAAACCCCACTGTCCAAAGGTTGAGTCAAGTGTGGAGGGGGGAATAAATGGTTACTGTGGATGGGACCCAGAACTGAAGCTGATGTAAACTTGGGGTTAATTGTCCCCAACCTAAACATTGCAGATGTTTGCCTGGATTAAGCTATTATATCATTCACCCTTAGCATGTGTCCAGACAAATTATTTGCGATCTGATTATTTTCCATTAACACGTGGCACTCAAGGCTGCCCTTTGTCTCTGCTTCTTTTTGCGATTGCAATTGAGCCTCTCTCTATTGCACTAAGGTCAACCATATTATTCCAGGGCATTAGGAGAGGAAACGGGGAACATCGTGTGTCTCTATATGCTGATGACCTCCTTCTTTATGTGAGCGACCCTACAGCCAGTGGCCCTGCAATTCTATCCTTGTTAGATCAGTTTCGAACTTTCTCTGGCTATAAACGAAACCTCCAAAAAAGCGAATGCTTTCCCATCAACCTAGCCCTACAGATCCGACAGGAATCCCTGCCCTTTCCCATATCTCAAGAAGGTTTTGTATATCTAGGAATACACATTACCTGCTCTTTCACATCCCTGTTTGCAGCTAACTATATGCCTCAAGTTAGCCAAATGAAGGCTGACTTTGAGAGATGGCGTAGTGTACCTCTCACTATGGCTGGGAGAGTGCAGCCGATGAAGATGACTGTACTTCCCAGATTTCTTTACTTGTTCCAATGTTTGCCGGTCTTCCTATCCAAGTCATTTTTTAACTCAGTTAACCAATTTATAACCTTTATATGGGGTTCCAAGGGTCAATAAGTGCACTCTCCAAAGAGGTCGTGAAGTAGGTGGACTGGGCCTTCCTAGCTTTATTCATTATTACTGGGCATCCAATATCCAAAATGTATTATTCTGGCTCCACCGACCAGTGTCTGCTTGAGTCACAGTCTTGTTATTCCTCGTCTCTCCCAGCTTTAGTATATTCCTCCCTGCCATTGAAACCCTCATGATTTACATCCAACCCTGTCGTACTAGCCACCATCAAAATGTTTAATCAATTTAGTTGCCAAAAACGAAATTCTCATGTCATGCCCTCTTGTTTGAATCTTCCCTACACTCAATGGGAAAACCGTATCCACGTCAACTCTGTCTATCCCTTTCATCATTTTAAAGACCTCAATCAAGTCCCCCCTTAACCTTCTGCGCTCCAAAGAATAAAGACCTAACTTGTTCAACCTTTCTCTGTAACATAGTTGCTGGAACCCTGGCAACATTCTAGTAAATCTCTCTGTACTCTCTCTATTTTGTTGACATCCTTCCTATAATTAGGCGACCAAAATTGTACACCATACTCCAGAATTGGTCTTACCAATGCCTTGTACAATTTTAACATTACTTCCCTACTCCTATATTCAATGCTCTGATTTATAAAGGCCAGCACACCAAAGGCTTTATTTACCACCCTATCTACATACGATTCCACCTTCAGGGAACTATGCACAGTTATTCCTAGATCCCTCTGTTCCACAGCATTCCTCAATTCCCTACCATTTACCATGTACGTCCTATTTTGATTTGTCCTGCCAAGATGTAGCACTTCACACTTAACAGCATTAAACTCCATCTGCCATCTTTCAGCCCACTTTTCCAAATGGCCCAAATTGTTTAAGGTTTAGAATTATATAAATAGAGAGAGTACAGAGGAGATTTACTAGAATGTTGCCTGGGTTCCAGCAACTATGTTACAGAGAAAGGTTGAACAAGTTAGGTCTTTATTCTTTGGAGTGCAGAAGGTTAAGGGGGGGACTTGATTGAGGTCTTTAAAATGATGAAAGGGATAGACAGAGTTGATGTGGATAAGCTTTTCCCATTGAGGGTAGGGAAAATTCAAACAAGAGGGCATGACATGAGAATTAAGGGACAGAAGTTTAGGGGTAACATGAGGGGGAACTTCTTTACTCAGAGAGTGGTGGCTGTGTGGAATGAGCTTCCAGCAGAAGTGGTGGAGGCAGGATCGATTTTAACATTTAAAAGCAAAGTGGATATATATATGGATGGGAAGGGAATGGAGGGGTATGGTCTGAGTGCAGGTAGATGGGACTAGGGGAAAATAAATGGTCGGCACGGTCTGGAAGGGCCGAGAGGGCCTGTTTCCGTGCTGTAATTGTTATATGGTTATATGGTTATAAATGAAAATACAAGCAAATACTGGCTGAATGAGAACTTTTTTTTAGTAAATTGAATAAGGATCTGAAGGGTATCAGGGGTTATGTGGCAAATGTAGAACAATGGGGTTGAAATGGAAAGATAGAACAGCCATGATTGAATGGCAGGGTAGACTTGATGAGCCGAATGGCCTGATTCTGCTCTTAGAACTTAATTTGTGTAATTTATGTTTTGTGCATTGTCTAAGTCTATGTACCTGATGTCGCTGAAAGCCAGAGTTTATTTATATCTGTACCTCACCAGTACTTGTGCATAGGTCAATAAACTCAACTTGACAAATAATTTAACAATGATAGCCCGAAATGGAGCAGGACACATTTGTTTGTGGCAAGATATGGAATTCCAAAGCTGAAATCAAAACTGTATTTCCATAGATCAATTCCTTCACTTCTTTACATCAAGCACCTGTGGACTCGACCCATGAAACAATTATTGATGCCACCTCTCCATTCAACTCGTTCAGTGCTCTCTCCCAGTTCGCCTCGCAGTTCCTGTGATCCATTGCAACCTCAATTACTCAACACTCGTGACTTGGAAACTCTCCACCACCTCAAACCTACAATCGTTCGTTAACCGTTCTGGCCCCACTCACCGAGCTCCCGGTGGCTGCACCACCTGCCAGCTCGTCGTGCGCTCGCAAATACTTAGCGGTGCGCGGCGCGCGGCAGGTTCAACCAAAGCTGACGGAGCGCTCGATGATCTTTGCCACGTGACCGAGCGCCCGCCGCTTCGCCACTGAAAGTTCGGCGCGAGCGGACGGTTTGAAAGAGCCGGCGGCAACTGATTATAACGTCTCGAAACAGTTTTCACCACAATATCGTACTACAAGTGTTAACCCAGACAATATCTTACAGCAGGTATTAACCTACGCAACAGTACTTCTCAAGTGGACACAAAATACTGGAGTAACTCAGCAGGACAGACAGCATATCTGGAGAGAAGGAATGTGTGACGTTTCGGGTCACAAGTTATTGGAGTAGGATTAGGCCATTCGGCCCATCGAGTCCACTCTGCCACCGGCTGATCTCTGCCTCCCAATCCCATTTTCCTGCCTTCTTCCCATAATCCTTGACACCCGTTCTAATCAAGACTTTGTCTATCTCTGCCATAAAAATATCCACTGACTTGGCCTCCATATAATGCCTGCTATGTGATGCGTTGTTCATCCTGTTGTGTGTTCATCTCTGCTGTGTGATCTTGTTTTGTTTATCTCCTGCATGATCTTGTGTTCATCTCTGCTGTTACTCCAGCATTTTGTGTCTAACTTTTATACCTGGTTTGACCCAGCATCTGCAGTTCCTTCTTACACAGTATTTCTCAAACTTTAAGCCAGACAATATCCCTTGGTAGTTATTAGCACAGTATGAATCCAGGTGAAATTGTGCAGCAGGCATTCACATTCAGTGTATGCACAGAACCGGTGACTGACAGCAGAAAATAACAACTTTAAGAACACACTGCAGGAAATGAACAACACAAGATCATGCAGCAGGAAATAACATCACACAGCAGAGAATTAGCAACACAACACACAAAAGGAGATGAACACCACACAGAAGGGCATGAACAACACTCAATCACACAACAGGCGGTGAACCACACAAGATCATACAGAAGGACGTGAACCACACAAGATCATACAGCAGGAGATGAATCACACAAGATCACACAGCAGAGATGAAGAACACAACAGGATGAACAAGAACAAGAAGATAGACACCGAAAGCTGGAGTTACTCAGCGGGCCAAGCAGCATCTCTGGAGCAAAGAAATAGGTGATGTTTCGGATCGAGACACTTCTTCAGACCTTCAGGGGATGAACAACACAAGATCACACAACAGGAGGTGAACCACACAGATCATTCAGCAACAGTTAACAGCACAAGATCATACGGCCGGGATGAACCACACAAGATCATACATAGAAACATAGAAAATAGGTGCAGGAGGAGGCCAGTCGGCCCTTCAAGCCAGCACCCACATTCATTGTGATCATGGCTGATCGTCCGCTATCAATAACCCGTGCCTGCCTTCTCCCCATATCCCTTGACTCCACTAGCCCCTAGAGCTCTATCCAACTCTCTCTCAAATCCATCCAGTGATTTGGCCTCCACTGCCCTCTGTGGCAGGGAATTCCATAAATTCACAACCCTCTGGGTAAAAAGTTTTTTTTCCCACCTCAGCCTTAAATGACCTCCCCTTTATTCTAAGACTGTGGCCCCTGGTTCTGGACTCACCCAACATTGGGAACATTTTTCCTGCATCTAGCTTGTCCAGTCCTTTTATAATCTTATATGTTTCTATAAGATTCCCCCCTCATCCTTCTAAACTCCAGTGAATGCAAGCCTAGTCTTTTCAATCTTTCCTCATATGATAGTCCTGCCATCCCAGGGATCAATCTTGTGCAGTAGGAGATAAACAACATAAGATCACACAACAGGAGGTGAATCACACAAGATCATACAGTAAGAGATGAACAGCACAAGATCACACAGCAGGACATGAACAACACAAGATCACGCAGCAGGAGATGAACAACACAAGATCACACAGCAGGGGTGGACAGCGAATCACACAGCAGGAGATGAACAACACAAGATCCCTATGCAGGAGATCATCGACATCATACAGCAGATGAACACATTACACAAGAGACTAACAACACAAAATTACACAGCAGGAGAGGAACACATCACCCAGCAAGAGATGAAGAACACATTACATTGCAGACAATAAGAAATGACCCACACAATATTGTTCAATAGGTATTGATCGGTCATACTATTGTCAAACCTGATATTGTACCATACTGGCACAAAATAGTATTGTACAGCTGCTACTGGCCCAACACAACATTATACAGCAGAGATTGAGTAGAGTAGACACTGTATTGTGTACTAATAGAAAAATAGGTACAGGAGTAGGCATTTGATCCTTTGAGCCAGCACTGCCATTCAATATGATCATGGCTGATCAGTGAATTGGCCTCCACAGCCGACTGTGGCAGAGAATTCCACAGATTCATAACTCTGGGTTAAAATGTTTTTCCTCATCTCAGTCCTAAATGGCCTACCCCTTATTCTTAAACTGTGACCCCTGGTTCTGGACTCTCCCAACATCAGAAACATTTTTCCTACATCTAGCTTGTCCAATCCTTTAAGAATGTTATATGTTTCTATAAGATTCCCTCTCATCCTTCTGAATTCCAGTGACTACAAGCACAGTCAACCCATTCTTTCATCATATGTCAGCCCCGCCATCCCGAAATTAACCTGGTGAACCTATGCTGTACTCCCTCAATAGCAATAATGTCCTTCCTCTAATTAGGAGACCAAAATTGTGCACAATACTCCAGGTGTGGTCTCATTAGGGCCCTGTACAACAGCAGTAGGACCTCCTTGCTCCTAAACTCAAATCCTCTCCCAATGAAGGCAAACATGCCATTAGCTTTCTTCACTGCCTGCTGTACCTGCAATGCTTACTTTCAGTGACTGATGTACAAGCATACACAGGACTCGCTGAAATTCCCGTTTTCCTAATCTGACACCATTCAGATAATAATATGCCTTCCTGTTCTTGCCACCAAAGTGGATAACCTCACATTTATCACATTGTACTGCATCTGCCCACTCACCCAACCTATCCAAGTCACCCTGCAGCCTCATAGCATCCTCCTCACAGATCACACTGCCACCCTGCTTTGTGTCATCTGCAAACTTGGAGAGGTTACATTTAATTCCCTCGTCTAAATCATTAATTTTTATTGTAAATAACTGGGGTCCCAGCACCGAGCCTTGCGGCACTCTATTAGTCACTGCCTGCCATTCTGAAAGAGACCCGTTAATTCCTACTCTTTGCTTCCTGTCTGCCAACCAGTTCCCTATCCATGTCAATACCCTACCCCAAATACCATATGTTCTAAATTTGCATACTAATCTCTTGTGTGGGACCTTGTCAAAGGCTTTTTGAAACTACAGTCCCTTATTCATTCTATTTGTTACATCCTCAACAAATTCCAGAAGATTCGTCCAGCATGGTTTCCCCTTCGTAAATCCGATCCTGTCATTGCTTTCCAAATGCGCAGCTATTGCATCTTTAATAATCGACTCAAGCATATTCCCCACTACCGATGTCAGGTTAACTGGTCTATAATTCCCTATTTTCTCTCTTTACCTCCTTTCTTAAAACGTGGGGTTACATGAACTACCCTCCAGTCCACAGGAACTGATCCAGAGTCCATAGAACATTGGAAAATGATCACCAATGCATCCATGATTGCTAGGGCCACCTCTTTGAGTACTCTGGGATGCAGACCATCAGACCCTAGAGATTTATCTGCCTTCAGTCCCAACAGTTTACCTCACACCATTTCCTGACTAATGTGGATTTCTTTCAATTCGTCCCTCCCACTAAATCCTCGGTCCCCTAGTATTTCCAGGAGATTGTTTGTGTCTTCCTTAGTGAAGACAGAACCAAAGTATTTGTTTAGCTGGTCTGTCATTTCCTTGTTTCCCATTATAGATTCACCTGTTTCTGACTGTAAGGGACCTACATTTGTTTTCACTAATATTTTCCGCTTCACATATCTTTAGAAGCTTTTACAGTCAGTTTTTATATTCCCACAAACTTTCTTTCATGCTCTATTTCCCATCTCTTAACTAACCGTTTTGTTTTTCATTGTTGAATTCTAAAATTCTCACAGTCCTCCAATTTGCTGCGTCCTCTGGTCAATTTATATGCCTCTTCCTTGGATTTAACATTATCCCTAATTTCCCTCATTAGCCACGGCTGAGCCGCCTTCCCTGTTTCAATTTTACACCAGACAGGGATGAACAATTGTTGTAAATCACCCATGCAATCTTTAAATCTTTTCCATTGCATATCCACCGTTACCCTTTTAAGTATCATTTGCCAGTCTATCCTAGCCAATTCCCATCCCATGCCATCAAAGTTATATTGTTCATTGAATCAAAGTTATATAAGATTGAGGATAATCCAAAGATATTTTATAAGTATACTAGACCAAGTGCAGACCCGTTTGGTCTGCTCCCCCAACGCACCCGTTCCCTACCAGTAGCCTCCACGGGAGGCGTAGTCTTCCAACTCAAGCCGTTCCCGAACGTAAGATTCCAACACTCCCCTGCCTCCCTCAGCAGTGTTCTTTAAAAAAAAATTCAATTACACTTGCCCTGCATGTTGCAATAGTAATTTGCCCTCCCCCTGATAGCCGAACCATTGTCATCAGTTTTGACATTCAAAGTTTTGACATTCAAAGTATTTTGATTTTTTTAAACTTTAATCAGTAATAAGTCGAGAAATAAAACATAAAATGTTCAGTGAGGGTGATCTCTGCCTTGAGGGGAAAAATGTGAATCAGAACATGTAAAAATCTTGTGAAAGTTGGCATTTTTAAAGCTTCAATCGCGAATAACGTGTCAAATATAGGATTAAATCGTCAGTGAGGCTGATCACTGCTAGCCGAGCCATTGCGACGTCATCAGTTGAAGATGGTCGTTTTAATTTCAAAGTCTTTTGACGTTTTTAGACTTTTCATTAATGAGTTGAGAAATAAAGCATAAAATGTTTAAATAAGGTGCTCCTGGCCTCGAGGAGAAATTTGTCAATCGAAATATGTAAAAATGTAATCGTTACCGCGTAGTGTTTAAAGACAACCACACATACACACACACCCACACACACACACACATATACACACATACAAGATCAGACTTTATGCAAGTATATGATATGATATATATGATGATTAAGGATAAATGGGTAACTGGTTACTGAGGGTTCCCTCTCTAGATCCCCTTTTCCCTTATATACTCCATCTTAAAGAGCTCCCATTCAGCTGCAGTGAAAGTACATTACCTCGATGGATAGGATAGGAAATGGAATAATATTTCCTTACAACATAGACGAAGGACATTTGACCCACTGAGTCTATGCTAGCTTGTGGAACAATCCCATTTCACCCAGTGAGTTCTCTGTAACCTATTCTCTCACACCCGCCCATCAAATTCTCCATGATTCTCCTCCCAACCACCTACACTAGAGATAATTAAACTTACCGATTACCTACCTTCGTTAACCTACCAATGATATGTCTTTCATAGATGTGTGGCAGAACATAAGAGAACCTGAGGGAAATTAATGAGGTCATAGAATTTATAAAACTTCACGCAGACAAGCAGTGGAGGTCAGGATCGAACCTGGTTTATTGGAGCTGGTAGACAGCACCACTATCTGCCATGATTTATTGAAAGCAAAAATTCCATGTATGACCAAAAAGATGGAGAGGTTGACAGAATAGAAACAAGAGCCTGTAACAGATGCCAGGTTATTCACATAATGGGTGGATGGCTTTGATGTCCCCAGGGAAAAGCCTCAGTGGGCAGTCGTTCACGATGTGTCGGATTTTTAAAAGATTTGTTTAAGATACCAAAGATAGATCGATGATTTATTTCAACACCATAAAATATTTACAAAATTGATGGCTCAAATTTGAAAACGATTGAGAGGTGTTTTAATGTTTAAGAAAGAACTGTAGATGCTGGAAAAATTAAAGGTAGGCAGAAAGCTGGAGAAACTCAGCGGGTGAGGCAGCATCTATGGAGTGAAGGAATAGGCGACGTTTCGGGTGTAGACCGAAGAAGGGTCTCGACCCGAGAGGTGTTTTAACGTATGCTTGAAAACATAAGAAAATAAGATCTAGTAACAGTTGCTTTGGCATTTGTTAAGATCAAGGCTGATTTTCTACTTCAGCTTATGTGAATTCAAAAGTCAATAAAGTAATTTAGCAGTTTTTATACTTTTTTTCAGGCGAAATGGCTGGGAGGAAAAAGGAGATTCAAATTGAGGTATAGATTCTTTTAATTTAAATACAATTTTAAAATCTTGATAAGGGAAGGAGCAAAGTAGAGATAATCCAGGAAATTATAGGCCCATGAGCCTCACGTCAGTAGTAGGGAAGCTATTGGAGGGGAATCATTTCGATGGGACTTACTCACATTTGGAAGAAAAGGGGTCAATAAATGAGTTTGGTATTCCGACTGCGCATGCCCAGGTCATAGGTCACTAGCTATAAAACAGTCTCGGCAATGGTGGTGCTGCATTGTGTGCAGGCTTCCGTTTCATCCATAGTCGGGGTCGGGGTCGGCTCGCCATCGCTGCGGATGCTGCTGAGTTGCTGGGCCGTTCCCGTCCCCTCCCCAGTGCCCTAGACACTGTTCAGACATGTCTAGGTTGGCCCTCGGCTGGTGGGGCGGCCACGGACTTGCAGCCGCTGGCTCCAGCTAGTCCAGCCTGGTTGGCTGGCAGCCCACCACCTCCATCCCCCTCCCCTCAGTCCGACACAGAGATCCTGCTGAAGATGGGCAGCCGCCAGCCTTGCTCGAAGACGGGCGATGTGGTGCCGTTACCGCTGGTGTCATCCTGGTCGAAGAGTGATTCTGCGGATGGGCTCCTGCCGGCCATGGGCAGGCCGGGCGCCCGCCGGAGCTGCTGGTGCTGTTGGTGGTGCTGCGGCAGCAGCAACTGTCTCCCCATCCCTTGCCCAGCCCCAAGCCCAGAGTCTGGGCCAGCTCCAACTCCAGGTCGGGGCTGAAGGCTGCCCGTAGTGCAGCACAGTCGGGTGCCGGGCCACAGGAGTCTGAGCCCAGGCTGCGGAAGCCGGTGGTGTGCAAGGTACGGTTTGTGCTTGGGGTGGCGGCTGAGGGAGCGCAGCTCGCCAGGCCGTGGGCGAACTGACACTTGTCGCCAAGCGGCTCATCAGGGAGCGGGTTCCTCTGGAGTTGGAGCAGTGTTGGGCTGAAGTTGGCGCTGGCTGTGGGTTCTGTGGGCTTGGGGCTGCTGGTGTTGTCGGTCCAGGCTGTCGGTCGGTCTGGCGGGAGAGGCGGGGGTGAAGCTGGGGTTGGCACTTCCCCGCGCTGGGCCTGGGGGACGGTGTCTCGTCGGGCTGGACGTCTCCGGCTGCCGGGCGGGGATGGGACACTCGGGTGGGGGAGAGTGGGGGGGGGGGGGGGGTGAGTGGACCGGGTACGGTCCAGTGGTGGTTCGGTAGTGCTTGTGGTGCCGGGGACACAGGTTCAATCCTGGCTGCGGATGAGGCGCGATTCTGTGTATGTCAGCTGTCTCCCCCTGCTTCGTTCGATTTTTATTTATAGTGTTCGACCTTTGACAAATCCCATGATTCCTTGCATTTTTCAGTATACCAAACTCGCTTATTAAGGGCAGGTTCGTCCACAGCAGTTATGTTTTACTAACTTGGTTGAGTTTTTGAGGAAGTGATTAAGGTAATTAGTCCGGATAGAGTAGCGGATACTGTCTACGTGGATTTTAATAAGCCATTTGATAAAATTCCTCATGGTTGGCTGATTCAGTAGATTAAGATACATGGGATTCACAGTGATCTGGTAGATAGTGAGGAAGGCTGTCAAAGACTACAGCTGCATAAAAATCAGTTAGATCAGTTACAGATACGGAAGGAGAAATGGCAGATGGAGTTTAATTCAAGCAAGTGTGAGGTGTTGCACTTGGGAGGTCGAATGTAAGGGGAAAGTATATAGTTAATGGCTAGACCATTAACAACATTGATGAACAGGTAGATCTTGGGGTCCAACTCCATAGCTCCCTGATAGTGGCAACAAAAGTAGATAGTGATAAAGAAGGCATAAAGTATGCCTTTGGTTAGGCCATATTTGAAGTATTTTTTGCTGTTCTGTTTACCCTTTTGCAGGAAGGATGGCTTTGGAGAGGATGCAGATTAAGTTTGCCAGAGTCCTGCATGGATTAAAGTGTATTACCCATAAGGAGAGGTTGGACAAACTTGGATTATTTTCTCTGGAGCAACAGAGCTTGACGGGAGATATGATGGAAGTATATTAAATTATTAGTGGCATTGATAGGGGAGAGAGTCAGAACCTATTCCCAGGGTAGAAATATTGAAGACATTGCATTGTAAGAGGGGGAAAGCTTAAAGGAGATGTGCAGAGAGTGGTGGGTGCTTGCAACATGCTACCGGGGTGGTGGTGGAAGCAAATACAATGTTTATTGTTTAAGAGGCTTTTAGATAGGCACATGGATATGCAATAAATAGATGGATATGGATCACACGGAGGCAGAGGACATTAGATTAACTTTACATCATGTTCGACACAGTCATTGTTGCTGCAGGACCTGTTCCTGTGCTATACTGTTCTATGTTCTATATTCTACAAATTTTAAACAATGTTATTTCTCCCTATCAGACGCCATTACACAATGAAACAGAATGGGATGAAATGTTTGAAGCAAAAGGCTTATCAGGTGTGAATGCATCATAATTTTACGTGAAAATGTCCAACCTTAGTTGTTTAAATATGATTATCTTTATATTCACTTTTATTCAGTTCATTTAAAGTGCAAGACCATTGCTTGAAAATATCTTACATAGATTATATTTTATGATTGCATGAAGTAAGGAATCCTATACTGTAATGCAAATGTTACTTTATTTTAATTTCTTCATTAAAATGATCACAAAAGGTCACTGCGCAGATGAAGGATGTTCTATCCATCTATGTAAGAACAATCCATTAATGCAATTAATGCGACAACCAGTGATGGCCCTTTCATATACTTCTCCAGTTCTATTTTGATTATCGGATGGTTGTGCCTAAACATTAATTATGTAACAAATATTTTCCCTTCTGTCATAATGGAAATATTAATAATAAATATTAATGCACTATAAATCATTTTCCCATTACCTTTCTTGTAATTTGAAGGAATATATATTTATTGCACATTATGTATCATTTCCTAAAATGCCACACATTGCCTACACAGCCAATCTACCCCTCATACCCACACTAATTGTAAATATAACCAGATGCCTGGTATATCCACCTCTTTATCATTACTATCGAAGCAGAGGATCAAATCTGGTTCAATGAGATGTGCAGAAGCCCATGTCAGGATTTGCAGCTAAATATGATAATGTGCCAATCTAAACTGCAAACCAAGACTGTATGCATGCTAAAAGGCAAAAAGAGAATGCATTTGTACAGAGCTATGTGATCTCACAGATGGAAGCTATGCAGTCCCAAGACAGTGAATTGTGGTGGTGAATGAAACTGATGACAGAAAGGCAGATCTTATATTCATTCTCAACTCTGACTGGGTACAGTATGTGAGTATAACAGATAAGACTGAACCATGTGCAACCACATTCAAGCAGAGATGCCATATATATAAATTCATTTTGGCTTCATCCCACCATCTCCACCATAACAGAAGCTAGTCTTTAGGTTATGGTAGGTGTGTCAGAATTAAGCCAAAATGAATTAACGTAGAGAGGGATATGCCAGTCCATGAGGTTACAAGTAATATAGGGTGCCTGAGGAGATGGGCTGTGATAGATTGAGCATATTAAAGGATATATCAGCTAGTCTTTAGCCAATGTCCTTGTGATATTAAGTAACACACTGACTCAGGTTACAACAAAGCCTATAGGACCAGACAATATCCCAGCTGCAATACTGAAGATTTGCACTTAAAGACTCATTGTACCTTTAGCCAACCTGTTCCAATATAGTTACCTTAGCAGCACCTAAGGATGTGAACAAATGGCAGTGGTATTGCCTGCTCACAAAAAAAAGATAGGACATAAATTAATCTGACTACTACTGGTTGCATCACGACTTGGTTTGACAAAATGAATGCCCAGGAGCGAAGAGGACTGCAAAAAGTAGTGAACACTGCCCAGTACATTACGGATTCGGACCTCCCCACCATGGAAGGGATTTACAAGAGTCGTTACCTCAAGAAGGCAACCAGCATCACCATTAACCCACACCACCATGGCCACACACTGATTTCCCCCTTTCCATCAGGAAGATGGTACAAGAGCCTGAAAAAAGTAATGTCCAGTTTCAGGAGCAACTTCTTCCCTACAGCCATCAGATTATTATACACTGTAACCTCCACTAAGCTCTGAACAACATACTTAGGTGCATTGGTTTTTGTCTTTTTGCACTATTATTGTTTGTATTTTATGTGAACATAAGTATATGAATTTTCTTTCTCGTTTACAATACTATTTATAGTGTACTACTAGACTAAGTGGGACCCGTCGGGTCCCAGCATCACATGGGAGGGCTGGTCCCCCAACGCAATATTCCACCTCTCCACCAATTTCAATATTGGTGGCCAATGGGGGGGGGGGGGGGGGGGGGGGGGTTGGAGCGCTAGTACGGGTGATGTGCACTGAAGGGACTGGTTTCCAGGGGGCTAGTATGGATATTGTGGGCCGAATGGATTCTTGGGCTGGCGGCTCAGTCACTTAAGCCTGTTGTGCTGGCAGCTCACTCACTCACGCTGGTGGGCTCGCTGTTGACATGACTATTCCTTGAAATTCCATTTCAAGCAGGGTGCAAGGGCACCAAATTCAAGTGCAGTTTCATACCATTTCAAGCAGGGTGCAAGGCCACTAAAGACAGCAAGTTGTGACCTCTCCCTCCCCCATCTTACAGAGACTGAGCCACGCCCACACTTCTGGGTTTTATAGTCCCTCCCACCAGAAAGGGCATGGCCTTCATGGCGTGATTGAGAGGAGAGAGAATCTCAACATTTTTTAAACACTAATAAGTCTTTTATTTTTCATCAATGGGAAATCGACACCTGATTAGCGGAGGGGGACTCTGAGTAAGATGGCCAAAAATCACAGCCGTACGTGGTAGCATTTTTTTCTAAAATCAATATAAAGCGCAAACAGGAAGTGGTCAAGATTAGACTTTTAATTATATAGAAGGCAAGGCAGCTCTAATTAGGCAAGGCAGCTCTAATTAGGCAAGGCAGCTCTAATTAGGCAAGGCAGCTCGCTTTAGCACTTTCAAAACCAAAGGCAAGGCAGCTTGCTTTAGCACTTTCAAGACCAAAGGCAAGGCAGCTTGCTTTAGCACTTTCAAAACCAAAGGCAAGGCAGCTTGCTTTAGCACTTTCAAAACCAAAGGCAGCTTGCTTTCGCACTTTCAAAACCAAAGGCAAGGCAGCTTGCTTTAGCACTTTCAAAACCAAAGGCATGGGAGCTTGCTTTAGCACTTTCAAAACCAAAGGCAAGGCAGCTTGCTTTAGCACTTTCAAAACCAAAGGCAAGGCAGCTTGCTTTAGCACTTTCAAAATCAAAGCCAAGGCAGCTTGCTTTAGCACTTTCAAAACCAAAGGCAAGGCAGCTTACTTTAGCACTTTCAAAACCAAAGGCAAGGCAGTTTGCTTTAGCACTTTCAAAACCAAAGGCAACACAGCTTGCTTTAGCACTTTCAAAACCAAAGGCAACACAGCTTTAGCACTTTCAAACCAAAACACACTTTTGCATTTTCAAACTCCATTTTCAAACCACATTAAGGGCACTGACAAGTCAGTAAAACCACTCACAGTTTAGTAGACATGCGTTCAGTGTTATTCACAGCTCAGTCTGAGAATTGCGACCTCTCGCTCCCCCATCTTGCAGAGAACTGAGGCACCTCCACACTTCCGGGTTTTATAGTCCCTCCCGAAGGGGCGTGGCCTTCAGGAGAGAGAATCTCAACATTTTTTTAAACACTAATTACTCTTTTATTTTTCATCGATGGGAAAAATCCTCTTGTCCTGCGCAGCGGAGGGGGACTCTGAGTAAGGTGACCAAAAATCACAGCCGTAAGTGATAAAATCAATATACAGAACAACAGGAAGTTGTCAAGATCAGACTTTTAGTAATATAGATAGATGTTTACATATTCTATTGTGCCTCTGCAAATAAGAATTTCATTGTTCTTTCCTGGATATATGACAATAAAACACTTGACCCTTACTCTTGTTGCCCAATCAGTCTACTCCCAATTATCAGCAAAGTGATAGGAGCTGCGTTTGTCTGTGTGTCAAACAGCACCTACCAAAAGTCTGACCACAGATCCATCTTTAGTCTAAAAATGAATCAAAGAGCTAGGGGTAGAATGACTTCTCTTGACATCAATACAACTTTTTAGTGAATGTTGCATCAACAAGGCTTGATAAGCAGTGTGTTCTGTTTTTTTCTACTTTTTTTATTTTTTCAGTGGTGTGGGGGGATGAGGGGGAAACCACTTAGATCGCCTCCTCCACAAGAGGCGACTTTTTCCAGGTCGCCTCTCGCGTGGCCTTTCCCGGAGTCACGCCCGGGACTTCAGCGGCGGGCGCAGCGTGGACACTCGGCGTGGAGCGGGCGAGCCTCCGCTGGGGCTCGCCGGAGGGGAGCGCTCTGTTTCGCTGGCCTGCGGCAGCCGGCAGCCTGGCGCTGCAGTCTGCAGAGCTCCAGCCGGCGTGGCGTCCGCAGCCCGGGATCCCTCGTGGGGGACACGGGAGAAGAAGCCACCACTGCCGGCCCGCGGCCTACTTCTACCGCGTGGTCTGGCGTGGACATACCATCACCCCTGGAGGGGAGTTTCGACCGCCGGCCCTGCGGTCTGTGGTGCATCTGGCTGCGGCGCGGCGGGAACTTTAAATCTTCGACGGCCGGCATGCGGCCTACACCAACCTAAAGCTGCGGTCTCTGGTGGGGAAGAGCTGACTCTGGACTTACCTGGACTTGTACCTGTCTGCATATCTGGACGTCCGCAGCGACGGCTGCGGAGGGTTGAGGTCCCGACCACGGGGGAAAATGGAGGAGGATTGGCCATATTTTGTGCCCTTCCACCACAGTGATGAACGCTGTGTTGGATGTTTGTGTAAAATGTTTATTGTGTATTGTGTGTTCTTTATTATTGTATCACTGCTGGCAAATTCAATTCACTTGCACTTTATAAAACTGTATTGTATTGTATTGTTGTAAATGTGAAGTCAATTTGCAACATTATCAATATGTCTAACATGATCTGCTTATTTACTTCAAGATTATTTATTTTTTAATCATTACCATAAATTAGCTGGTATACTTGTTTTTATAACAGTTGCTTTGATTTATTATAGCTATTTCACATTATGGAATACATCTTATAATATATTAAAATAGATTATGAAGACCATTCATCTTCATTTCACCATATATTTTAATAGTTTCACCTTTTTAAAATATACAAGTATGTAGTTCTGTAAGTAAATTACTGAAACTAATGCGCAATATTTCAGTTGTGGATGTTCATCAACAATGGTGTGGACCATGTAAAGCAATCTTAAGTGTGTTCAGAAAATTGAAAATGGAATATGGGGATGAGCTGTTACATTTTCACACAGTAAGTATTTTTAAACCCCATTAAATAATTTTGGAAAATGTTTCATTCAAAACAGAAATTTGTTAGTTTTATATCCTAGGTTCAAGCCAACATTATTCCCTTACTACAAGGATTTGAAGGAAAGTGTGAACCTGCCTTCTTGTTTATCGCGGTGAGTTAAAAGTGTTTTGGATTTATGATTTTTTTAAATAAGAAAGTCAAGGTGAACCTTAATAAAACACAGGCTCAGCCATAAATGGAATGTGGTAGTTAAGGTTGCCTTATTAGGAAAGATATATTTGCTCAAGAGAACATGCAGAAGAAATTTCTCAAAAGATTCCAAGAATTAGTTCTGTTGGGGTATGATTATTTTCCTTGGAACAGAGGAGGTTGCAAGGCGATTTGATAGGTATATCTAAAATGTGAAGGGCATAAGCAGCACAGAAATAGAGCAAAACTTTTTTTGTGGAAGGATCAATAACCACGAGGCATAGAATCTGAAGGACAAAAAAAAGGGAAGGAAAGCATCTTCGACAGCAAACAAGTGGGGTCTTGAACACACAGGTGTAGTGAAGACATAATTGTAATATTCAGAAACTGATTAAGTATCTGAAAGAAAATAAGGCTATGGTGGAAGGTAAGTGAGTGGCTCTGGCTGGCTGGATCTTACATATAGCTGATAAATCACAAACAGATGAATGGGCTCTTTCTGTATTAACCATTCTGTGAAATTTGAAATTATTTTTCTCCTTTCTCAGGCTGGCCAAATCGTGGATTATGTGAAAGGTGTCAATGCACCAGTTATTAATAACAAAATTATTGCATTAATGGAGATGGAGACTGATTTTTATGAGAAGGGAGTGGAACGTCAAGAGGAAAGTATAATAATATATATATTTTTTAATTTAAACATGGACAGTGCACATTAATAAACATTTACATGTAAATACGCAAGATTATAGCCAGTAGCTAATTTCCATCTTTAGTCCCTTTGGCAGGTTGATGTTAAATAAACAAGTTAAACACATCACAATCAATAAAATAAGAAAAATAACAATAAAGAGTACAATAAACAAACAATGCTGCTTTTTGACAGACCAGATAACGGTGAATAATTTTAAGGTAGATTATGAGTGCAGTATTGATTTTCCAGTAACCATGTTTTTAGATGTTTGGTAAATGAAGGTTGGCAGATCCCGTATGACGCTTGGTATCATGTTCCAGGTCTGCGACGCTCGATATGAAAACGATGACTGCCCAAAAACACTTTTTCTAAATGAGACTAGACAATCACCTCTGGAGCCTGCTCTAGTCTAGCTATTTGTGTTTTTCTTTATAAAGTCCTTTCACGGTGGGGCTAGTCCATGGAAGATTTTATAAACCAAAATAGAATCTGCATATTTTATTATATTAGCAACCTTTTATAATTAAAAAGATACTTTTTTTCCCCCAAAGTATTTGTTGAATGTTTAGATATTAGAAGTTGCATTCAGAAAATTCTAATGTGCATTTTACAAAATCAAGCTTATAGCATTTACAACCTAATATTTAGTTACTGCAGAAATGAAAAAATTTAATTAGGCACTCTCATATGTATAGAAATTGAATTATATAATACAAAGAACAAAGGACAAAGTGCAAAGGACATTTATTGTCACATACACCAATTGGTGCAGTGAAATTTGAGTTACCATGCAGCACACAAATAAGATAAACACAACACTTAAGAATTTTACATAAAACATTTTTAAAAATCCCCCCACAGCGGAATCAATGTTTCCCACTGTGAGGAAAGGCAACAAAGTTCAGTCCTTTTCCTCTGTTCACCCATGGTCGGGGCCTATTGAGGCCTCCGCGGTCGCCGCAACGGCGGCCCGATGTTTCAGGCCCTCGAACGGAAGAGCACTCTCAGCAGCCTGGAGCCTCCAAATCGGCCGCTTCCTACCGGAGACTGCGGCTCCCGAAGTCCACAGGCAGAGCTGGGCGGAGATGCAACGTTGGTGACCCTGGCAAGGATCCCAGGCTCCACGATGTCAAAGCCCATGGCTGGAAGCTCCGCAGACCATAGTTCTCACGGTATCAAAGTCGGTAGTCCCAGCACTCACGGATCCCAGGCTCCACTCATATGGAATAAAATATTCATATGGAATACAAAATTGTGAATTGGGACAACAATAATTTCCAGGGAATCCTATCAGTCTGGTTATGTAACTTAATTTCTAGTGTGCATTACCATTTTGTCTCTCTGATTCTAATTCCATGTTGGTACGCACATGATGTTATTTCACGTGTGACATTCCTTTGCAAATGTAGAATGGGGCTTTTCTGAAAAAAAAACATTATCTTAGTCGATCTTTTGGGGCCCCTCAGTGGCACTATGAACGATCCCGCACTGCCATCTTCCAAACACTAGCCTGCTATCCTGACCCAAATATTATTCAAGTCCCAGACACCAATCTGTCTACCCTCTAATTACAACCACTAATTCCGTCGGTCCTTGATATTCTGTTGCTGACCCAAGCCCCCTCACTCCACCAAATGAACATCATAAATACAGGTCTGATCCTGATTCCAATGTTACCTCTGCCCAACAAAATATTAAATGCTACCAACAATCTGCTGGAGGAACCTCATGGGTGGACAGCATCTGTGGGGGAGAAAAAATTGTTAACGTTATGGTTCAAATCCCACATCGGTCCAGATGCAGGATTTCAGCCCAAAACGTAATGATTTCCGTCTCCCGATATATGCTGCTCAACCTGCAAATTGGCAACATTTATTGAGTGATATGACACAAGGATCACAATTGATTCAAATGACAGTTAAATGCATTTAAAGTATGGTAGTTACATTTTGCTGATGTCACAAAGATACAGTGCATTCAGAAAGTATTCAGACCCCGTCACTTTTTCCACATTTTGTTACGTTACAGCCTTATTCTAAAATGGATTACATTCTTTTTTTAATCATCAATCAACACACAATACCCTATAATTAAAAAAACGAAAACAGGTGTTTAGACATGTTTGCAAAAGTAATTAAAAAGAAATAACTAAAATATCACATTTACATAAGCACTAATTATAGTTGTAGTCATTTTTTTCCCCTTACACTTTACTAACATCACTTACTCTACTCACATTTTTTATTATTACTTTTATATTATGTATTTTATCTCATACTATATATTATATGGATTTAAGTATGATTGGTATTATATAGTTAGTTTAAAGAGACGTGTGTATAAGACAATGACACAGATATTAAATTTCATCGATCTGATGTTTGGGTATAGGATTGGGTTAGATGAGCTGAGACATCTACTCCATTATAAACATAGAAACATAGTAACATAGAAATTAGGTGCAGGAGTAGGCCATTCAGCCTTCGAGCCTGCACCGCCATTCAATATGATCATGGCTGATCATCCAAACTCAGATCCCCGTACCTGCCTTCTCTCCATACCCTCTGATCCCTTAGCAACCACATCCAACTCACTCTTAAAATAGCAATGAACTGGCCTCAACTACCCTCTGTGGCAGAGAGTTCCAGAGACTCACCACTCTCTGTGTGAAAAAAGTCTTTCTCATCTCGGTCTTAAAGGATTTCCCCCTTATCCTTAAGCTGTGACCCCTTGTCCTGGACTTCCCCAACATCGGGAACAATCTTCCTGCATCTAGCCTGTCAACCCCTTAAGTTTCTATAAGATCCCCTCTCAATCTCCTAAATTCAGAGAGTATAAAACCGAGTCTATCCAGTCTTTCTTCATAAGACAGTCCTGACATCCAGGAATCAGTTGGTGAACCTTCTCTGCACTCCCTCTATGGCAATAATGTCCTTCCTCAGATTTGGAGACCAAAACTGTACGCAATACTCCAGGTGTGGTCTCACCAAGACCCTGTACAACTGAAGTAGAAACCTCCTGCTCCTGTACTCAAATTCTTTCGCTATGAAGCTAACATACCATTCGCTTTTTTCACTGCCTGCTGCACCTGCATGCCTACTTTCAATGACTGGTGTACCATGACACACCAGGTCTCGCTGCATCTCCCCTTTTCCTAATCGGCCACCATTTAAATAATAGTCTGCCCTGTTTTGCCACCAAAGTGTATGCATCTGCCAAACATTTGCCACTCACCCAGCCTATCCAAGTCGCACAGCAGTATCCGCAACTTGGAGATATTGCCTTCAATTCCCTCATCAGATCATTAATATATATTGTAAATAGCTGGGGTCCCAGCACTGAGCCCTGCGGTACCCCACTAGTCACTGCCTGCCATTGTGAAAAGGACCGTTTACTCTACTCTTCTTCTCCATTTATGACATAATACCGTATGTTTAAGTTTGTATACTAATCTCTTATGTGGGACCTTGTCGAAAGCCTTCTGGAAGTCCAGATATACCACATCCACTGGTTCTCCTATCCACGCTACTAGTTACATCCTCGAAAAATTCCACAAGATTCGTCAGACATGATTTACCTTTCGTAAATCCATGTGACTGACTTTGTCCAATGAACCACTTTCCAAATGTGCTGCTATCCCATCTTTAATAACTGACTCTAGCAGTTTCCCCACTACCGATGTTAGACTAAACTGGTCTGTAATTATCCCTTCTTAAAAAGAGGGGTTACATTTGCTACCCGCCAATCCTCAGGAACTACTCCAGAATCTAAAGAGTTTTTTAAGATTATCACTAATGCATCCACTATTTCCTGAGCTACTTCCTTAAGTACTCTGGGATGCAGCCTATCTGGCCCTGGGATTTATCGGCCTTTAATCTATTCAATTTACCCAACACCACTTCCCGACTGTCCTAATTTCCTTTGACCACGGTAACCCATTATTTTATGTCTTCCTTAGTGAAGACGGAACCAAAGTATTTTCATTGGTCCGCCATATCCTTGTTCCCCATGATCAACTATCCTGCAAGGGACCTACATTTGTTTTAACTAACCTCTTTCCACATATCTATAAAAACTTTTGCAGTCAGTTTTTATGTTCTTTCTTTGTCCTAATACTACTTTGTACGCAGCTTTGTGATGCACTCCTTCCCGATTTATTCTTTTGCCAAACTGGGATGAACCATTTTTGTAGATTTAAATATTGTATATCCACCGTATTAATTGTCTTGGCCAATTCACGATGTTATCATTAATACTCTCCAAAGGAAAATAACCAAAACCTTAAAATAGCTAAACAGTTGAACAAGTACACTTAAAGTAAATTAATTTTATAAGTAACACAGCAATGTTAAGGATATCTGAGAACAAGATAATTGTACCATCTGGCTCAGAGAAATATTCATTTTTTCCCCCTGTATTCGGAACCTATTCAAGGATAGACTATTTTTTAATAGATTCAAAACTAATCCCATTTTCGTATGACTATTTTCGTATAATATTATTATCTCGGATCATGCTCCATTAACAATTAATATAAAATTAAAAGACATAACTATTAAAACCTCTAACTGGAGACTCAACCCCCAAATATTAAATGATGATTACTTGGTAAAACAGATTAAATTATTTTTTGAAACTAATGACAAACCTGGAATTTCACCATCACTGCTTAGGGATACATTTAAATCATTTATGCATGGTGCGATAACATCAGCACACACATACTTTAATAAGGAAAATCGAAAGACTCAACAAAAGTTGGAAAATGAAATAAAACAATTAGATATTGAAAATGCAATATCCCCTTCAAAGGGGCTAAGTAATAAAATTGCATCATTAAAATATAAGCTAAATAAAATATATTCAAATCAGATTATTAAACTTTTTCAACAGACTAAACAAGTACACTTTGAATTTGGGGATAAACCACAAAAATTACTGGCACGCCAGCTTAGAAAATTAGATGAGGAGAAATGATACATAAAATTAGATCTGAAAACAAGGAGAAAATATTGACTTTACCAAAAGATATCAATGATACATTTTTACAATATTATCAAAATCTTTACTCATCTAAACTAGCAGGACAATCAGATGGAATGGAAACATTCCTACAAGAATGTCATATTAGTAGTTTGGATCAGGAAGGTAGAGACTTGTTAAATGCTGATATATCAGTAAAAGATATTGAAGAATCAATTGGATCATTAAATAATGGAAAAGCCGCAGGCCCTGATGGCTTAAGTGTTGAATTTTATAAGAAGTTTTATGATCTGATCTCTCCACGTTTACATATAATATATAAATATATATGAACAAGGAAAGTTACCAGAATCATTAAATAAATCTACAATTACACTTATCCCTAAAGCTAATAAAGATTTGGAAGACCCTGGGTCATACAGAGCAATAGCTCTTTTAAACACTGATCAAAAAATACTAAATAAAATTTTATCTCGGAAGCTAAGTTTAGTGATTAAAAACTTAATACATCATGACCAAACAGGTTTTATCCCAAAACGCTATTCATCTTATAATCTGAGACATCTATTCAATATCATATACTCAAAAAGAGTGAATGATATTGAACTAGCTGGAATATCCTTAGATGCTGATAAAGCATTTGACCAGGTTGAATGGCCATATTTATTTAAAATAATGCAGAAATTTCAACTGGGGGATAGATTTTCCAAATGGGTAAAAATCATATACTCGAATCCAACTGCAAGAATATTAACAAATCAAATGTTATCAGCAAAATTTAATCTCTTTAGGGGTTGAGGACAAGGATGCCCGTTATCACCATTACTATTTGCTCTGGTAATAGAACCATTAGCCAAAATGATTAGATCAGAACCAGAAATATATGGATATAATACCAAAACTACAACGAATAAAATATCTTTATACGCAGATGACATCTTAATTTATATCACAAAACCGGAGATTAGTGTTCCCAATCTACTTAATGTTATAACTAAGTTTGGCACATTTTCTGGAAATAGAATTAACTGGAATAAAAGTGAAATTATGCCTATAACTGGAATAAAATTAAATATATTAGAACAATTCCCACTTAAAATAGTCACGGACAAATGTAAATATCTAGGAATTAATGTATCTAAATCCTATAACTGTCTATTTAAATATAATTACCCTCAATTGTTAAATAAACTAAAAATATATATTTTATATTGGAAAACACTACCTATTTCAATGATCGGTAGAATAAATGCTATAAAAATGATTTTTTTGCCACAATTGTTATATTTATTTCAAGCCATCCCTTTATATCTCCCTAAAATGTTTTTTAAAAAAATAGATACTTTGGTTAATAGTTTTATCTGGGACTATAAAAATCGTCGAATAAGTAAAAAACATCTATGTAAATCTAAAATAAATGATGGACTAGCACTATCAAATTTCTTATATTATTTCTGGGCAGTTCAGATTAAGAATATGAATTTTTGGTTGGTAAATTTAGATTATGAGCCAAGCTGGCTAAAGATGGAAAAGGAAGACTGTTTGCCTTTTGATGTAGGTTCGATTCTTTTTGCACCAAGGGAAGTACAAAAAAAAAGTATGGTGATAACCCTATAATTCATAGCAATAGACGTATTTGGAAACAAATAGTTAAGACCCTACATATGGATAATTTGTCACTTTGTTTGCCAGTTATGAATAATCCTTTGTTTAAGCCCTCTGTATTGGACAAGGGGTTTAGACATTGGAATGATTTAGGAATTAAAAGGATTGAACACCTTTACAAGAAAGGAACATTTCTTTCATTTCAAGAGTTACAGGATATCTATGGATTGCAGTCAAATAACATATTTAGGTATTTACAAATTAGAAACTATATTAAGTCAAATACGCAAGACTATAAAAATAGAAAACCAGGATTATTAGATGAATTGTTTAATAAAACACCCAAATACAGAAAAATTAATAGCGTATATATATATAATACTATCTTGGATAGGGAAATCCCAACTTCGGAAATATATCAACAAACATGGGAAAATGAAATAGGTTTATCTATAATGAAGGAAACTTGGGAAGAAAGCCTACAACGTATACATCGTTGCTCATTAAATGCTAGACATATATTGATACAATTTAAGGTATTACACAGATTACATTATTCAAAAACGAAATTAAATAGAATTCATCCTAACATTTCTCCTATTTGTGATAAATGTCAGAACTTGGAAGCTAATTTAACGCATAGTTTTGTAACATGTATAAAACTTAATTATTCTTGGACAGAAATCTTTAGAGTTATCTCTGAAGTTCTTAAAATTAAACTGGACCCTGATCCAAAATTAATAATATTAGGAGTTCCAGATTCAAATCTAATATTAACAGTAAACCAAAGACATTTCTTGGATTACTGTTTGATAAAAAAATTAATATTGAAATTTTGGAAGAGAACATTATCCCCCACAATTAAAATGTGGACAGTGGAATTGTTGGAGACGTTGCATTTGGAAAGAATCAGATTTGTCCTAATGGACAAATACGAACTCTTTGAACAGATAAGGTCTCCATATACAGAATATTTGAAGGGGTAGCTGTTCTTGGTATCACAACTCAATGGGTACCTGGCTGGATTAGATGAAAATAATTCCTTTTTTTTATTTGTATACATGTCTCTATTGATATCGTTATTTGAAATTGTGTTATTCACTATTGAGATGAATACTATAATCTTTTTTTATTTATATATATATAATACTTTGTTTTAATTAAATATATATAACAATTATTTTTTTATTTATTTTTTATTATTTTTTTTTCTCTTTCTTTTCTCTTTCTCTCTCTATATAATCAAAATTATTATTTAATCACCATTCTTATTGATTAAAATCTATTCTTTTCTTTTTTCTATTTTCTAAAAAATAGAAGTTTATAAGAATTATTCATAACATCCATATACTTATTGAAATAAGTTGGTTGTGTATTTGAAAAGTTGTTATACCGTTGTTTTGATGGATTACTTCTAATAAAAATATTATAACAGAAAAAAAAACAATTTCGCTTCTTCATTCTGGGGTACTGTGTGTAGATTGATGATTTTAAAAAAAGAATGTAATCCATTTTTCACATTTTGTCACTTTTTTTTTGTCTTTGAAGTTAAGAAAGGCTATAAAGGAGACACCAGTGGTCTCCTAATCTGAGGAAAGACATTCTTGCCATAGAGGGAGTACAGAGAAGGTTCACCAGACTGATTCCTGGGATGTCAGGGCTTTCATATGAAGAAAGATAAACTGGATAAACTCGGATTGTACTCGCTATAATTTAGAAGATTGAGGGGGGATCTTATAGAAACTTACAAAATTCTTAAGGGGTTGGACAGGCTAGATGCAGGAAGATTGTTCACGATGTTGGGCAAGTCCAGAACAAGGGGGTCACAGTTTAAGGATAAGGGGGAAGTCTTGTAGGACCGATTTGAGAAAAACATTTTTCACACAGAGAGTGGTGAATCTCTGGAATTCTCTGCCACAGAAGGTAGTTGAGGCCAGTTCATTGGCTATATTTAAGAGGGAGTTAGATGTGGCCCTTGTGGCTAAGGGGATCAGGGGGTATGGAGAGAAGGCAGGTACAGCATACTGAGTTGGATGATCAGCCATGATCATATTGAATGGCGGTGCAGGCTCGAAGGGCCGAATGTCCTACTCCTGCACCTATTTTCTATGTTTCTATGTAAGTGCATTGGACACAGTCCAATGAAGATTTATTAGACTAATACTTGGAATGGGAATGATTTATTTCGAGAAAAGGTTGGAGAGTGTATCGATCCGGATGAGTATTGACAGTGTGAAGGGACCAAGTTCTTACTCCTGCTCGGAATACATATGTTTTCAAATTTGTTCCAAAATATTGAATTCCAATAAGCACCTCCTTCCCACACCAGCTGTGCTCCTCCACAACTCCCACTTTCCAACCCGAGACACATTGCAGGGGAACAAAAACCCTCATGGCGGCTGAAATTTCCTCCCTCAGCCACACACACAAATCCTACGAGAGAAAGGGATACACAACAACATATTTTTAGTTCTGAAATGTGCAATTCCCAATCACTTGTATTTGAGCCTTTGAGTCTTGACTGCAAATTTTTAGCAGAGGACCAATAACCAAACTGGCCATTGAAACAGCTCTTTTAGTTCTGCATATCATCATGCTATTAGTAAACCCTCAACCTAGGCCTGCTGGTATCTTATATACTAAAGGGCCTGTCCCACTAATGCGTCTTTTCAGCGACAGTTTTCGATCTTCAAGCTCAAGGCCACTTGCCTGAAAAACCTCGAGCTGAATCCACCATCAGTGATGAAACCGCGAGCCGGATCGACCGTCTGCACACACACACACAAACACATCGCAAAGGCGGGGGCCAGGGAAAGCGTGGGAAAGCGGTCTGAAATTCACACCCGCAATGAGCAGGAAGGTAAAAGACGGCTGGCACAGTTACGGTAGGTCCTTTAGAGAGCGCGGAGGGGGGGGAGAAGGAGAGAGAGGGGGAGAGAGGGGGGGGGGAGAAGGAGTGGAGACACATTTAAGAAGCCAGACAACTTTTCATAAAGTTTAGCGGGCATTTAACATTACCAGTCGGTTTACTTACCTATTTTTTCTCAACAAGCTATTACCTTTGACTACCTTTGATTACCTTTGATTGCCTTTGATTATCTACGAATGCATTACGACCTATTACGACCTACCTCGACTAAACCTACGAGTAAAAAAATATTGATTTTTTCCATGGCGACCTTTTTTTATTTGCGGGCATTTTTCAGCTTGCTAAAAAAAAACGCCGCAACCTAATTGAGGCCTCAAGTACGCGGGGACTACTCGAGCATGAAGGAGAGTTACAAAGACCTCCTAGGACCTCGTGTCGACCATGCTGCGAGTATGAGTTGAGGGCAAACTCTTCTAAACTCGCGAATTAGGTCCCCGCAGTGGGACTGGCCCTTTAAGAAGGTAGAAATTAAATAGTAGTATCAGCAGGATAACATTAACAAAATATCTGAAATTAAAATTAAAATTAAGATCTGTTTTATATCTTTAGATCAAAGCAGTTCAATTATATGATGTGGAAGATGAAATAGAAGAATTTTTACAAGTGGCAACATCCAAACATGTTGGTGAGTGAATCAGATGTAATAAAATATACCTCTTCAAAACCCGAAGACCCAAAGATAGGTACAACATGGAGACAGCCACTTAAGTCTACATAGTCTTTTCTGACCATCATGCACCCATTTTTGTAGTAATCATTCCCTAACCCACATTATGCTCCCCAAATTCTCAACTGCCTCTAGATTCTACCCTCATCTTCATACCTGGGGCAACAGCGCTGACCAATTACCCTATCAACTCACACATTTTAGCATGTGTGAGGAAAACCACATGAGCATTGGGAGAATGTGCAAACTTACGAATTTAGGTCATGAAGCAGTAGCTCTACCGCTGCAACATTGTATAGCCCTATGTCATCACAATTTTCAAAAGTTTCAGTCCTATTATGGCAGGTCTATAACAATTTTACTCACTTGCCATTTTCCCATTTTCCCCGATCTCCTCCTCGAGCAAACTTATTGATTGGTCAAAACTCCAAGGAGAAGGAATTAGGATGGCATGTTAAGGAAATCTTAGATGACTAGCGAAACTTGTAAATTTGGTCAAAAAGGAAAATGGAGCATATGTAAGGTTTCAGAAAATTAAATCTGACAGGGCTCTTAAAGAATTAAGCAATGGAATTAGAAGGCTCAGAAGGGGCTGTAGCAAGTCAGATTAAATAAAATCCCAAAGCTTTTTATATGTACCTAAAAACGAGAGGAGAAAGGAAGGAATTTATGCCTGGAGTCAGAAAGTATTCTAAACAAGTACTTTGCATTTGTATTCACCAAGGAGATGGATGTGGAGGCTAATGATATCAATGTGGGGTGTACTATTTTGCTTGAGCAGTTTGAGATCAAGAAGTGTTGTTGTTCGGTCTTATGAATAGTATACAATGGATGAATCCCCTGAGCCTGATAGGGTTTATTCCCAGATTATTGAGCGAGGCAAGAGAGGAAATTCCGTAGATATTGAAGGTAATCGTTGAATACTCTCTCACCAGAGGTGAAATTCCACAAGACTGAAGAGTAGCCAATGTTGTTCCTTTGTTTAAAATGGGAAGTGGAGATAATCCAGGAAATTATAAATCGGAGAGCCACATGTGAGTGTAGGGAAGCTATCTGAGAGGATTCTGCAGGATAGGATTTACGTATTTGGAAAATAATGGCTAATTAGGGATGATCACCAGGGCTTTGTTCACAGCAGGTCGTGGCAGGAGAGGGATTGGGGTCTGGGCTTTTGCGCCCTCAAGGTCAGCTGTGGGAGGCGCTTCCGAGGCACAAATGTTAACGGATGAGGAGATGGACATCAGTCAACTGAATGACCCACATGTCCCGGGAAGGCGATGGCTGGCGGCCCTGTAGCAGCCTGTGGCTTGCATGGATTGGTCAACACTCCTCGCCCGTCATGTCTGTTGTTGTCGCCAGCTCCACCCTCCCAGTCCTTGGTCTACAGGGGACATACAGGGGTTGGTTCGGCAGCATCCCCCATTATTCTGGAATATAGATACTTCTGGCTTCATAGGGGAGCTTATATTGGAAGTGGGAGGAGTCGTAGGAGAAGTTGTTGAGGGTAAGAACCAGCTCGGCGGAGGAGAGTATTGGTAGATGGAAATAGGCTGGTTCTGCGATCGAACAAGAAACCAAGGGCTTTAAAACCCTACTGGTGGGGATTCTGCGGTTGAGGAAGAAACAGAGGGCTTTAAGACCCTCCTGGTGGGATTCTGTGGCCGAGGAAGAAACAGAGGGCTTTAAGACACTCCTGATAAGGGTTTCTGGGTTCGAGGAAGAAGGGTCTCGACACCGAAACGTAGTTCATTCCTTCTCTCCAGAGATGCTGCCTCACCTGCTGAGTTACTCCAGCATTTTGTGTCATCTACCTTCTGGCTTCATAGAGATGGACATAAGAGAGGCGGGGAATTGCACATCTCTTTTCTCCTGGACCTTGGCTCTCAGCCAATATCTTCCCTGCATGTAGCAGATGAAGTCCTCATATATTTTTCCATATTTCAATGCAATGTCGTCTCATTCTCCTGAACTCTGGTGAATACAGTGCCACCCTTGTAACCAATACCATACATGGCACTTCACATGTGGTCTCACCCTGTCCTCCTAAATTGCAGCCAGACATCTCTGTCCTGTACTCAAATACTCTCATAATAAAAGTGAACATTCTATTTGCCATCCTTGATGCTTGTCTCACCTGCAGGTTGGCTGTCGGTGACTCATATAAATAAACACCTACACCCCATTTAAAACATTACCCAACCTCTCACTTAAAAAATACATTTGTTTTCCTATTGGAGTGGACAACTTTGCATTTTTAAATACAAGAATAAGGGTTATCAAAGCAGAAAAATAAACAAAAATACTGATTTAAGATCTGACTGAAAGATCCATTCAGTTCACAATGTAACCCAAAGTTTCTGGTTCCTTTAACCTTAATTCTCCATTTCACCAATTCTGAACATTTTATGGTTCAAATATGTTTTCCAATGAACTACAATACCAGCTAAATGATTGGCATTTCACTTTCGGCACACTCCAACACCCTAGGTCATTTCCAATATGACTAATCACATCATTAATTTGTCCACCCGTCACAGAGGCAGTTTGCAATTTAATACAGTTTTTTCCAAATGAGACGCAAGAGAATGCAGATACAGGAATTTTGAACAAAAACAAAGTGCTGGAAAAACTCAGTGGGTCAGGCAGCATCTGCAGAGGGAATGGATGGAATCTGTTTCATGTCAGGAGCCTTCTTCAGTTTGGAGGGGAGAGAAACTCTCTTTTCTGGCTATCTCCCCCATGCCATCAGACAATAGACAATAGACAATAAACAATAGGTGCAGGAGTAGGCCATTGGCCACTTCGAGCGAGCACCACTATTCAATGTGATCATGGCTGATCATCCCTAATCAGTACCCCACTCCTGCCTTCTCCCCATATCCCGACTCCGCTATCTTTCAGAGCCCTATCTAGCTCTCTCTTGACAGTATCCAGAGAACCGGCCTCCACCGCCCTCTGAGGCAGAGAATTCTACAGACTCACAACTCTCTGTGTGAAGAAGTGTTTCCTCGAATCCGTTCCAAATGGCTTACCCCTTATTCTTAAATGTGGTCCCTGATTCTGGACTCCCCCTCTTGAGAACACATCAGTCTGAAGAAGGGTCCCGACCTGAGACTTTGTCTGTCCATTCCATCCTTATATGATGCCTGACTCACTGAGTTCCTCCAGCACTTTGTTTTTTTGCACAGGATCTTTATATTTGGCTTTAAAAATATTTTTCTCGGATCTTATTTCTGCAGGCATTTGTATCGACTTGCTATTCATCTTGCTTACCATATTTCAAACTTCCACTTTCAGCTTCCTTTCTTCACTCTTCTCTCAGATTCCCAACTCAATGTCCTTCCTTAAATCCTTAGCAACATGCCCTGGCATGAACTCCTGAAGAATAAATTAATTTTTAAGATTATTTTATTATTTTACGGTTATTTTACTGGGATAAAATAAAATAAAATTTACTGATAAACCAAATTGAAGAAAAAATACCATTTTTTTCCTGAGAGACCAAGAACTAGCTCCTTTGTCTTGCTGACATTGAGTGAGATATTGTTGACTTGACCAAGCTCACCATCTTCTTCTTGTGCCCCATCACGTCCATTGTTCAAGATCCGGCCCAGCAAGTTGATGTAATCTGCAAACTCGTAAATGGAGTTATAGCAGAATTTGACAGCAGGGTTGTGAGTGTGGCTGGGAACACATACTTTGCAGGGCACCAATGTTGAAGATTATTGCAGAAGATGTTTTGAAACCTATTTTCACTGATTGTGATCTATGGTTCAGGAGTCGAAGATACAATGGCAGCGCGGGGGTGCTAAGGTCCAGGAATTTGAAGATGAGATTGGTTGGGATTAGGTGTTGAAGACAGAGCTATAGTCAATAAATAGGAGTCTGGCACAGGTGTGCTTTCAGTTAGATGTTCCAGCATTGTGTGGGGTGTCACTGCTGTATACTTTGGTGATATTACAAGATGTTTAAATTGCTTTTGTTTTGCAGACAAAATTTTTACAGTGGTGATAATCAAACCAAATGCGGTCATTACTGGAAATGACAATAATATCAAAGAGCAGGTAAGAGAAATGTGAATATATTAATATACTATTCTGGAGCGAAAATAAGCTACTCAACTCCTCAGGTTTCCTCTACCAATTCATAAGATCATGGCTGAACTGATTGTAACCTCACCAACCTCACTAACCATTCACTGGTAGCTTTATTTCCCTGTGGTTGTTGAGTATCTACCAATCTCTGCCTTAAAAATATTTAAAGACTTTCATTCCCCTGCCCTTTAAAAAAAAGATATTCAGAAGAAACATGGTCTTGAGGATGGAAATAAAAATCTCAATATCTTATTTAAAATCTTCTTTTTAAGCTCCTACTTTAAGATTCTCCACAAGATAAGTATCCTCTCAGGTTCAAAAATTTGGAGATTAATTTAGTTGGGATTATGGTATTGAGGACAGAGTTCGAGTCAGTAAATATGATTCTGACATAGGTGTCCATATTATCCAGATGTTCCAGCAGTGAGTGTAGGGTATTGTTTTTTCTTTGCAGACAAACATCAATCCTCGCTCTCTCTCTTGTACGGGACGGTGAAGGAGCGGGGCCTGTTGTCACCCCCCCTTAATCTGGGACCCCTCTTCTCACATCGCTTATTCCTTTTCTCCAGAGATGCTGCCTGACCCGCTGATCCCCATTCCCGCCTCTATTCAGTCCTCACAGACATCCCCTGTACTCTCCCTCACACTTACCCTCCCCCCCCCCACCCACCGATCGATTCATCCTGCACAGATCTCCCTATCCACCTCACATTGATTCTCCTGCCATCCCCCACCCATCCTACACTGGTCCCCCAATTCATTCTGCACTGAGCCCTTACCCATCCATCCTGCACTGCTTCTCCTATTCATCCTGTACTGACCCCCCTCCATTTATCCTGCACTGATCTCCCAATCAATCCTGTACTGTCCCCCCTTCATTTATCCTGCACTGACCCCCCCCCCCATCCATCTTGTAATGATCTCTCCATTCATCCTGCACTGATCTTCTCCATTCATCTTGCACTGATCATCCCATTCATCATGCACTGATCATCCCATTAATCCTGTACTGATACCCCCGTCAATCCGACACTGACCCCCCCCCCATCCTGTCCTGTTCCCCCATTCATCCTGTACTGAAACCCCCCTTCCATCCTGCACTGATCCCCCCACCCTGTATTGTCCCCCCATTTGTCCTGTACTGATCCCCCTTCCATCCTGCACTGATCACCCCCCTTCCTGTACTGTCCCTTATTCATCCTGTACTGTCCCCCCATCCATCCTGTACTGTCCCCCCATCCTGTACTGTCCCCCATCCTGTACTGATCCCCCCCTCCATCCTGCACTGATCCCCCCCCCCCACCCTGTACTGTCCCCCATTCATCCTGTACTGTCCCCCCATCCATCCTGCCTAATCCCCCAATCCTGTACTGTCCCCCATCCATCCTGTACTGTCCCCCCATCATGTACTGTCCCCCCATCCATCCTGTACTCCCCCCCCCCATCCATCCTGCACTGATCCCCCCATCCTGAACTTTCCCCCCATCCATCCTGTACTGTCTCCCATCCTGTACTGTCCCCCATCCTGTACTGTCCCCCATCCTGTACTGATCCCCCCCTTTCCATCTTGCACTGATCCCCCCCATCCTGCACTACTGTCCCCCCATCCATCCTGTTCTGACCCCCCCATTCATCCTGTACTGTCCCCCATTCAATCCTGTACTGTCCCCCCATTCATCCTGTACTGACCCCCCATTCATCCTGTACTGTCTTCCCATTCATCCTGTACTGTCCCCATCCATCCTGTTCTGATCCATCCATTCATCCTGTGCGGTCCACCATTCATCCTGTACTGTCCCCCCCATTCATCCTGTACTACCTCCCATTCATCCTGCACTGATTCCCCCATCCATCCTGTACTGACTCCCCCCCCCCCATCCATCCCGTACTGATCGCCACTGAAATCCCCCGCACTCTCCCCTCACAATTTTACCTACTGCAACCAACACGCACTAATTCCCCTGCCTCAATCCATCCATTCTACACCGATTGCCTTCTCAACCCCCCCGCCATCTATCCATCCTGCTCTGATTCACCCACCCCGACCCTTCTGCGCTGGAAATGTCTTCAGAGCGAACATTGACTATGTTTGATAATGGAATGCAATCAAGTGTGTTTTAATTCCCAATGTTATTATTTAATTTAATCTATAAAGATGGATTGTTAAATTGTGAACACGTGTAACATTAAAACTGCAGTGTTCGATTGTCGCAGCTACCGCTGACACGTTATTATGGAATTCATTTTAACAACAAATCAATGCTCTTAATAAGGAGTATTGTAGTTATTTATTGAGCAACATTCACAACTATATTCGAAGAAGGGTCTTGACCCGAAACGTCGCCTATCTCCTTCGCTCCTTAGATGCTGCTGCACCCGCTGAGTTTCTCCAGCTTTTTGTGTAATTCACAACTATATGTTGGATTTATCCAGGTTTTACTTCTACAGTTGGTCATATACATCACAAATTTGGTCAGGAGATATTTCAGTTGCATATTCCACAATCCAGGGGCGTCAGGCTGTCGTCGAAAATGTCACCCAAGTGGGACAGACCTTTCACTCTGCGAAACTTGAGGGCAAGGCTTTCGAAGGCGACGTCAGTGGCAAACTTCTCCCTGGCCAGGTTCTCGATCACCTCAGGCTCGAGTCCACAGTGCTCGAAGAAACTGTCCAAGCCCGAGCAGGCTCGGTAGAAGCGGCAGCTGATGTCGGAGTGCGAGCGCCGTAATCCACCTTCATCAACCTGTTGTTTGAGCGGCTCCTTGGGATGACCTGTTGCTGATTCTCGTGGAGCTGCTGGCGTGGTTACTTGTGCACCCTGGGATGCTGCTGGTGTGGTGACTGGTGCTTCCTGGGGTGCTGCTGGTGTGGTTACTTGTGAACCCTGCAGTGCTACTGGTGTGGTTACTTGTACACCCTGGGGTGCTGTACCCTCTGCAAATTCTCCCCCTTCCGACGTTGCTGCTCGCATTGCCAGCCCCTGCTGCTTGTCGCCCCGGCCACTAGAGCCGGGCAGCAGCCGCAGGACCAGGCTGCCACTGCCCTTGAAACTGAGTGCGCTGCTGGTGGCCGCCGTTCCTTGCATGAACTCGCACTTCTGCCAGTACATGACCAGCGAATTGGGCCTGAGCTGCCTCTTGGAGCTGGAGCCATGCACGATGTCAGGCGGGAGCACCAGCTGTCCGCTCTGCTGGAGGACAGGTAAGTCTTCGTGTTGCTGCTGGCCCCACTGCCGATGCTGCTGCCTTCCTCGGGGGCAGAGCTGCCACAACCATTGGGCTCCACTTTGCACCCCCTCGCCGTCTGGCTCTTCAAGTACTTGGCCTTGTCGCAGCCAGTCTCACCATGGCGCTCTGCGGACCCCGCTTGTCCCCCTCCGTTTGACTGCGGATGTAGCTGGGACCTTTGGTCATGAGCCTGAGCAGCAGAGAGAAGCTCGTCTCGGGCGGCATGTTTGCAGTGGGTGCGATCTCGCTCGGCATCTTACTTTGATCCAGCCGACGTGGACAAACACATTTTTTCATCCACGAAGAAGCAAAGACCAGGACTTCCATGCACTCACTTGTCTGCAGTCACCTTAATCCACATTCACTATGACATCTGCCGTTACCTTAATCCACATTCATTATGCTTATAACTTGGACAAAGTCGTGACTAGGTTTGCGCAGTTACATTCTTGGAAAATGGAACTGGAAAACATGAATTCTGGCTAAATGGCAATATATGCAGGCGTGCCACGAGTGTCTGTCGCCTGCATCACTACTCAGGACTTCCATGAGCAATGACAGGCTGTCTGCACTTGCCTTAATGTACATTCACTATGACCTTGCCCATGACTTGGACAAAGTGGTGACTAGGTTTGCGCAGTTACATTCTCGGAAAATGGAACTGGAAATGTGATTTATGGCTAAATGGTAATATATGCTGATCTGCCAAGAGTGTTGTCAAAGTCTGTGAGAGGAACCCTGAACTGTCTGTTAATCCCCTCACACTTTGGGAGCCCAAACAGGGCACTGCAAGAAGAGGTATAAGTCGGGCTACCTACATCAGTGTACTGGCTGCGGAATGACACAGGCCTTGGACAGCGTTAACGAACTGAACGCTGCCATTAAAGATAAAGTCACACTTCTGGAGACCAAACGTGGCACTGTAGAAGGGGTAGAAGTAGGGCCACCTACATCAGTGTACTGCGGAACGACACATGCTTTGACAGCATTAACAAACTGAGGACTGCCATGCTAGATAAACTGGACTGAGGTGCTATATTCGTGGAACCAGGAATGGCAACGAATAGACTAAGGCCAACGAATGTCTTTGCATTAGTAGTAGGGGTAAATGGCAATATACATCCAGGAGCACCTGAATGATTATGCAGCATCATGCCAGCATGTTTGATTGTTTGGTAAACTATATGATGAATTGCGATATGTATGTATATTATTATATATTTTTATGTTATGGAATCAAAATCAAGAATTATAAATTCACATTTCAAAAGCGGTTTCACAATTCAGTAGTACTGATTTTCAGTATTCCATAATGATATTTGAGAATACATGAGGTTGCATGCAAAACACTGATTTTCAGAAATCCAGTTTCTGTGTAGTATGTTCCATTGCATTTAAGTGAGAAATACCGAATTCGCCAACAAAATACTGATTTTCAGCCATCAAAACTTGGCAACTCTGCAATTATTAATCTTGATTCCACCAAAATTACTTCTGATATATTGGTCATAAATTTGGTGCAAAAATGCTCTAAAATAAGGCTCAGAGTGCAACAGAGACCATCTAAAACCCCGGCCGCGAGGGGCTTCACGCTCGTGATGTGCGCTGTGCGCACATTACTTCACATAAAATTTTTGTAATCCTATCATGCCATTCCCCTTTTTGAAAAAATTTGTAAGGGCCTGAAAGGGAATAACCCAGCAGATTTGGATCTTATATGTTTCAGTTAAGTTATCGGTCACATTTCTAAACTCCAGCAAACTCAAACTACCCATTCTTCTAAGTATCAGTGCGGTAAACCTTCTCTGTGAAAAATATACATCTTCTAGATGCGCTGGGACGCATCCTCAGTGATGTGACCTGGGGTCATCGTGTGTTTCGGGTCTCACAACACCCTTGCCCAGGCGACCCAGCCGGGGTTGATCAGGCACCAAATTGCGTCCCAGCAACAACTGCCCATGGATCAGCCATCTTAATAACTACTCTGCAGGGTTTGGGAGACTAGTGCGTGGAGGGACTGGGCTCTGTGGGGTGAATCCTGGGCGGGCTCCAGGTTCTCACCAGGTTCAAGTCCTGTGTGCAGCACCTCTTTCTCCTCCGAGCATTTCATTCTTGCCTGATGGATTTTTAGGCCACTGTGGTTCATTAGAGTGGTGAGTCTCTGGAACTCTCTGCCACAGAGGGTAGTTGAGGCCAGTTCATTGGCTATATTTAAGAGTGAGTTGGATGTGGCCCTTGTGGCTAAGGGGATCAGAGGGTATGGAGAGAAGGCAGGTACGGGATACTGAGTTGGATGATCAGCCATGATCATATTGAATGGCGGTGCAGGCTCGAAGGGCTGAATGGCCTACTCCTGCACCTAATTTCTATGTTTCTATGTTTCTATTAGGCCTTTCTGTAGCTTTGTTGGTTGTCTTTCTCATGAAAGACACAGACTGGGGTGCTAACCCAGCCTGTCCTGGGTGCCGTCTTTCCGTGCCGTCAACAGTCTGTCCAGTAGTCACCAAATTATTCTTGGTTGTCACCCAGTCTATTGCTAGGTGCCACTGGCTGAGCCAGACTCTAAACTGCTTCCGACACATTAGCCCAGGTGGGGTTAGAAGGGGAATACGCCCTGTCCACGGGCACCCTGGGGGAGTTCCGGGACCGCTGGGCTCCGCAGGGTGTTGAATGTATCCTCAATAAGGATGTTAACATAGCTGTATAGTAGTTTATTATGGATATATGTTTGCATTGTATTGTGGTGGGTTCTGGCTTGTTTTATTGTAGTGTAAATATATATTTTTTAATAATTGAATACATTTTTTGAACAAAACAAAACTTAACCTACAACTATTATACCGTTGTAGCCCTCTTATGTCATATTTTATTCTCCAGTTATAATCCAATTATAATATTTTCCTCCGTCTACGCCGCATCTGCTCCCAGGACGAGGTGTTCCACACCAGGTCATCACAAATGGCCTCATTCTTCAGAGAACGGGGATTCCCCTCCCCCACTATTGATGAGGCTCGCACAAGGGTCTCCTCCATACCCCGCAACACTGCCCTCGCTCCCCATTCCCCCACTCGCAAACAGGGCAGAGTCCCCCTGGTCCTCACCTTTCACCCCACCAGCCGGCAAATACAACATATAGTCCTCCGCCAGTTTCACCACCTCCAACGTGACCCCTCCACCCGCCACATCTTCCCATCTCCCCCCCTGTCTGCCTTCCGCAAAGACCGCTCCCTCCGCAACTCCCTTGTCAATTCTTCCCTCCCCTCCCACTCTACCCCTTCCCCGGGCACTTTCCCTTGCAACCGCAAGAAATGCAACACTTGTCCCTTCACCTCCCCCCTCCACTCCTTTCAGGGACCCAAGCAGTCCTTCCAGGTCCGACAGAGGTTCACCTGCACCTCCTCCAACCTCATCTACTGCATCCGCTGCTCTAGATGCCAGATGATCTATATCGGTGAGACCAAGCGGAGGCTTGGCGATCGCTTCGCCGAACACCTCCGCTCGGTCCGCAATATTTTTATTTTTTTATTTTTTTATTTCAAAATATACTTTATTCGAATGATAAATATATACAATACATTAAACTTGCGGAAAATCCATCCGACATTTTCGGAGGCTGTACAATAGATCAATACAGTTTAGACATTTCTTTCCCCCAAATTTCCACAAATCAGTCCCCCACTCATGCCACAGTGGCGTGGGATACCTTCCCTTATATTGAGGGGCGTCTCCACCATACCGTACCCCCCATGTCCAGCAGCGGAAGGGCGTTAGACTGTGGCCCTCCCCCACCGAGCCTTGGCTTTGGCTGCACCGAGCTTCAGTGCGTCCCTCAGCACGTACTCCTGCAGTCTGCAGCGGGCCAGTCGGCAACATTCCCTGACGGACATCTCGCTCTGCTGGGTGGTGAACAATGCTCAGGCAGACCAAAGGGCGTCTTTTACCGAGTTGATGACCCTCCAGCAGCACTCGATGTCAGTCTCTGAATGTGTCCCTGGGAACAGTCCGTAAATCACCGAGTCCTCTGTGACGGAGCTTGTTCGGGATAAAGCGTACCAGGGACCCTTGCATTTTTCTCCAGACTCTTTTAGCAAACCCACACTCTGTAAAGAGGTGGGCAAACCGTCTCCTTGCCATAGCAGCCGTCCCGAGTGCAGCGTGCGCTGGCAGTGAGGTTCCGACGGTGCAGGAAGGATCTGACTGGGAGGGCTCCCCTCACCGCCAGCCAAGCCAGGTCTTGGTGCTTGTTGGTGAGTTCTGGCGATGAGGCATTTTGCCAGACAAGCTGGGCAGTCTGCTCAGGGAACCACGCCACCGGGTCCATAGAGTCCTTTCCCTGCAGTGCCTGCAGGACATTCTGTGCTGACCACTGCCCGATGGACATGTGGTCAAAGGTGTTGGTCCGGAAGAACCCTTCCACCGACGACAGATGGGGCGGCAATGTCCAGCTGACTGGCACATTGCGTGGCACCTGCGCCAGGCCCATCCTTCTCAACACCGGGGACAGGTAGAACCTCAGCAGGTAATGACACTTGGTGCCCGCGTGCCTTGGCTGTACACTCTGCCTGATGCAGCCACACACGAAGGTGGCCATCAGAATGAGGGCGACGTTGGGCACGCTTTTACCCCCGTTGTCTGCCGACTTGTACATTGTGGCCCGTCGCACCCGATCCATCCTCGACCCCCAGATGAACTGGAAGATGGCACGGGTGATCCCTGTGGTGTATGAGGGAGGGACAGGCCACACTTGTGCCAAGTACAGCAGCCCCGAGAGCACCTCACACCTGATGACCAAATTCTTTCCCGTTATGGAGAGGGAGCGTTGCCTCCACAGCTCCAGCTTCCTCCCCACCCTGGCTATCCGCTCCAGCCAATTTTTGTTACATGCCTCAGCCCCCCCGAACCAGATCCCCAGCACCTTCAAGAAGTCAGGCTTGATGGTGAAGGGGACGGAGGATCTGTCGGGCCAGTTGCCAAATTGAGGGCTGAGGGAGAGGTGGGAAGGGGAGGAGACAGCAAGGGTTAACAGAATTGAGAAAATTCCAACCCGACCTCCCGGTCGCTCAGCACTTCAACTCCCCCTCCCATTCCGTATCCGACCTCTCGGTCCTGGGCCTCCTCCACGGCCAGAGTGAGCAACACCGCAAGCTGGAGGAACAGCACCTCATATTCCGCTTGGGGAGTCTGCATCCTTTGGGCTTGAATATTGAATTTTCTCAATTCTGTTAACCCTTGCTGTCTCCTCCCCTACCCACCTCTCCCTCAGCCCTCGGGCCCTGGCATTCCCTCTATCTCTATCTCCCTCCCCCACCCCAGTCGCACCAGCTTCTCATTTTCACACCACAAACAGCTTACAATGGCTTGTTCCCTTTATCACCGATACTTTTTTGCATATCTTTCACTCATTGTTCCTTATCTCTCCACATCACCGTCTATATCTCTCGTTTCCCTGATCCCTGACCAGTCTGAAGAAGGGTCTCGACCCGAAACGTCGCCTATCTCCTTCGCTCCTTAGATGCTGCTGCACCCGCTGAGTTTCTCCAGCTTTTTGTGTACCCATAATATTTTCCTAGTTATTAGGAGATGAATATTTGTTTTTTTTATGTTTTTCAAAGATTAGTGAGGCAGGACTACAAATTATGGCAGAAGAAACAGCACAATTGACTGAGGAAGAAGCCAAAGAATTGTATGAACATAAAAAACACCAGGTAAGCACTTTTCCAGAACATCAAAAGTAGGTTATACTGATATGGCTTCGTATTATGACATATTATGTTGTAAAATAATTTGTGACTATAAAGGGATTTGGAAGCTCTTTTTAAAAGGTGAACAACTAGAACAACGGCTGCTGCAGCTGAACACCATGATGTTATTATTGGAAGAAAATAAACAATTAAAAAAGGACGATGGACACACAAAACTAGAAAGTTAAAGGACAAAACCAGCAAACAGAGAGGATACAAGATTAAAACCCAAGTTGGCTAGAGTTGCAGACTGTGAGGAAGGCTGTCAAAGTATTCAGTGAGTTGTAGATCAGCTACAGAAATGGGCAGAGAAATGGCCCATGGTGTTTAATCCGAGCAAATATGAAGTGTCCCAATTTCGGAGGTCAAATATAAGGAGCAAATATACAATTTTACTTCGGAGTCACGTGAGTGACTACGTGAAGACCCCGTCCAGCACGCATGCGCGACATTAGCGTTCATGCAGTGCACCCGCGACGAACGGGAGTTCAAGGCGCTCCCGCTACAAATCGAAAAGTCGGGCCGACAGGTAAGTTTTACCGTGGCCGTGTGTCTTTTTCTCTGTGGTCTGCTTGTTTTCCAGAAAGAATGAGCAAGACCAGAGGGAAGAAATCTGCAGCTCGCCCCCGTTCGTCCTCCGTTGAGGAATGTTCTTTGGAGGGGGGCCAAGAGGCGGCGGGAATAACTACCGCGCCGAGCCCAGCACCGCTCGTGCTGCCTGAGCAGCGGGCTGGAGGTACCTGCAGCCAGAACCGGGCGGTAGTATCCAACGATTCGGATGAAGATGCCACACCCCTCGAGAGCGGCACAGGCAGCCGCCTAAGCCGAATGGAACGGCTTATGGAGCAATTGCTCCAGCGAGATCTGCTGAGAGAGCAGCAGCAGACTCGCCAAGGGAGCTCAGGCACTCCCGCAGTGCCCTTTACGGCACTGGCCATTGCTTCACCTTCTTTTGAAGGCAGCATTGGCGACCAGGTCTGGGCTGGTCAAGAAGAGGGGTCGCTGGCTGAAGATGTCCGGAGTACGCAGGGTGTACAGGATCAGGAAGAGCTGCTGGGTGTGGTCAACCGCTACGTGGCCATTCCACGAGCGGGTCGGCCGTTAGAGCCGAAACTGGCAGCCAGCATTGACCACCTGTTCTCAAAACCCCTACAAGAACAGGTGGTCAATGAGGCTCTTGAACAATATACAGCCCCAGAAAATTGTACATCATTGAATGTACCAGCTGTAAACAGCCAAATTTGGGGACTTTTGGGGCAGAACATCAGGAACCTGGAGTTGAAGCTCCAGAAAATCCTTAAACTCCTGACTGCAGGAATAACATCATATGCTCGGTCCATTGATGGTGTGGACATCTCCACCAAATCAGCAAGACACATTAGCTCTGCTGTGCACCACTCAATATGAAATAAACAATTTACAGAAGGAAATCATCAAGCCTGCCCACAACCCTAAATTTGCGGGACTTTGCAAAACACCGGGTTCAGAACCTCCAATTCTGCTCTTTGGGAAGGACCTTCCGAAAAAGGTGAAAGACCAAGAGGAAGAATCCAAGACCTTTGGTCTTGTGAGGGCAGGTTTGGGACCGAGCAGACCTAACAAACCCAGGCGGCAGTACCCCACGGCGTCCACCAGTCGTCGACCACCATATGGGACTGGTGAAAGCTCGGGGTCCGCAACCATTCCCCGTAAGCCTTTTTTAGGCCAGGGCCCAGAGCGGACCCCATGGAAAATGCGCCACCCCCAACAACATCAACATCAACATCAACAGCAGCCCTCTACAGCCCAGCAGACGCCTCATCGTCCAGCGAAGAGGCAGAAGAAGCACCAGTAACCATGGAGGTAGGTGGTTCTGGTTCCTCTCAGCATATGAGCAGTAGGGGCTCTATACTAACAGGGGGGAGATTGCACTTGTTTTTGGATGCATGGGAATCCATCACTAATGACAAGTATATACTCAGCAGCATTCATGGCTATAAAATTGACTTTGTTCATGAAAACATTCCGCCAGTTCAGCATGTACCCCAAAGGGTATTCACCCTCTCAGTCAAAGAGAAACAAGAGGGTCAAGCTGAACTGATGAGGCTACTAGCAAAAGGTGTCATTGAAAGAACAAAACATGAACCTTTGGAATTTGTGTCTAATATTTTCACTAAAATCAAAAAAGATGTTGGATGTCGCATCATCATTGACTTAACTACTTTAAACAAGTCTGTTAGGTATATACATTTCAAGATGGAAACTTTTGAAACAGCCAGACTATTGGTTTCTAGAGGGTACTTTTCTAGCAAGCATTGATTTAAAAGATGCCTACTAGTCAGTACCCATAGACAAGGAGCATCGTAAATACTTAAAGTTTATCTGGATGAAACAGCTATGGCAATTTAAAGCCTTATGGCCCTGTCTCACTGTGCGAGTTGACCCACGAGGTACCCCGAGTGACAGACTCGTGGCTGTGCACGAGACTGCAAGTTTATGATCAAGTGTGTAATACGAGTTCCCACGGGTATGTCATTGCTGCGATGTTCCTAGTTCCTCTCCCGAGTTAGCAAGTTCCTCTCCCGTTACTCTTGAGCCAACCGTGAATGAAGGTATGTTTTAATAAAGCAACAATGTTAAAATACATCTCCATCCTGTGGTTTTGAGTTATTTCAGCGCGGATGGGAAAATGCGCATCCTCCAGTAACCAAGCATTTCTTGTTGTTTTATGTTTTTAAATACTTTTTTGCAATGGATCTCTATTTTAAATAATTTTTAAAAAGGAAGCAGCCCGGGTGACTGACATTGAGCGGCCGCCAGGACCCGACAGCAGACACACACACACACACACACACACACACACACACACACACACACACACAGAGAGAGAGAGATACACACAGACAGCAGCTGGCCACCACTTCAGAGGAATTAAGCAGCTCGGGTGACTGAGCGGCCGCCGGGACCCGACAGTACACACACACACACACACACACACACACACACACACACACAGATAGACAGAGAGGGAGAGAGAGAGACACACACACACACACACACACACACACACACACACACACACACACACACACACACACACACACACACACAGAGATACACACAGACAGCAGCTGGTCACCACTTCAGAGGAATGAGGCAGCTCGGGTGACTTTGAGCGGCCACCGGGACCCGACATCAGACACACACACAGATACACACAGATAGACAGAGAGGGAGAGAGAGACACACACACACACACACACACACACACACACAGAGAGAGAGAGATACACACAGACAGCAGCTGGCCACCACTTCAGAGGAATTAAGCAGCTCGGGTGACTGAGCGGCCGCCGGGACCCGACAGTACACACACACACACACACACACACACACAGATAGACAGAGAGGGAGAGAGAGAGAGAGACACACACACACACACACACACACACACACACACACACACAGCAGCTGGCCACCACTTCAGAGGAATCAAGCAGCTCGGGTGACTTTGAGCGGCCACCGGGACCCGACAGCAGACACACACACAGATACAAACAGATAGACAGAGAGGGAGAGAGACACACACACACAACTCAGCGGACCAGGCAGCATCTCTGGAGAGAAGGAATAGAGTCGAGACCCTTCTTCAGACTTACCCGAAATGCCACCCATTCCTTCGCTCCAGAGATGCTGCCTGTCCCGCCGAGTTACTCCAGCATTGTGTGTGTCTATCTCCGGTGTGAACCAGCATCTGCAGTTCCTTCCCAATCCCACACTCTCGGCCCCGGGGGGGTGGATGGACCATCACACGTGGACACATTCCCACCCACCACCCCAGACTTGCCCCTTCGGCAGGTCTTTAAGCCGTTCATTGAGACAGAGTGAAGCCACGGGGCAGGCGCCTCAGTAATAAAGGACAAGTGGCAGAAAGGCCGAAGATAGACACAAAATGCTGGAGTAACTCGGCGGGACAGGCTGCATCTCTGGAGCGAAGGAATGGGTGGCATTTCGGGTAAGTCTGAAGAAGGGTCTCGACTCTATTCCTTCTCTCCAGAGATGCTGCCTGGTCCGCTGAGTTACTCCAGCATTTTGTGTCTATCTTTGGTTCAGTCTTTACTCGAGCAAAAGAACAGATTATTAAAGTTCCCACGGTAGACTCACGAGACACTAAGATAAACGCACGGGGCCACTACGTTATTACAACGAGTTTAAATGTTTCCATTTTTAACTTGAACAGTTAATTTGACTCGTGGAAAAAATCAAACATGTTTGATTTTTTTCACGAGTTAACAAGTTTCCCGAGTACCTGCCGTTAGCGCAACGAGTCGATAAGTTGCTCGTGCGAGTTCCGACGTTCCCGCTACGTGATCACCACGAGTGAAAACTCGGGGTCACTCGTGGGCCAACTCGCACAGTGAGACAGGGGTTTTACCAAATGGGCTAACCTCAGCTCCAAGGTTGGTCACTAAAATCTTAAAACCCGCCTTGGCATTATTGAGGAAACAAAAGCATACAGTCATGGCGCACTTAGACGATATTCTAATAGTAGGGAAAACCTTGGAGACAGCCATTTCGGCAGTAGCAGCCACCAAACGTTTGTTTGAAACTTTGGGGTTTGTCATACATCCAGATAAATCCAATTTTACACCGTCCACTACCATTCAAACGGATGCCAGTGCTTTGGGCTGGGGAGCAACTAACATGCAATCCAGCACAGGGGGCAGATGGACTAATTTTGAATCATCTTGCCTACAGACACGGGGTATCAACTACTTAGAAATGTTGGGTGCGTTTTATGGTTTAAAAGCATATTCATCTAATACGCATCATGCACATGTCCGGTTGCAATTAGATAGTGGTGGCTTATATCAACCACATGGGTGGTGTAAAGTCGATATCGTGTGACAATTTGGTCAACCTAATCTGGCAATGGTGTGTCGAAAGACATATTTGGTTATCAGCAACTTACCTACCAGGTAAGCAAAATACAGTGGCAGACACCAGGTCACGCAAATTCAATGATAACATCGAATGGATGTTAAATCCCAAAATATTTGCTGAAATTACAAAGCAATATGGCACACCAGATATCGATCTATTTGCATCCAGGCTGAATCACCAGGTACCAACGTATGTCGCTTGGGAACCAGACCCTGAGGCAGCAGCAGTTGATGCATTCTCGCTGCATTGGGGGAAAAAGTTATTTTATGCTTTTCCTCCCTTCTGCCTCATCAGTCGGGTATTACGCAAGATTCAATTGGATTCCGCTTCAGGAATCTTGATAATACCCGACTGGCCATGGTTCCCAGTGGCCCTCGACATGGCTGTTGAAACACCGTTGGAATTACCCAGCAGTCGAGAATTATTAATCCACCCAGTGTCAGGCATTAGTCACCCGTGCCATGACAGAGTCAATCTCCTGGCTTGCAGATTCTAAAAAGACCTCTACTGGGCCTGGGACTGTCTGAGGACGCCATCAACATGATGACCGCATCCCACCGGGAGTCCACCAGGAGACAATACCTGACCAACATAAGAAAATGGGAACGGTATTGCTCCAAAACAGGAACTACCTACACTACAGCTACAGCCACCAGTGTTGTGGAGTTTCTGGTTAGGTTACATCGGGAAGGACTCAGCTACAGCGCCATTAATACAGCCAGGAGTGCGTTGTCAGCTTATTTGGTTCCAGCAGCAGGACAACTGACTTTGGGGTCCCATCCACTAGTGGTCAAAATCATGAGGGGCATTTTTAACACCAATTCCCCCAGACCAACGTACACTCAGATCTGGGATGTCAGCATTGTACTGATGTACCTTAGGGGATGGCCACCACCCAGGTCACTCACGCTGGAACAACTTACTCTGAAATCAGTCATGCTCATGGCACTAGTGTCAGCTCAAAGGGTACAGTCCCTCCACCTTCTGAGGCTGGACAGCATGACAGAGTCATTGGACTGTTTCACATTTCATATTCAGGGACTGGTCAAACAAACAAGACCAGGTACCACGCCTCCAGTCATGGAGTTCCGGGCATATTCATCTGACCCACGGCTGTGTGCCAAGACCCATCTCGCCAATTACATAGACACAACATACAACTTAAGAGGGAGAGAAAAAGCCTTATGGATAAGCCACAAGAAGCCTCATGGTCAGGTGACGAGCCAAACCATTTCAAGGTGGCTCAAGCAGGTGCTTAAGTCCGCGGGAGTCAATACTAATGTTTACAAATCTCACTCCACCAGGGCTGCATCTACGACGGCGGCTAGGCGAATGGACGTGCCTATGGACCATATTCTGGCCAGAGCAGGATGGTCCTCGGAAAGAACTTTCCAAAGGTTTTATAATAAGCCGCTGGCGGAACCTGCTACAAAAGCAGACAGAATTTTAGAGTCTGCAGCTAATATTTAATTTAAGCCGGGGGAGCTCTCTGTTTTTTTGTTGTCATTAATAAACCTTTATTGTTCACAAACAGGTTATTGTTGATTGTAATAACATACTTCCTCCCTCTAAGGTCTTCAGACAATGAGTGAAGCATGAGCTGGTACACGGTTCGGATTCACAGAGCTTTGAAGTCTTCACGTAGTCACTCACGTGACTCCGAAGTAAAATAGTAAGATTAAATGAGAACTTACCAGTTCGAAGTTTGATCTGTATTTTATGAGGAGTTACGATGAGGGATTACATGCCCTCCGCTCCCACCCTCTATTATACAGATCAACTGGTAATTAAGTTCTTATTTTTTCTTTACTATATTTATTCCAATTGTTGTGTTTTTTCTGTGAATCCACACCGCTGCTTTGAAGAAATGTCGCGCATGCATGCTGGACGGGGTCTTCACGTAATCCCTCATCGTAACTCCTCATAAAATACAGATCAAACTTCGAACTGGTAAGTTCTCATTTAATCTTACTATTATAGGCAAGACCATTAATGGCAAGAAAGATCTTGATGTCCAAATCCATAACTCACTATAAGTGGCAACACAAGTAGATAGAGTGGTTAAGAAGCTACACGGTATACTTGCTGTCATTGGGTGGGGCATTGAGTATAAGAGTCAGGAAGTCATGGAGCAGCTCTATTAGCATTTGGTTTGGCTGCATTTGGAGTAATGCATGAAGTTCTACTTATCCCGTTACAGGAAATATATGGAGGCTTTGGAGAGGATGCAGGGAACGTTTACCAGAATGATACCTGTATTAGGGAATATTAGCTATGGGCAGAGGTTGGATAACTTGGGATTGTTTTCCTTGGACCACTGGAAGTTGAAGAAAGATCTAATAGAAGTGTATACAATTATAAGAGGCATAAATATAGACAGCAAAAAATCTTTTCCCTGGATAGAAATATCAAATTCTAAAGGGCGTTGCTTTAAGGTAAGAGGGGCAAGGTTTAAAGATGTGCTGGGCACGTCTTTTACGCAGAGGATGGTGAATGCCTGGAACACTTTGCTGGGGGTGGGGTGGAGGCAGATACAATAGTGGCACTCAAGAGACTTTTAGATAGGCATTGGGATATGCTGGGAATGGAGCAATATGTATTATGTGCAGGCAAATAAGAGTAGGTCTTAACAATAATACTAATAATAATAAATACTTTATTAATACTCTTTTCAGGGGAAATTCAGATGTCCATGCAGCACACTAATAAAAATACAACATAACATTTAACATTAACACATAAAAACATCCCCCCACAATGGTTCCCACTGTGGGGGAAGGCACAAAGTCCAATCCCCATCCTATTGTCCACCCTTGGTCGGGCCTATTGAGGCCACCACAGTCGCCGCTACGGCGGCCCAATGTTACAGACCCTCTCGCTGGGCGATGGTGCTCCAGTGTCAGGGGGACCTTCTCAGCAGCTTGGGAGGCCTGGAACAGCCGCTTCCTTACCGGAAACCACGGCTTCCAAGCCAACTGAGATGGCTGTGCCGCTGCCGAAGCCGAGGTTCTGGCTAGGTCCCCTCAGGAAACGCCGCTCCAAGTCACGCTGGTAGGCCACGAGGACGGGTCAAAAGTGCTGCCCGGAAGAAAGCAGCCTCTCCGACCAGGAAGGGACTTGAAAAGCAGTTTTCCCCTTCCCCCCTACCCCCACCCTCCACACGTAAAAAGATTAGACCCCCAACTAGCACACTTTTTCTTTTCTTTTTTTTAATGTTATTTATTAGAAGTAATGTACATTACAGTGATATAAGCCAAAAATAACATAATACATTTCATGTACCACTTCTTGTTTTAAATTTTAAGAAGAAGAAAAATAGAGAAAGTTAGATAAGATAGTAAGTGCGTGAGAGAGTGATCAGGAAAAACCCTCAGAAGCGTAAAACACAAGAAATATTTTTTTTAAACAAAAGAAAAAGAAAGAGAAAAATAGAAAACAGAAAATATAAGAAAGTAAAATAAGATAAAAGGGATGTACCTACTTCGTATCTTTACACACTCCTCACCAGGTCCTGAAACCGTTTATTTTCAATGTTATGTTGCACCCTATGCTTGTAATAAGTCGATAAATGGAGACCAAATCTTTTGGAAATGGTCTGATTTGCCTGCTAGGAGGAATCTCATATCTTCGAGGTGAAACATTTCGGACATATTTGAAATCCACATTTTTATCGTTGGTGTGGGAGCGTTTCTCCAGAATTTAAGTATACGTTTTTTTGCCATTATTAAGCCATAATTAAGGAAGCTCTTTTCGAACTAGCATACTTTTAACGTACTGAAAAATAAAAAATAAAAGAAGTGAAAAAGAACTGGACAGCTGCAGGATGTTTGTCACAGACATTGTGCGCTGAAAGGCCTGTTGCTATGCTGTACTGTTCTATGTTAGTAAAGGATAGAGATCAACAAAAGAATATAAAGCACAAAATAATTTAGAGGAAAAAAAATGGAATATATCGTAATTGTGTTTCACAATTAAACTTTTAGGATGTAAGTGGTTCATTCATCTGATTTTAATCTGGACACCTGACTTAAGATCCTACCATCATAGTTGTGGAATGTGAATTCAGTTAATGATGTTGAAATTGGAAAACAGTAACAAGTAGTTTTAGTAAAATTGACCAAAAACCTATTGGGTTGTCATAAAACCTCAACTGACACACTAATGTCCTTCAGAGGAGAAAATCTGCCATTATTATTTGGTTAGTGCTAAATGTAACTCATCATGGTGATTGACTTTGAAATCCACTTGAACAAACCTCTCAGTCGTCATTACCATCTTCTCAAATATTAATAAGGGATAGGTAATAAGTGTTGGTTACACAAGTGTTGCACAGATCCTAATAATTTAAAGGAGTCATGGAAATTCAGCCTAACTTGTCCATGCCAAACAAGTTGCCTATGCGAGCTGGTCCTGTTTGTCCGCATTTGGCCTATAACCCTCTATGCCTTTTCTATCCATTTGTCTGATCAAATGTCTTTTAAACATTGTAATTATACCTGCCTCTTCCTATAGTTGTTAATTCCATGTACTCATGTGAAAAGGTTGCCTTTCACAGGTGTGACACAGGTGGTTTTAAACGAAATAAGGGAGGGGGGGGTCAAATGGGATAGTCAAGGACGGAGTTAAAGGGAAAAGGGAGTAAAGGATAGTTAATGACCCCAGAATTAATGAGAAAGAAAGCTCACAAAGGGATAGGAGAGTACGGCCAAGTGTAATAGGGTTCGATGTGAAAGGTGAGATGCGTAAGGAATTAAAAGTATTGTATTTGAATGTGTGAAATATGAGAAGTAAAGTAGATGAGCTTGAAGCTCAGTTGGAGGTTGGTAGAGTCACTGTGGATTGAGTTGAGGAATTGCAAAGGAAAGAAGACCCTAATCCCCACAAATGACATTGTGGGGATTACCGAGACGTGGCTGCAGGATGATCAGGCCTGGGAACTTAATATTCAGGGTTATAAATCCTATAGAAAGGACAGGCAGGTGGGCAGAGGAGGTGGGTTAGCTCTGCTGGTGAGGGATGGAATTCAGTCCCTTGCGAGGGAAGACTGATGAGGTAGAGTCACTGTGGATTGAGTTGAGGAATTGCAAAGGAAAGAAGACCCTAATTGGTGTTATCTACAGACCTCCAGATAGTAGCCTGGATGTAGGGTGTAAGTTGCAGCAGGAGTTAAACTGGCAAGTGGCAAAAAACAAAGGTAATGCCACTGTGGTGATGGGGGATTTCAATATGCAGGTAGCCTGAGAAAATCAGGCTGGTTCAGGACCCCAGGAAAGAGAGTTTGTAGAGTGGCTCCGAGATGGATTCTTTGAGCAGCTTGTAATGGAACCGACCAGAGAAAAGGCAATTATGGATTTAATGTTGTCCAATGAACCAGATTTGATAAGAGAACTCAAGGTAAATGAACCACTTGGAGGTAGTGATCATAATATGATTGGTTTTACTCTGCAATTTGAGAAGGAGAAGGTTAAATCGGAAGTGTCAGTGATGCAGTTGAACAAAGGGGACTATGAAGGCATGATAGAGGAGCTGGCCAAGGTAGACTGGAAAGGGAATGATGGTGGAACAGCAAATGGCAGGAATTTCTGGGCGTAATCCGGAAGACGCAGGATCATTTCATTCCAAAAAGGAAGAAAGATTCTAAGGAGAGTAGGAGGCAACTGTGGCTGACAAGAGAAGTTAGGGATGGAATAAAACCAAAAGAAAAGATGTATAACACAGCAAGGAGTAGACGGAAACCAGAGGATTGGGAAACTTTCATAGGACAACAAAAGGAAACAAAACGGGCAATGCGGGCTGAAAAGATGAAGTACGAGGGGAAGCTGGCCAGGAATATAAAGAAGGACAGTAAAAGCTTCTTTAGATATGATAAGCGAAAAAGAATAGCAAAGTCAAATGTGGGTCCCTTGAAGGCAGATACGGGTGAAATTATTATGGGGATCAAGGAAATGGCAGAAGAGTTGAACAGGTACTTTGGATCTGTCTTCACTAAGGAAGACACAAACAATCTCCCAGAAGTACTGGAGGACAGAGGATCTAAGGGGGTAGAGGAACTGAAATAAATTTTCATTAGGCCAGAAATAGTATTGGGTAGGCTAATGGGACTGAAGGATGATAAATCCCCTGGGCCGGATGGCCTGCATCCCAGGGTCCTCAGGGAGGTGGCTCTAGAAATAGTGGACACATTGGTGATCATTTTCCAATGTTCAATAGATTCAGGATCAGTTCTTGTGGATTGGAGGATAGCTAATGCTATCTCACTTTCAAGAAAGGAGCGAGAGAGAAAATGGGGAATTACAGACCTGTTAGCCTGACTTCGGTGGTGGGAAAGATGCTAGAGTCAATTATTAAAGTGCTAATAATGGGGCATTTGGATAGCAGTAAAAGGATTAGTCCAAGTCAGCATGGATTTATGAAAGGAAAACCATGCTTGACTGATCTTCTGGAATTTTTTGAAGGTGTGACAAGTAACATGGATGAAGGGGAGCCAGTGGATGTCATGTATCTAGACTTTCAGAAAGCTTTGATAATGTTCCGCACGGGAAATGGGTGACTAAACCTAAAGCACATGGTATTGGGTGTAGGGTGTTGACATGGATAGAAAATTGGTTGGCAGGAGTGAACGGGTCCTTTTCAGGTAGACAAAAGTGCTGGAGAAACTCAGCGGGTGCAGCAGCATCTATGGAGTGAAGGAAATAGGCAACGTTTTGGGCCGAAACCCTTCTTCAGACTGATGTCGGGTCCTTTTCAGAATGGCAGACAGTGGCGAGTGGACCTCGGAGCCGGGGGTTTGGTTTTGTCAGGTGGAATCCCAGTTCCACATCCGCAGCGTAATGGTTGACGAGACCCAGGTACCATTACGTGGTAGGGGCTCTCAACCAGGAAACAGCCGGTCGGGTCGTGCCATACCTCGATAACCCGTCAGTGGCAGGTGAGTACGCAAGCCTCAAGGAGCTGCTGCTCTGGATCTATGGGCAGAGCCGCATGGAGTGGGCTGCGCGAGTCCACAACATGGGTGGGCTCGGCGATCGGAACCCCTCAGCCCTCTTGAGCGAGATGCTCAGGTTCATGCGTGACCGCCTTGTATTTGAATACACTTACTGCAGCAGTTGCCACGCGACATCCGCCAGCAGTTTGTGGGGGAGAGCTTTGAAAACCCGCTCAGACTAGCGGCGCGCGCCGACGAGCTGTGGCTGTCCGACCAGCAGCAGGTGGGTGCGCAGGAATCCCTGGAGTCATTGGACTGCATCGATTCAGTACCCTGGAAGGGCCAGCATCCCAGGACCACGCCCACAAGAGGCCCAACGCCCACAAGAGCCACAGAGCAGGCATGTGGCACAGGAGGGAAGGATGTGGTGCTTTTACTACCAAAGCTGGGGGGCAGCGGCCCGCCAATGCCACCAACTGTGTACGTTCCTGGGAAACTCCAGAGCTGAAATCCATCGTTCTTACACCTGGGACCGGTGCTCGGGGCGTAGGTTAGCGTTTTGCCTCCTTCCGGAGTGGATACGTGGGCCGATAAGCTGGGCCCCCTCTTCACCGTGGTGAATGGGAGTCCCATCCGCACCTACGGCGTCCGTACTATCCTCATCATATTGGCCGGGTGCCATTTCACATGGCATTTGTCATCACAGACGTGTCCCAGCTGCTGCTGGCCGCAGATTTCTTGCGAGCGCAAGAGCTCCTAGTGGATGTGAAAGGCCAGCGCCTCATCCATGCGAGGTTATTGGAGGTGATTTCCTTGTGCCTTACTGCGCCCGCCCCGTCGAGCAGCAATCCGATGGCAACGGTGGACAACACCTACGACCAGGTTCTGGCCGTGTTTCCAGACGTTGTTACACAGGAGTTCGGCTTGGCCAGCCCGAAACAAGGGGTCGAGCACCACATTCTCACCTTGGGCCCATCACTCCACGCCCGCACCCGCAGGCTTGCCCCCGACCAGCTTAAAATTGCAAAGGTGGAATTTCGCAACTTGGACATCGGCATCGCCATGGGCATCGTCCGGCGCTCCAACAGCACCTCCTCGCTTCACATTGTGCCGAAGGCTTCTGGGGGCTGGCAGCCTTGTGGGGACAATTGCCGCCTTAATGAGGCTACAATTGCCGACCGGTACACAATTCCCCACATTCAGGGCTTCTCAGCTCATCTGTCCGGGCAAAGTATTTTTCAAAGATCGACTTAGTCCGTGGGTGCCACCAAATCCCCATGCGATCGGAGGATGTCGCCAAAACTGCGATTATCACCCCTTTTGGGTTGTTTGAATTGGCTTTCTAGGGCACCTGCCTCTGCCTGACAGGGTTGAGGCCATACGCCGGTTCCCGTGGCCTTCCACGGTGCGAAGACTTCAGGAGTTCATGGGCATGGTGACATTCTATCACCGGTTCGTACTGGCGATAGATCATGATCATGCGGCCACTGTTCCAACTGCTGTCTGGCAATTGGCGGGAGGTCCATTGGGACACCATCGCTGTGACATCATTCAAAGGGGCAAATGATGCCCTGGCTCAGGCGGTCATGCTGGTGCACCCGCGAACAGATGCTCCCACAGCTCTTACCGTGGATGCCTCCGACTCCGCAGTCGGCGGGGTCCTGGAGCAGTGACTATGATGGTCAATGGCGGCCTCTCGCCTTCTTGAGCCGACAGCTGAACCCAGCGAAGTGTCGCTACAGTGCCTTTGACCAGGAGTTGCTCGCCTTACATCTCGTGGTGCGGCATTTCCGGTACTTCTTGAAGGGCTGGCACTTCGTGGCCTTCACGGACCATAAGCTCCTCACATTCGCGTTCGCCAAGGTCTCGGATCCGTCGTCCGCCCATCAGCAGCACCAGCTGACAGCCATATCGGAATACACCACCGACGTCTGGCACATCGCCGGTAAATGCAACCTGGTGGCGGACGCCTGGCCCTCATGGAGATTACAGTCGTGCTCAACCCGGCCGTCGGGATGGACTACTCTGCCTTGGCGGCGGCACAGCTGATGGACGAGGAAATGCCAGCTTACCGCACCGTGATCTCCGGATTGGTGCTGGAAGACATGCCGTTGGGTCCCTCGGGTGGTTACATTTTATGCGACATGTGTCCACGGGACAAACGTGGTCGGTTGTCCCAGCGGCCTGGCTCTGTCGTGTTTTCGAGGTGATCCACGGCCTGTCCCACCCGTCGATCCGGGCTACAGTCGCCATGGTGGCGACAAGATTCACCTGGCATGGTCTGCGAAGCAGGTCGGTCACTGGGCAAGATCGTGCATCCCTTGCCAGTCGTCCAAGATACATTGGCTCGTCCGTGAACCGATACAGAATTTCTCGGTGCCACACCGGCGGTTCGACCACGTGCAAGTGGACATTGTAGGGCCACTACCGCCATCCCGGGGTGTGTCACATCTAATAACGGTGGTAGATCATTTTACACGGTGGCCGGAGGCCATCCCGCTCGTAGACACTTCCGCCCAGTCATGCGCTCGGGCCCTTGTGGCAAACTGGATTGCCCGCTTTGGGGTTCCCATCGATATCACTTCGGATAGGGGCGCCCAGTTCATATCCAAGCTGTGGTCCGTGATGGCCTGTCTGCTGGGGACGCAGCTCCACCATTCGACAGCATACCAACCCCAGTCTAATGGGTTGGTGGAACGGTTCCACCGGCATCTCAAGGATACCCTGAAAGCTCGCCTTATGAGCCCAGAGTGGATGGATGAGCTGCCATGGGTTTTGTTGGGGATTCGAACTGCCCCTAAGGAGGATTTGGCATCATCCTTAGCGGAGTTGGTGTATGGCGCTCCGCTCACCGTCCCTGGAGAGTTCACACGGCCGCTGATGGCTCCCGGGAACCTCCATCCTCCGTGCTGCTGCGCTTGTGGGAGCGAGTCGGCGTCCTGTCTCCCGTCCCAAATTCTCGGCATGGCATGGCCCCTTTCCATGTGCCACCGGCTCTGTCAGACTTCCCTTACGTCTTTTTGCGGCGCGACGCCCACCGGTTGCCCTTGCAACGTCCCTATGAAGGTCCATTATCGTGTGCTGCGGCACGGGACAGCAACATTTGTACTTGACATGGGGGGCTGGCAAGAGACTGGCATGGCACCTCTTAAGATGGCCCATTTGGACTTGAGCGAGCCGGTTTGGGTGGCGGTTAAGGTCACGGACGCCCACCGTCGCGGGTTCTTCTGGGCGGGTCAAGGACTCTGATCAGGTGGATGGTTAAACCGACGGATCGGTTTACACGGTCAGGCTGCCTTGTTCGACGTCCCGTCCATTTCAGTGCCTCCAGTTCTGGGGGGGGGGGGGGGGGCATGTGGCGGTACCTGGTGGATAGCCATGGGTAGCGAACCCTCGGCTCAGGAGGGAGGAGTTGAGCATCACGGAGTGGGAGGCGTTGGGTCATGGGGTCCGACACGGGGTATTTAAGGTCAGGGTCACGCCCGGTCACGTTGTTGGAGTTGGAAGCAGTACAGTGTAGTAATAAACACCATTTTGTTCACACAACTCGTTTTCGCCTCATTCTTGGCTGGACTCCTGGAGTCCCTGCTACACCATTCACTTATACGTGACTCCCATGATTTCATATACCTCTATAAGGTGACCGCTGAGTCTTCTACACTTCAGGGAAAAACACCACCCCATCCTGACTCTCTTTATATCTAATGACATCCAGACCCGATATTATCCTTGTGAATATTATTTTGCACCCTTTCCAACTATTGATATTTTTCTTATAGATCTATTCTTTAGATATAACACTTTTTAATCTTCAAGCCCACCAACATCTGCTCTTTTGTAATGTAGGTATGTTTCACGACATCACTGTTATGTTGGTATGTTTCAGGACATCATGAGTATATCTGCCTTACCTGTCAGGTTTCTTGCAAAAAATAATTCTCATCTCACTACTACCTTCAATCCCATTCTCCTTCCAGAATAGTTTAAACTCTGCCCAGTAACTCTAGCAAATCTCCCCGCAGAATATTGGATCCCCTCAAGTTCATTTGCAACCTGTTGCAGACCTTCCCAGTCTCCTTGATGATTTCCTTATTGAAGCAATTCCTCCAGTTTCCTAACCTGTGCCACAAAAAGTATCCCATTGGTCAAAGAACCTGCGTTCCTCCCTCCTGCACTAACTCCTCAGCTACGCCTAAACGTGCTCTCTCCTATTCCTACCCTCATTAGCCCCAAGTATTATCCGGTGATTACAACCCATGACTTCCTACATTTTGAACTTCTGCCTGCTCATATTCACTTTGCAGATCCTCGTCCATTTTCTTTTTCATGTTGTTAGTACCACTTTGTGCGAATCTGGCTGCTCATCCTCCCCCTTGAGAATGTCCAGAAACAGAAATAGATGTGTGAGCAAGAGTTAATAAAGACACATGTCAGAAAAACCGTAAAGGAAATATCTGAATTATAAATGTTATCATAAATAATAGTTATATCTGAAATAATCATTGATAGATTGATAAAGGGGGCTGAGTTACAAAAGTACTCAATATATCCCTCTTCCTTCAGTTCAGTTCAGTTTAGTTTATTGTCATGTACCGAGGCACAGTGAAAAGCTTTTGTTGCATGCTATCCTTCTCCCATGGCTCCCCCCTCCCCCCCATCCACCGCCCAGCCCCCACCCCACCTCCATCCCCACACTGTCCCTGTTTGGTCTCGGCACCCCCCCATCCCATCCTGCCAGGTTCTTGGCAGCGTGTCCTCAACTGACCGCCGGGTCTCACGAGGCCCAGTCCCCGACTGACCACTGGCACTCACACTGCAATGGCTCTCCGATGCCCCTGCTCCCCTGCTCGCTCGCCTACATCTCTACTTGCTCTGCCGGCGGCCGGACCTAGTTCTGGTCAGCTCCGAGCATGCAGCTGGACGGGTCCAGCATTAAAGATGATAAATCATGGTGAAAAATTAGAACATTTGAAAAGTAGAAAAAAAATTAAATAAGGAAATCACCAGGGAGTTTAAGAAGGTAGCATACATTGAGGATTTTGAAGAGGAAGCAGGAAGGTTTGTAAATACTGAAAATCTTTGCAAGATAAAATGTATAATACATTTAAAATATGTGGTTAATATTAATATGATGTCTTTCTAATTCTCGTGGTCAATTATTATCTTGTGCAGCGTAACTATGAAGAGATTGTGCAAACAATGTCAAGTGGTGTTTGTGATGTACTGTTATTATCTGATGAATTAAAAGATTTTGAATTTGACATGGATGAAGCTGAAATTACCAAAACAAACGACGATGACAGGTATGAGCTGCGTAATTGTTCTAAACAGTGATAACTAAATTAGATTAATTTGTAACATTGATCATTGTGTTCTCCAGTAGATTTTGTAAAGTATATATTTCAGTGTAAGTTAAGACAATTTCAAAATCGCACACCAGTTATTATAAAATTAATTAACACCATTCATTTAGTGACATGGATAATATTTCCGGATAACTTGTCATCTCATTCCTGCTGACTCTTGGGTGGCCTAAAGTATAATCCCATCATAGTATTATATTTTATTCTTAAATTCTACCCATATTGCCTCATTGACTAAACTCGCCAGGATATCTGTCTAAGTACAGTCATTATGTTCTCCCGAAAAAGTAGTGTGACACCTCTTCTTTTGCATACCCCGCTAATGCTAAAACATCTTAACCAGGTATATAAGTTAATCTGATTTACCTGTGCTGTTCCTTGGTCATAAGGTCATAAGGAATAGGAGTAGAATTAGATCATTCGGCCCACCAAGTTTACTCTGCCATTCAATCATGGCTGATCTACCTCACCCTCCTAACCCCATTCTCCTGTCTTCTCTCCATAACCTCTGACACCTTTACTGGTCAAGAATCTATCTCTGCCATTAAAATATCCACTGACTTGGCCTCCACAGCTTCTGTGGCAAATAATGCCACAGATTCACCACCCTCTGAGTAAAGAAATTTCCCCTCATCTCCTGCCCAAAAGAACGTCCTTTAATTCTTAGACTATGATCTCTAGTCCTAGACTCTCCCACCAGTGGAAAAATCCTCTCCACATCCACTCTATCCAAGCCTTTCACTGTTCTGCCTGATCTGCCCACTGGACTTGTTTCATAAACTTTGCAACATTTTCTGTTCCTGATAATTGTTCATAGCCTTAACTGTTTGTGTTGGAAATGAACAAACACAGTGTGTGGAAGAGGATCACAGAAACAGCTGTGAAGGGATAGCAAGCAGGCATAGGAAGAGCAAACACCAGATGCCAAATGGCTTGTTCCTGTGGTGTACTGCGCTATGCTCTATGGTCTCACTGACTCAGTGAGCGAGCAAGTAAGTCTGCTTAATGCTCCGAGCTCTGTCAGACCACAATTCTTGTGACTCAGAGATGGTGAAGTGTGGAGTGGGGAGAGAAAACATGAGGAATTACTCTTGTTCACACCAGACATTAGATGCCACAGAAGATAAAAAATCCATTCCTATCCATCTTGTCAGTCTCCCAAATACTTCTTGGTATGTATGAGTTGCCTTAAGAGAGACATTCATATGCTGGGCCAGGATGAAGGTTATTAACATATAACTGGCATTCTATCACCTGATTGCTGTCTCAAATCACTAAAGTGTCAGAGAACAGTTTATCATTCCAGAAAAGAGAGCCTTGGAATGTCATATTGAAAATAAGTAGTGTAATTCCCTTTGACCTTTTTCTCATAACACCAGGCTTCAAATCAAATTGCAGTTAGATTTTCCCTGAGATGAATAACACTTAAAATTTATTTTACTTTGATAATGGAGTCCAAACTGTATGCATTGGAATTTGCTTGGCCTGAAAAATGGGATTCAACCTGCCCCGAGCCCATCCCTGGTGTAGCATGTGATGTTGGATATTTTGCTTTTTTTGTCTCAATTGCTTCAGAATTGACACCAAATAAATTTACTGTATGCAATTATGAAGGAAATAAGCTGTTTTTTTTTTCTTTTCCCTAGTGATGTTAGAGATCTAGCCCACAGGCTATTCAGTTTCTTTTTTCCCATAATTTATGAAAAATACAAAAAGATTGAAAGGACACTAGCAATCATCAGCCCACAACTTCTTGAATTACAAAGAGGTACCATACAGTATAAGGGCCCTAGTATGATTTGTTTTCTTTAATTAAGATTAACTTGTATTTTAAGTTAAGTGGGCCCTTTTTTAGTATGATGGACTGGGTTTCAAAGCTCAAAGCCTAACTAGAACCTCTATAATGCATCTGCAAAGGTGAATGTTACATGGTTAACACATTTTTAGAGGTAGTGACCTACAGTATGACGCGATAGAAGGGGCAAAAAGTGGGAGGAAGACAGTAGCTAACGAGGCTTCGAAGTGTATCACAATTCAGAGCAATTCTTTCATCTTAGAATATTCCTGTGGTGAGTACAGCTCAAGTCAGCATTTAAAAGTGAATAAATGAGAGTTCTGGCCAATATGTTCCATGGCGATCAAATCCAATGATCTCTGTACAAGGGATTTTAAGGGCTAGATAAAGCATAAAAAGGAAACAGAGGCGTCTCTTGCAAAGAAGAAGAAAGGAAGAGGCGACGACAGCAAGTTGTGGGAGAGCTGGGACTGGGAGAGGAAGGCGGGAGAAAGCAAGGACTACCTGAAATTGTAGAAGTCAATGTTCATACCGCTGGGATGTAAACTGCCCAAGCGAAATATGAGGTGCTGCTCCTCCAATTTGCGGTGGGACTCACTCTGGCCATGGAGGAGTCCCAGGATGGAAAGGTCCGATTTGGAATGAGAGGGGGAGGGGAACACACGTGGCCTGGTCATGGCGGACAGGCCGGGGTCGGGGTTGAGGCCGGTCATGGCGGCCCAGCGGTGGGAGCGGGAGGTGTCGTGGTCCTCAGAGCTGCTGAGGGCGGGGGAGCAGGCGGAGATTGAACAGATGCTGCTGATCAGTGCAGCATCCCAGGACCCCAGGCCCTCCCAAGATCGTCCGGCTTCCCAGAAGTCAGGTACTGATTACAGAGCTTCCTGCCCCAGGTGGCATCTGCAAACATGGAGCTCAGAAAACAAATGGAGACAGCTGATCCCAGCAAATTCGATATTGAGAACGTGGAACATTGTCCTGACAGGATTATTGAAATGAACGTGTCTCTGTTTGAAATGGATGGTGAAAGTGGAGTAGAGATCTAATGTGTGACGATTCCCAGTCTGACATGGAGTCCTATGGAGAGGTGACGTCAGAAAACCTCAAACTACCTGCACCCCAGCCGCAGCGGAAAGGCTGGATAGAGGTGGTGTCTGTGGACAGCAGCAGTGACAGTAACTAAACGCCTGGGTCACGGACACACATTTGCGACTGTGTGGAAGGGCTGGCAACGTCATCTGGGGAGTTGTGTCCATGTAGATGGAATTATTCAACCTCTGTTTGAGTTTATTGTCACGTGTACCGAGGTACAGTGAAAAGCTTTTGTTACGTGCTAACCAGTCAGCCTAAAGACAATACATGATTACAATTTTTTTTAAAGTTAGTGCGGACCGAGCGGAGGTGTTGGGCGAAGCGATCGCCAAGCCGACGCTTGGTCTCACCAATGTAGAGCAGCGGATGCAATAGATGAGGTTGGAGGAGGTGCAGGTGAACCTCTGCCTCACCTGGAAAGACTAATACATAGAAGTATTTGACTAAATACTGGTAAATGAGAATAATATAGATAGATTAATGGACATATTATGATGGACATAATTGACCTAAAATATGTTTTCTGTGTTAGACAATAGACAATAGGTGCAGGAGTAGGTCATTCGGTCCTTCAAGCCAGCACCGCCATTTATTGTGATCATGGCTGATCATCCACAATCAGTACCCCGTTCCTGCCTTCTCCCCATATCTCCTGACTCCGCTATCTTCAAGAGCCCTATCAAGCTCTCTCTTGGAAGTATCGACAGAACCGGCCTCCACCGCCCTCCGAGGCAAAGAATTCCACAGACCAACTCTGATTTAAAATGTTGTATGACTATCCTACTTATAGTGTGGTGAGCCGAACTGCATTCCTGCTGCAGCCTAAATGACATCTTACGTGCCTTGACTAGTGAAAGTGAGTATTCCCTATGCCTGGATCAGCATACTGGCAGTGGTTTGGATGTTGATTGGAGTGACAGATTGCAGTGCTGAGGACTTGAACTCAGAGGATCTTGGAAGTGGCAGACCAGATGACCAAGCCACAAACTTTGGGGATCATGGAATTAGGGGCTGAAGAAGAGAGCCACAAATTAAGTGCTGAAATAGAGGGCTTATGTGAGATGAAGCCAAGGACCTTCTATGTCAGATCTTCTCTCATTTTGTTTATGGCTTCTTGTGAGTTCTATTCAGCTTTCTAAACTTGATCAAGATTGAAATAACCTTTCTGGACCAATGGCACAGGATATTGCTGATGGATAAGCAATTTCATTGTATTCAGTACACTGGGTTTCATCGAGAGTGGCATTATGGTAATATATAAATGGAAAAACATTGGAACCCTTCCTGGAGTTCATTCTGTCAAATTAAAAACCATGACAATTACCATCAACTTGATGTTGGGGGTGGAAGATTGCAACCTTCACGTGGTCCGCCCTGTTTCGATGAATGCAATCAACCCAGCGTGCACAATTAAATAAGATAAAATAGATCTGTGCACGCCATACGCAAGAAGAAGAAGAACTTGATGTTGGAAAACTGAGCAACGATTTTTCCATCTTTCGTGTAAAGATCAAACGACCACGCACGAATGTTAAAATATATGATTGGAAGGAAGACCATTTTAGAGCTTTCATGGTAGATTGATGAGTGGGGAGGTCTTTGATGATGGAGAAAAAAAACAGCCTATATGATAATAGATTTTAAACATTCACCCAAATCTAGATGAGGTGATTAAAGATATCTTCTATAAGAGAGTATGGGTTGGAAATGGAAGCTACTATTGGAGATTGTTTATGAAGATTCAGCATAGAATCATTCCAAGAATAGTTTAAATAAATACATTGTTATCTGCCAGTACAAGATTAGTTTCTTTGGTGGTAGATTTATGAATCTTGTACAATTTTGTGGCTAAAGTACCTAATAAGAAGTAAAGATATAAAAGCAAAAGGGTTTATCAGATTTTCCAAGGAGAATTTTGTGATTTAATTTATTTTAAGACAACCAAAGTCCTTGCCTATTTTGCAGAGAAATCAGATTTTTGAGATAAATACTGAATATAAAACTTAAAAATACTTCTCTGCACCCTTGGCCTTTGAATGTGTATTTAATGATTTATGTAATCTTTTCTTTAGATGAGATATTGGAGGAGATTGCAAATGCAAGATTTACCATTGGGCGGCAAAAAGAAATTAATCTCATAGAACGGCAGGTGAAAGCATTTTACAGCTTCAGTGAGAAAAGTGACTTGACTCCAGAATTTGTGGAATATATGACAAGGTAATTTCTCGTTACAAAACTCAGGGGGTGAATTTAGATCTGCAAGAGATCTAAAATGTGGCAGGAAATAGATGATATTTCATATTGAACAAAGGTATAGAAGAATCCTCCTACATCCACATATAATGCAAGAATTGATCCATTCGTCATGATCTAATATCAATTGGCTCAAGGGCAGGCTCAATTATTCTTCAGTTCCCAGAGTCCTCAATTTCCAATAGTTCAAAAATGTATCTACCTCCATTTTAAACGTGAGACCTTTGATAAAGTCATCATGGTAGGCTGATCCAGAAGATTCTGCACTGGATCCATGTTGGCTTGGAATTTGGATTCAGAACTGGCTTAGCCACAGAAAACACAGTTGGAGGTGGAGGTGCAAGAATGTTATTGTGGCTGGAGGTCAGTGTCCATTAGTGTTCCACCTACTGTGTGGGACGTCTGTTGCATTGTGATACTGGTATTTATTAACGACTCACTTGGACATAAATGTTTCAGATAACACCAAAATTGGTTGAGTTGCAGACAGTAAGGAAGTCTGTCAAAGGATGCAGTGAGATATAGGTTAGTTACAGATATGGACGGAGAAATAGCAGATGGAGTTTAATCTGGGCAAGTGTGAGGAGCCACACTTTTGATGGTCGAATGTACGGGGAAACCATATAGCTATTGATAAAGTGCTCAACAGACATGACATGCAGTGGGAACTTGGGAACCACTTCCATACCTCCATGAAAGTGGCAGCACAAGTAGATAGAGTGGTAACAAAGGCGTAAATGTCAAAAATTAGAGGACATGGCTTTAATGTCAGAGGGGGAAAGCTTATAGAAGATGTGTAGGGCAGGTTATTTACAGAGTGAGAGGTCCTGGAATGTGTTGCGAAGGGTGGTGATGGTGGAAGCAGATATGTGATAGTACTGTTTAAGAGACTTTAGATAGGCACATGGATATTCAGGGAATGGAGGAACATGGATCATGTGCAGGCAGAAGAAATTAATTGAACTTGGTATCATGTTTGTGCAGACATTGTGGGCCGAAAGGCATGTTCCTGTGCTGGACTGAACTATGCTTTATGTTCAATTAGTACTTTTCTAGTTTTCTGACGACTACCCCAAAATGTTAATTAAAAACTTTATACACATCTTCTGCCTCTTCATTCTTTTGCTCTTTATGAATACCTACAACTGCTTTGGCGGTTCTTTGCTTATACTTGCTAATATGTTTCCACAATTTCTCCCTGTTTTCTCGTCCTTTCCTTTTATTTTCCTCTTTCTCTTTTGATATCCTTATCTGCAATTGCATGGCAAAAGATGTTAAATAAAGGCATGTACTTAAATAAAGAATCAATATGTGTTACCAATAAGAAAAACAAATAATGCAGCTATGGGTAACATGAGGCTTGAGATATTACACATAAAGCCGTAAATAATCTGGACTGAAAGAGATATAAAGAGAATGCAAAATATGTTGTTAAATAAAGGCATATACTTAAATAAAGAATCAATATGTGTTACCGATAAGAAAAACAAATAATGCAGCCATGGGTAACATGCGGCTTGATATATTACACATAAAGCTGTAAATAATCTGGACTTAAAGAGATGTAAAGATCAAAAATAGTAGGATAAGAGATACATAAAGTGAATATAGTTGCACTTTTGTTTATTGTCGCATGTACAGAGGTACTGAAAATATGAGGAATATCAAGGTTAACACTAAAATCTTTTGTGTTAAACTTGATATTTCTCATATGTTTCTTTGTGAGGAAAAAAAGCAAGATGCTAACCCTATAAAACATTTTCAATGTTTGTCATTCTATAACATTGGGATTGCAAATATAACGAATAATTGTATGTAATAATCCCAACCCTTCTCCTTGTCAATTAAGTGTCCAGTTAGTGCTCAAACCCCTTTTTAGGGCGGGCACCTACGGATGTCGAACCGGATGGCATCACCCTGCTGCAGCTGAATATGGAAGGCCTCACCAAGGCCAAGACCACCATCATTGAACATCTGCTACAGACCCACAAAGTCATTGCAATCCTGCTCCAAGAGACTCACAAAAGTGATGGCTCCCATCTGAAGATCCCTGGTTATACCCTGGCCGCTTTCACCGAGAACGACACCCATGGGATTGCCACTTTTTTAAGGATCACAGCAAAATGGAAAGCGATTGCAGCGTGATCTTGAAGCTCCTCTGCACCATTCCTGACCGCCATTTAGTGCGGTTCCTTGCTAACATCCTTGCCAACCGCAGTTTTGTACTCAAAACCAGCGATGGACAATCTAGTCGACTGCGACTTCTTAGAAATGGAGCCCCCAAGGCTCGGTACTGGCCCCAATGCTCTTCAATCTCTGTATCAGCGATCTGCCACGCATGGCCTCGCGCCAGTATGGATACGCAGATGACCTGGCCCTACTGCATTCGGACAGGAGTTGGTCAAACGTGGAGGATGTGGTCTCGGTGGATATGGAACTTGTCGCGGTCGACCTTAAGACCTGTAGAGTAAAACTGAGTGTGGCAAAAACCACCACAACGGTCTTCCACCTGAACAACAAGGAAGCTCAAAGCCAGCTAACCGTCACCCTCAATGGGTCACCATTACCCTATAACCCATTTCCTACTTACCTCGGAGTGAAACTAGATCGGCAGCTGACCTACAAGAAACACCTTGAAGCTGTCCATGCTAAAGTCTCGGAGCAGAACAACCTCCTGCGTTGCTTGGCTGGATCGTCATTGGGCACCAGGACATCTAGTCTCCGAACCAATGCTCTTGCACTCGTGTACAGCGCCGCTAAGTACGACGCCCCAACATGGTGCCACAGCGCTCATACTAGCAAGCTAGACGGCATCCTCATCGACACCATGCGAATCATCACTGGCTGCCTATGCCCTACTCCGACGGATCTTCTGCCGGTGCTTGCAGGTATCACACCCGCCAAGCTTCGCAGAGAGCACTTCACTCACAGGCTGGTGTGCAAGGCCCCATTGGACGCCAAACATCCTTTGCACCACCTTGCCCAGAACCCACAGCAACTGAGACCTCAATGCCTGTCATCTCGTCGCCCCTTCTCCCGTCAAGCAGCGACCCTCTGTGGCTCCGGTTTCAGCACACTAGGAGCATGGAGAACCAGCTGGGAACAGACTTCATGACCTCAGCAACTCACTGTTGCACCGAACACCACAGCCCCACCTGGCTCGGACCTGCCCCGGTGGCTTTCCGCCCCAACCTGTGCCTGGAAGGTCATGTTTGACTAATCTTCTTGAATTTTTTTAAGAGGTTACTAGGGAAATTCATGAAGGTAAAGCGGTGGATGTTGTCTACATGGACTTCAGTAAGGCCTTTGACAAGGCTCCACATGGAAGGTTGGTTAAGAAGGTTCAATTGTTGGGTATTAATAGTGGAGTAGCAAGATGGATTCAACAGTGGCTGTATGGGAGATACCAGAGAGTAATGGTGGATGGTACACAAAAGGCTGGAGAAACTCAGCGGGTGCAGCAGCATCTAAGGAGCGAAGGAGATAGGCGACGTTTCGGGTCGAGACCCTTCTTCAGACTGGTCAGGGATCACGGAAACGAGAGATATAGACGGTGATGTAGAGAGATAAAGAACAATGAATGAAAGATATGCAAAAGAGTATCAATGATAAAGGGAACAAGCCATTGTAAGCTGTTTGTGGTGTGAAAATGAGAAGCTGGTGCGACTATGGTGGGGGAGGGAGATAGAGAGAGAGGGAATGCCAGGGCCCGAGGGCTGAGGGAGAGGTGGGAAGGGGAGGAGACAGCAAGGGTTAACAGAATTGAGAAAATTCCAACCCGACCTCCCGGTCGCTCAGCACTTCAACTCCCCCTCCCATTCCGTATCCGACCTCTCGGTCCTGGGCCTCCTCCATGGCCAGAGTGAGCAACACCGCAAGTTGGAGGAACAGCACCTCATATTCCGCTTGGGGAGTTTGCATCCTTTGGGCTTGAACATTGAATTTTCTCAATTCTGTTAACCCCTGCTGTCTCATCTCCCTCCCACCTCTCCCTCAGCCCTCGGGCCCTGGCATTCCCTTTATCTCTATCTCCCTCCCCCACCCTAGTCGCACTAGCTTCTCATTTTCACACCACAAACAGCTTACAATGGCTTGTTCCCTTTATCATCGATACTTTTTTGCATATCTTTCATTCATTGTTCTTTATCTTTCACATCACCGTCTATATCTCTCGTTTCCCTGATCCCTGACCAGTCTGAAGAAGGGTCTCGACCCGAAACGTCGCCTATCTCCTTCGCTCCTTAGATGCTGCTGCATCCGCTGAGTTTCTCCAGCTTTTTGTGTAACCCCCCTGAGAAAATTCAATGTTCAGGCTGTTAACCCTTGCTGTCTCCTCCCCTTCCCACCTCTCCCTCAGCCCTCGGGCCCTGGCATTCCCTCTCTCTCTATCTCCCTCCCCCACCCTAGTTGCACCAGCTTCTCATTTTCACACCACAAGCAGCTTACAATGGCTTGTTTCCTTTATCATTGATACTCTTTTGCATATCTTTCATTCATTGTTCTTTATCTCTCCACATCACCGTCTATATCTCTCGTTTCCCTGATCCCTGACCAGTCTGGTCTCGACCCGAAACATCGCCTATCTCCTTCGCTCCTTATATGCTGTTGCACCCGCTGAGTTTCTCCAGCCTTTTGTGTACCCTCGATTCTCCAGCATCTGCAATTCCTTCTTTAACAACGAGTAATGGTGGATAACTGTTTGTCAGGTTGGAGGCCGGTGACTAGTGGGGTGCCTCAGGGATCTGTGTTGGGTCCACTGTTGTTTGTCATATACATCAATGATCTGGATGATGGTGTGGTAAATTGGATTAGTAAGTATGCAGATAATACTAAGATAGGTGGTGTTGTGGATAATGAAGTAGATTTTCAAAGTCTACAGGGCCTGTCCCACCAGCATGCGACTGCATGCGGCGAGCGCGACCTAACGTGGTCGCTTGGGCCGTACGGCGTCGCGGGGCCGGTCCCACTTCGATCGCCGGAGACGTATGGAGTAGTACGGGGCTGCTCCCGACATTGCGTGGGCCTCCGAAAAACCGACACTGTTCAAAAATCTCTCGCAGCAACGCCCTGTCGGCCCGCAGCTGCATTGAGGCCGCACGCAACGCCTCGACGTTGTACGCAGCGTCTTAACACCGTAAGAAGCGTCTTGACAGCATACGCCTAACACCTGGCATTGCACGAAGACGTTTCCGCCCTGCGTGCCGTTGCGTGATGACGTCACCGCCCAACGCCGTGCGACGTCCAAATTCAGTCAGCCCGCCTCCTGCCTAGCTGATTGGTGAGTATGATGTCGGGACCAGCTCCATACGGCTCCGTGGTTGGAAGTGGGACCGGCCCCGCGAGGCCGTACACCTCAAGCCACCACGTTTTGTCGCGCTCACCGCATGCAGTCGCATGCTGGTGGGACAGGCCCTTTAGGCCATTTGGAAGAGTGGGCTGAAAGATGGCAGATGGAGTTTAATGCTGATAAGTGTGAGGTGTTACATCTTGGTAGGACAATTCAAAATAGGACATACATGGTAAATGATAGCGAATTGAGGAATGCAGTAGAACAGAGGGATCTAGGAATAACTGTGCATAGTTCCCTGAAGGTGGAATTTCATGTAGATAGGGTGGTAAAGAAAGCTTTTGGTGTGCTGGCCTTTATAAATCAGAGCATTGAGTATAGAAGTTGGGATGTAATGTTAATATTGTACAAGGCATTGGTGAGGCCAATTCTGGAATATGGTGTACAATTCTGGTCGCCAAATTATAGGAAAGATGTCAACAAAATAGAGTACAGAGGAGATTTACTAGAATGTTGCCTGAGTTTCAGCACCTATGTTACAGAGAAAGGTTGAACAAGTTAGGTCTTTATTCTTTGGAGCGCAGAAGGTTAAGGGGGGACTTGATAGAGGTATTTAAAATTATGAGAGGGATAGACAGAGTTGGCGTGGATAAGCTTTTTCCATTGAGAGTAGGGAAGATTCAAACAAGAGGACATGATTTGAGAATTAAGGGACAAATGTTTAGGGGTTACATGAGGGGGAACGTCTTTCCTCAGAGTGGTAGCTGTGTGGAATGAGCTTCCAGTGGAAGTGGTAGAGGCAGATTCGATTTTATCATTTAAAAATAAATTGGATAGGTATATGGACGGGAAAGGAATGGAGGGTTATGGTCTGAGTGCAAGTAGATAGGACTAGGTGAGAATAAGTGTTTGGCACAGACTAGAAGGACCGAGATGGCCTGTTTCCGTGCTGTAATTGTTATATGGTTATATGGTTAAAGAGTGGGTCGCCCTGAACCGGCTCCGTACAGGTTTCGGCTGGTTCAACGCCAACGTGCATCACTGGGGGCTGCGTTCACCAGCAGCCTGCGTGTGTGGAGCAGACTAGCAAACAGCGCAGCACGTCATTTTCGACTGCGCTGTCCTCTGCCCCCCTGGTGGAGGGGTAGACCTCATGGCCCTCAACAACAGCACATTGAACCGGCTACAGCGCCTGGAGGGTGCTACATAACTGCTGCCTCAAATGCAAGAAGTGCCTGAAAGCTGCTCAAGCAAAGTCAAATTTTGGACACACATTTTGGGAAAAAAAACTGTGCACTCCTTATCTCAGAAAAAAATTAAACAGGGAAAAAAAAAAAAAATTGAACACTGCCAATTATAGATTGAACATATGAGGTTTGTCTCCTCATTGAGGTGAGGAGAAATGTGCCTATATTCATGTCATAGGAGCAGAATTAGGCCATTCAGCCCATCGCGTCTGCTCCACCATTCAATCATGGCTGATCTATCTTTCCCTCTCAACCCTATTTATTCTCTTGCTTTCTCCCCATAACCCTTGACAATGTCATAAAAAATTGATTTCAAAAATCTGTCAATCTCTGTATTAAAATACCCAATGACATTGATAGCTGTCTGTGGTATTTCACATTGATTCCACAATATGCCTATTTTTTTTAATTTTATTTTATTTTTTTAATTAGAAGTAAATACATAATAAAAAACATTTTGTTTGTTATAGTCATACATTATTAATATTATTTATATTAACAATTGTATCGTAATTGTACTTCATTATATTTTTTTAATTTTTATATAGATAGAAAAAAAAGAGAGAAATAAAAACATTAAAACAAAAAAAAATGAATGGAGCATTCGACTGATTATGCATCCTTGGAGCTATATCCGTGGATTATAAAATATAATTCTTCATCTATTCCTTAATTCAGGTTTCAGTCAGGTTTTCGTGCCGAACCAATTTGCCCCTTCAAATAGTCAATAAATGGAGATCATATTCTTATAAATAGTTCTTGTTTGTCCATTAAGACAAATCTTAATCTTTCCAAATGTAGGGTCTCCGACATTTCCATTGTCCACATTTTAATTGTGGGGGTTATAGGGCCTTTCCAGAATTTTTATATTAATTTTTTCCCAATTATTAAACTATAATCGCTAAAAGTTCTTTGGTTCGTTGTGAATAATTGATTTGGTTCTAGTATTCCTAATATTATTAATTTTGAATCAGGGACCAAATTAGTATGACAACTTACGAAATTATCTTTAAAATTTCCGTCCAAAAATTAGTAATTTTTATACAGCTTACAAATGTGTGCGTAAGATTAGCCTCTAAGTGTTGACATTTATCACAAATAGGGGATACACTAGAAAAAAATGTTGTTTAATTTGGTTTTTGAATAGTGCAATCTATGTAAAACTTTAAATTGTATTAAAGAATGTCTAGCATTTAACGAACAGTGGTATATATGTTGTAAGCTTTCATCCCATATTTCTGGCCCTATTATTTGGCCTAGTTCGTTTTCCCATGATTGCCTATATATTTCCGTCTTGGGTGCATCATTATCCCATAAAATATTATAAATATAAGATATCAATTTTTCTGTGTTCGGGTGCTTATTCAAACATTCATCAAGAGTTTCTCTCTTTCTATTTCTGTAATCCCGTGTATTAGCATAGTCTCTGATTTGTAGATATCTAACGTAGTCTTTTGAGTGAAGCCCATAAATTTGTTGTAATTCCTGAAATGAAAGAAAGGAATTCTTCCTATAGAGATCACCCATCTTAATAATTCCATGATTTTTCCATTGTAAAAAACCTTTATCCATCATTGAGGGTTTAAATGTAGCATTGTTTACAATGGGAAATGCGAATGGTAAACAATCTAATTTTAGCGTCTTCTTTAATTGTTTCCAAATACGTATTCCACTGTCTATCATTGGGTTTTCTTTATAATTTTTTTTGCTTAATTTAGTATTAGCAAATAGTATCGATCCAATTTCAAAGGGTAAACAATCTTCCTTTTCCATTTTTAACCAATCTGGTTGTCCAGTTCTTCCAACCAAAAATTCATATTTTTAATATTAACTGCCCAATAATAAAACATAAAATTTGGTAATGCTAAACCTCCATTTATTTTTGATTTACATAAGTGTTTTTAATTTATTCTGTGGTTCTTATAATCCCAAATAAAGTTGGTGACTATAGAGTCAACCTTCTTAAAACATTTTTTTGAGAGGTATATCGGGATTAATTGAAAAAGGTACAGTAATTGAAGGAGAAAAATCACTTTTATCGCATTAATTCTACCCAACATCGAAATAGGTAATGTTTTCCAGTATAAAATATTCTAATGTAATTTGTTCAATAAAGGCGGAAAATTGGATTTAAACAAAGAAATATATCTCTTTGTTACATGGATTCCAAGATATTTAAGGTTTTAATTTACTATTTTAAAAGGGAATTGTTGTAGTATATGTAGATTACTTTCCATTATTGGCATAATTTCACTTTTATTCCAATTAATTCTGATCCTGAAAACAAACCATATTGAGTTATTAAATTTAATAAGTTAGGTATACTAACTTCAGGTTTTGTAAATTAATACATCATCTGCGTATAAGGAGATTTTATTTTCAGTATCTTTAGTTTTATACCCATACATTTCTGGGTTTAACCTCACATTTTGTGCTAATGGTTCTATTACAAGTGCAAATAATAGTGGTGATAATGGACATCCTTGTTTACAGCCCCGAGATAAACTAAATTTAGTTGATAACATGTGATTTGTTAATATTCTATGACCAGGCTATTAAAGAAAATGGGGGTGAGGGGTCGCTGCCTCCAACAAGCAATCAAATCATTATCAAATTCTGCGGAAAAAGAGCAGCAGTTGGATCTGGATTAAAAGGAGAGACAACAATTGGGCTGCAAAATGAATACAGGAGGGTGTGGAATTGAGGGGGGTGTAACTGGGACGCCAGGTATCACCGTTGAGCCCTCTGGAGATGTTGTGGGCTTATCAATGAAACGTCAAAGAAGGAGGGTGCCCACCTGATGACCCCGATGACATACCTACCCTACCTTTCACCACTCCAATCTCACTGCAAATTGCAAGAGTGCCGACTTATTACAGGGATTGAAACATCAAGTCCTATTAGCTCTACTAGCCGTTGGATTAGTATATAATAATTTTACCCATGTGTTAAATTTCTTGCCCAGTTGAAAAGTTTCCATAACCAAAAAAAATAGGGCCATTCCACCTGGTCAAAGGCTTTCTCAGCATCTAATGAAATAATTGCTGAGTCTTTATTATTACTTTTTGAGTATATAATATTGAATAATCTTCTCAGGTTATATGAGGAATATCGTTTTGGTATAAATCCTGTTTGATCCGGGTGTATTAGTTTATTAATCACTGTACTTAATCTTTGTGCTAGTATTTTAGTTAATATTTTTTGGTCAGTATTTAGAAGAGCTATAGCTCTATATGATCCTGGGTCATCCAGATCTTTATCTATTTTTGGTATAAATATTATAATAGATTTGTTTAGCGTTTCTGGTAATTTCTGTTAGGTATAAATATGTTCATACAGTGTTTTTAAACGTGGGACAATCAGATCATAGAATATTTTATAAAATTCCGAGCCAATGCCATCTGCTCCCGGAGATTTACCATTTTTTAGTGATCTTATAGATTCTTCAATTTCTTTTACTGTTATTTCAGCATTTAATAATTCTCTATCATTCAAATCTAACCTTTTAAGATTACATTTTGTAAGAAAGCTTCTATCCCTGTCCGGTGATCTAATAATAAAGGTTTTGATAATATTGCAGAAATCTCTCATTAATGTCCTTAGGTTGTACTAGTGGTTTTCCTTTGTCTGATGTAATCCTATGAGTTGTTTTTCCCCCGTCCAGTTTCCGTAATTGACGAGCAAGTAATTTTTTAAGTTTATCTCCAAATTCAAAGTGTAATTGTTTAGTATATTGATAAAATTTTACAACTTGGTCTCAGTATATTTTATTTTATTTATATTTCAATGCTGCAATTTTATTGTGTTTTATCATGGTTGGTGTAGCTGCATTCTCTATGTCTAATTGTTTAATTTCCCTTTCTAATGCCTGTTGTATCATCCGATTCTCTTTATTATGAAATGCTTGGGAGGAGATCATGGCTCCATGAGTAAATGCTTTAAATGCTTCCCATAGTAAGGAGGCAGATGTTTCAGTATTATCATTTATTTCGAAGAACGTATTAAACTGTTTAGTAAGATATTCCTGGGATGCTTTTTGCTTTAAAATTTGTGGGTTAAGTCTCCATTGTGCATGTTTCTCCGTCTTACCATTTGTTTTAATCATAAATGTTAAAGGAGCATGGTCCGAAATTATAATATTATGGTATTTTGAATTATAAGTAAATGGAATAAGCTTTGAGTCCACCAGAAAATAATCTATTATTGAGTATGTTTTATGTACCGATGAATAAAATGAATATTCTCGTCCAGTTGGATTTTCTATTCTCCAAACATCTTTGATACTACTAGTATCTATATATGCATTTAATAAATCACTGGAATGCGATTTTATTTTCCGTTGTCTTGATGATCTATCTAAATAGGGATCTAATGTACAACTTAGGTCTCCTCCAATTATTAAATTATGTTGTGCTAATTCCGGAATTCTATTAAATATTTTCTTAAAAAACAAAGGACTATCAAAATTTGGTCCATAAACATTAATAAGAGTCAATTTTTGTGCATATAATTCACCTATTAATATAATGTATCTACCATCACTATCCATTAAAGTTGATGTATGTTTAAAAGGTATCCCTTTACGGATTAATATTGCCACACCTCTGGATTTGTGTGTAAATGAAGAGTGATACGCTTTATCAATCCATTTAGCTTTCAATCTATGCTCTGCGTCCTTTTTTAGGTGAGTTTCTTGGAGAAATATTACATCTGTTTTAAGTGCTTTTAAGTGTGCTAATACTTTACCTCTCTTAATTGGTTCGTTAATACCCTTAACATTCCAGCTACAAAATGTTATTCCATCACCCCCGATCTTCCTTTTTGAGTCTTGCATCTTTGGTTTAGGGAGGTCTATAATAGAGCAAATGGTTCAGTTCTACAAACCCGGCATTACACCCAAACTTCAAATAGATGAATTTTAATTCCCATTGAACTTTCTCATGTTTATGTCTTCTTTGATATAGCTTATTACTCCATTCGAACTTAAAATTGTAACAGAATATTATATAAAAAAGGGATAGATTAGAAGGGTAGTAAAGTGCAAAAAGGAAGAAGAAACGACATCTATTAGTAGTGTAGTTAGTGATAGCCATACTAGCATGGCTAACCATCTACCGACTTCCGTAGTCGATGTAAAAAAAAAACCTAACTAGCTCCATGTTTCCTTTAGATTGATATTCCATAAAAATATTTTACCGGGAGTAGGTTTTAGGTTCCAAAGTGTTCAAATTCCATTAATCAAATATTAAAAAAATTTAATTAAATATATATATTATATATATATATATATATATATATATATATATATATATATACATATATAAAACGTATGAAGAAGAAAAAAATTCTAAGTAATTCAGTTGTAATTAATTAGTAACCATTCGTAATAATTATTAATAGTACCACACAGTAATATTAGTATTTGTTAGTTATTTATATTAATAGTGTTATAGTAGTAACTATGAGTATAATACTCAGTATATGAATATAACGTCCATAAGAAAGGCCTCATTCATCATCATTCTCCAGTTTCAATTGTCCTTAGGTATAACAGGTCCTTAGTGCATCCGATATGTTTCGAATATGCCTATTCTAAAAGAGTATCACAACACTACTTTTTTTTCTTTTTCTCTTTCCTTTGTGTATTATTACATCATTTTGTGTAGATGAGCTAAGTGCAAATTATCAGTTGCATTCCCATTTTATGCAGTGTTTCTGTATACAGTTCTTCCAAAGCACTCAATCTTCGATAATTTTCATTGTTTAATATGTCTATTGAAAACAAATTTGTATTCCTGAAAACTCGTTCATGAATATAAAGGTATAATGGGTATTTTTATTCTGGCTGTTCAAAAAAACATGTTTAATTTGTCTTCATTTCAGTGGTCCGATATTGGCATTAGCATTGCTCAGAGATAATGCAATACAACACTGGCAACGTTTACTGGGACCTGATGATATTGAGCTAGCAAAGGAGGAGTACCCATCAAGGTAAAACATTTTCTTAAATAGTTTCATGTTTTGTTATTGCTAAAGTGATCTATATTTCCTCTACTTCTCTAATTGGCAGACAGAAAGGTTAGAGAAGTATACCTCTGAGCTTCTATAATCGCATTAAATGTCTGGCCGGTCCATTTTTGATTGTATCCATAACTTACCTCACAGCTATGTTGATAAGGGTAAAGTTGATCCTAGCAGTTTTTTCCCAATTTGCCTTCCTATTGGAAAACAAATCTTGATCAATATGTCCAAACATCAAAGTGAGATTTTTGTTATGATCATACATAAACAAAATTTCTAATAGAGACAAAATCCTTTGTGGAATAATCTCAGTCCCCATACATTGACTAGTATGAAATAAGAGAGTGCTTTGATTCCTACAGTTCTGCTTAATGGTATTGTAAATGTTATTAACAAATTACTTCAGACATAAGGGGCTGTCCCATATGGCGATTTTTTTCAGCGACTGCTGGCATCACTGACTGACGTATCAGGTCACCGAAAAAGTTGCGGCGTGATGTGGCGTGATAACGTATTTCGATGTGCGTTGTTTCCTCAAGTGTCGCAACAATTTTTTTGTCGCCGCTGGATTTTGAAATGTTCACAATCTTTTGGTGACCCTGATACATCAGTCAATGACTTCGGCAGTCGTCGAAAAAGTCGCCAAGTGGGACAGGCCCTTTACAGTATGTTTCGTGCTCACATGCTGCCTCCTACTTGATTGAGCATTGGTTATTCTTTAAGCTTTCTCTGACCATTAGCTGTCTAACTATCCACCATAATTATCAACTGGATGAGGTAGGATGGCAGAGGTTTGATCAGATTAATAGGATGTGAAACAGTGGTGCTTTGCCAGTTTAAATCACAGTGGTAACAGAAAGAACAAAAACCTGCCATATAAAAAAACATTTGGCATCAACTAAAGTTATTAAATTCAGACATGGTAAAATATATCTCATCTTCGCAAACTTTACAAAGTTCTTCTCGGTAACATCTGGATGTACACAGTGAAGCAACAGACCACCATAGCTATACTCATGGAAACCTATCTTATAGAAAATATACCAGACATCTCTATCATGATCCTCTTGTGTGTCCAATTCCACAGGTTGGACAGACCTATCAGGGCACATCAATATATCCATAGCCACTACCTTCCGTGGGAAAAAGTTGCCACTCGATTTCCTTTAAATCTTTCCCTTCTCACCTTAAATCTATGCCTTCTAGTTTTAGGCTTCTTTACCCTGGGAAAAAGATAGTCACCTTCCAATTTATCTGTACCTGACATAATTTTATAAACCTCTACAAGGTCTCCTAAAACGCCTACAATCCTTAGCCTCTTTGACTCCAGGGAAAGAAGCCCCAGCCTATCCAGTCTCTCCTTATATTGAAAGCCTCCATTCCAGGCATCATTCTTGTGAAGACATAGGATACTGCAGATGTTTGAATTTGGAGTAAAAATCAAACTGTTGGTGGAACACAACAGGCCACGCAGCAACTGTGGTGGGAAATGGGTAGTTTTTTTGGATATTTTGGGTTGAGACCCTTCATCTGGAGTTTCTTGTGAAAGTTTCCTGCACCCTCTCTAGCTTAATCACATCCTTCCTGTAAACAGAACCGAACACAATACTCCAAATGTAGTTGAACCGACGTTCAGTACAACCTAACTCTTTTACTCTATGATATCCCGACTATTGTACTATGCCACGGTCGATAATGGCAAGCGTACCATATGCCTTCTTCACCATCCTGTCTACCTGGTGTTATCACTTTAGAAAATTACACATTTGTGCACCTAGGTTTCTCTGCTCAACAATGGTTCCCATGACCCTCCATTGACTGTGTATGTCCTAACCTGATTTAACTTCCCAAAATGTATCATTTCACACTAGTCAGAATTCAATTCCATTTGCCATTCTTCTGCCGACACTCTCTATCTTGTTGTAACCTTAGACAATCTTTTTCACTGTACTTTTGGTGTTATCTGCAAACTTTCTTACCATGCTACATACATTCTCATCCAAATCTTTTATACCCGTATATGATAGTGTGCCATTGTATGGGAGCAAACATCATCTCTGGAGCCAGTTCACCTAGCTCTGTCAGAATTTTTAACATTTAAATGAGATTCTCTCAATACCACTGTACAGCCATGCCAGGAACCAGTGTCCCCTCCCTCTAGATTCAGATTCAGATTCAGATTCAGATTCCTTTATTGTCATTCAGACCTTTCGGTCTGAACAAAATTTGTTACCTTGCAGTCATAACATGTAATAAATTAAAACAAAAACACACAATAAACACATATTTAAACATCCACCACAGTGAGTTCACCAGGCACCTCCTCACTGTGGTTGGAAGGCAAAAGTCTTAAAGACTTTGTCTTTTTCCCCTACATGTTCCCCCTCTGTACTGAGGCCAATCCAGGCCTCCGATGTCATCGTCCACCAGGCCCGCGGCCGAGCCTCCGAAGCCAGGCCGTCACCGCCGCCGTTGCCGGAATGCTGGAACACCACCACAGCTCCAATCAGGATCGACCACGGGAACGCTGGAGCCGCCGGAGCTCTGAAGCGGGCCGCCGCTGGAGCACCGCTGGAAAGCCGCTGGAGCGCCGAAGCCCCCGAAGCCGGGCCGCTGCTGGAGCACCGCTGGAGAGCCGCTGAAGCCCCGAAGCCGGGCCGCTGCTGGAGCACCGCTGAAGCAACTGCCGGAGCGCCAAAGCCGGGCTGCTGCTGGAGCACCGCTGGAGAGCCGCCGGAGCGCCGAAGCTGGGCCGCTGCTGGAGCACCGCTGGAGAGCCGCCGGAGCTCCGAAGCCGGGCCGCTGCTGGAGAGCCGCTGAAGCAACTGCTGGAGCGCCGAAGCCCCGAAGCCCCGAAGCCGGGCCGCTGCCGGAGCACCGCTGGAGAGCCGCCGGAGCGCCGAAGCCGGGCCGCTGCTGGAGCACGCTGGAGCAAAATGCTGGAGCGCCAAAGCCCCGAAGCCGGGCCGCCGCCGCCGCTGGAAACTGAACACTTGGAGCTCTGAACGCTCGCCACGCTCCGAGGCCACCAGCTCCGCCATTAGGCCTCTGCACAGACGGAGACGGTGGGGGACGGGGGACACGACAAGAAAAGGTCGCATCCCCCGAAGGGAGAGACTAAAACCTTGTTTCTCCCACCCTCCCCCCCCCCCCCCCCCCACACAAAACACAGCCTAATAAACCAAAATTCTAACCAGAACAGACACAAAAAGTGTCTCTATGGACTCCAGAGGAAGAGTCTGGCCCAAAAATACAAATATCCTTTATTAAGAATCTATAATTTCCTTCAATTTTCTCTTTAATTCTTCTTTCACATCTCTGCAGTATGATTGCTTGTCTGATATTATAAAATCTTTATAATATTCTGCTAGTCAGGAAATATCTACAGGATGAAAATCATAGTTAGTGTTTCTGGCTGCTGTACAGTGGTATTTAACCATATAACCATATAGCCATATAACAATTACAGCACGGAAACAGGCCCTCTCGGCCCTTCCAGTCCGTGCCGACCATTTGTTTTCCCCTAGTCCCATCTTCCTGCACTCAAACCATATCCCTCCATTCCCTTCACGTCCATATACCTATCCACTTTACTTTTAAATGTTAAAATCGATCCTGCCTCCACCACTTCTGCTGGAAGCTCATTCCACACAGCCACCACCCATTATCCACAACACCACCTATCTTAGTATCATCTGCATACTTACTTGTCCAATTTTCCACCCCATCATCCAGATCATTGATGTACATGACAAACAACAGTGGACCCAACACAGATCCCTGAGGCACCCCACTGGTCACCGGCTTCCAACCTGACAAACAGCCATCCACCATTACTCTCTGACATCTCCCATTCAGCCACTGTTGAATCCATCTTGCTACTCCGCCATTAACACCCAAAGATTGAACCTTCTTAACCAACCTTCCATGGGGAACCTTGTCAAAGGCCTTACTGAAATCCATATAGACAACATCCACTGCTTTACCCTCATCAATTTCCCTAGTTACCGCTTCAAAAAATTCAAGAAGGTTTGTCAAAACATGACCTTCCAGGCACAAATCCATGTTGACTGTTCCTGATCAGACCCTGTTTATCCAGATGCTTATAGATATTATCTCTAAGTATCCTTTCCATTAATTTGCCCACCACTGACGTCAAACTAATAGGTCTATAATTGCTAGGTTTATTCTTTGAACCCTTTTTAAACAATGGAACAACATGCGCAGTACGCCAATCCTCCGGCACTATTCCCGTTTCTAATGACATTTGAAATATTTTTCTGTCATAGCTCCTGCTATTTCTACACTAACTTCCCTCAATGTCCTAGGGAATATCCTGTCAGGACCTGGAGACTTATCCACTTTTATATTTTTCAAAAGTGTCAGTACTTCCTCCTCTTTGAATCTCATAGTTTCCATAGCTACTATACTTTTTCCCCTTAACTCACAGAGTTCAATATCCTTCTCCTTGGCGAATACCGAGAAAAGAAATTGTTCAATATCTCCCCCATCTCTTTTGGCTCTGCAGATAGCTGTCCATTCTGGTTCTCTAATGGTCCAATTTTATCCCTCGTTATCCTTTTGCTATTAATATAGCTGTAGAAAACCTTTGGATTTACTTTCACCTTTCTTGCCAAAACAACCTCATGTCTTCTTTTAGCCTTCCTAATTTCTTTCTTAAGATTCTTTTTACATTCTTTATACTCCTCTAGCACCTCATTTACTCCATGCCTCCTATAATTCTTGTAGATAGAAACATAGAAACATAGAAACATAGAAATTAGGTGCAGGAGTAGGCCATTCAGCCCTTCGAGCCTGCACCGCCATTCAATATGATCATGGCTGAATCATCCAACTCAGTATCCCGTACCTGCCTTCTCTCCATACCCTCTGATCCCCTTAGCCACAAGGGCCACATCCAACTCACTCTTAAAGATATCTCTCTTTTTTTCGAAACAAGTGTCCCAATTTCCCTTGAAAACCATGTCTCTTTCCAATTTTTACTATTTCCTTTCAACCTAACAGGGACATAAAGATTCTGTACTCTTACAATTTCCCCTTTAAATGTCCTCCATTTCTCTTCTACATCCTTCCCATGAAACAAAGTGTCCCAATTCACTCCTTTAAAAATCCTTACGCATTCCCTCAAAGTTAGCCTTTCTCCAATCAAAAATCTCCACCCTAATTCCAGTTCTGACTCTCTCCATAATTATATTGAAACTAATGGTATTGTGATCACTGGTCCCGAAGTGCTCACCAACGCATACCTCCGTCACCTGACCTGCCTCATTTCCTAACAGGAGGTCCAGCACTGCCCCTTCTCTGGTCGATACCTCTATGTACTGCTGCAAAAAACTATCCTGCACACATTTTACAAACTCCAAACCATCCAGCCCATTTACAGAATGTGTTTCCCAGTCTATTTTTGGAAAATTGAAATCTCCCACAATCACTACCTTGTGCTTACTACTAATATCTGCTATCTCCTTACATATTTGCTTTTCCAATTCTCGCTCCCCATTTGGCAGTCTATAATACCCCTAAAAATGTTGCTACACCGTTCCCACTTCTCAGTTCCACCCAAATAGCCTCCCTAGACGAGCCCTCTAATCTATCCTGCCAAAGCACTGCTGTAATATCTTCTCTGACAAGCAATGCAACACCTCACACTCTGGTCCCTCCAATTCTATCACACCTGAAGCAACGAAATCCTGGAATATTTAGTTTCCAATCACAGCCCTCCTGCAACCATGTTTCACTGATTGCCACAACATCATATTTCCAGGTGTCAATATTTCCAGGTGTATTTAAATCATATTTCCAGGTGTATTTAAATGTTAAAAATTCTTATATCAGTTTTGGAAATGGTTGGAGATAAATTCTAAGATGTCAAGACAATAAGGAAGCAATGAAAGAACAATAGGGAAAGTAATTGATTAGCAGTATCACGTAACATAGAAGCAGGTCCTTTGGCTCACCGTATCCATGCCAACTACCCCCTCCTCTTTATACTGGTCATATCCCCTCTTCTCTCTCAGTCCTGATGCAGGGTTTCAACCCAAAATATGGACAGTTGTTATGCCCCACAGATGCTGCTTTTCCTTCAGCAGATTGATTGTGACAGCAGATTCCAGCACCTGCATTCTCTTGTGTAACAGCCTTGTACCTTCCCTGCACACTCTGCAGTTCCATTACATCCTTCATATAGTTGGTGACCAGTACTGCACACAATATTACAGCTAACTAAAAAGTTTTACCATGGCATCCATACGCTTAGGTTCTATAGGTTCTTCACCAACTAATCTACCTGTATGCTCCAATTTATGGGATCAGCAGACATGTGCACTAAGGAAACTGTGTACCTCAGTATTTCTAATAAGAAAGATGCACGTCATAATTTGGATGGTAATGGAAAAAGTAACAAAGCAATGATGGATCTAGAGGAAGTGGAAGTGGAAACACCAGAAGATTGTAATGTAAATTGTCAAAAAGGGGATGATTTTCCTTCAGCTTGCATGAAATTAAATGGAACAACATAGCACACAGATCACAGCAAGTTGAAAGGAGACTTAAAGCAACAAATGACTGGTGGGCTTGGGGGTCACACTTGCTGACTAAACAAAAGAATTCTGAAAAACGAATCAATCTGTCACATTGAGATGCATATCTAGCCTTGCTTGTGCTTAAAATTTTCACGTGCTGATAGGAATCTCAGGAAATCTTAGGATATCTCTCACTGTTTGATCAAAACCTGGATCAAATCAATTATTAATGCATTCCAAGATAGCGCCCAACGCAGGCAACTATTTGTGTGCTAGCCACAGAAACAGATCTACAATCACATATTAAAATTGTTCCACACCCTTTAAATCTCTGTCCCTACAACAACATTTCTTACTTTAGCTATGATCTTTTTAAACCCCTCTCAAATCTGTCCTTACTTCGACTCCCGGCACCCGAAGACCAACCACATCGCCCAGCTATTATCAGGCAACTGAATCATCCTATCACAACCAGAGAGCAGTGCTGAACTACTATCTACCTCTTTGGTGACCCTCGGTCTATCCTTAATCAGACTTTACTGGCTTTACCTTGCACAGAACGTTATACCCTTATCATGTATCTATGCACAGTAAATAGCTTGATTGTAATCATGTATTGTCTTTCTGCTGATTGGATAGTATGCAACAAAAGCTTTTCAGTGTGCATCGGTACACGTAACAATAAACTAAACTATAACTGTATTCCTTATTCCGTTCTTAGCATGCACGCAAAATTTGCTTTGGAAGATATTCCATTTTCCCAACTACATGGAAGTCAGGACATTGAAATTGCAGCAAAGGAATTACAATTTTTCTTTCCTGTCGAACATACATTGGTCGCAATTAAACCTGATACTGTACGACAACACAAAGGTAGGCTCAAGGTATCATAGTGTAGGAGAGGAAAAATAAAGTATTTGCTTTATGGAGATACAAGAAACTATAGATCCTGAAATCATGAGCAAAACACAGAGGAACTCAGCAGGCCAGGCAGCAACCAACTCATTGGAGAATAAAAAGAGAGGTGGGGGCAGGATAAAGCTTGGCAAGTGATAGGCGGACACAGGTGAAGGGGTGTTTTTGGCAGGCGCATGGGATAAATGAAAAAGGAGGTGCAAAGGAGACAAATAGATAACAGATAAGGAGAGAAGAGGAGGAGTCAAATTTAAAGCTGAGGGGGAGATATGTGTGGAAGGGGACGGGGGAGGGGAAAGAGGGCGCATAAAAGAGAAATTGGGGACATGGATGGGAGATGAGAGTATGAAGGAGGGAAAAGGAGTAGGGTGACAGGGCAAAATAGATCAGCCATGTTTGAATGGCGGAATAGATTTGATTAGCCGAATGGCCTTATTCTAATTCTAGAATTTATGAATTTATGACTGGCGATGGGGGTAAGAGGTGGTGGGAGAAATGTGTGCACATCGGGTCAGGGGTACATGGGAAAGAAAGGAGGATTGGCGGATATAATTTGAAACATAAGAGACTGCTGATTCTCCATCCCCAAGTTCCCCATTGCCCTTTTTGTCCATCCTCTTTCCCCTCCCATCTTGCCACCCATATTCCGCCCTCCAGCGGGGTATTGAACATTATCATGGATGCTTGCAGCTTATAGGTCTAGACGTCGAGGATCCTGTTGCAGGGGTTGCTGAGGCCTAGATCCAGGAGTTTAGAGATGAATTTGGTTAGAATAATGGTGTTGAAGTCAGAGCTATACTCCAGTTCCCTCCAACTCCAAAAACGTATACGTTTGTAGGATAATTGGCATCAGTAAAATTATAAATTGGCCCTAATTTGTGGGATAGTGCTAGTGTAAGGAGTGATCGCTGGTGACCTGTTTCAACACTGTATCTCTAAATTAAAGCACAATTAAAGACTGTTCTATGCATTCACTCTTTACTACTGTTAGAGAGTCATACATCACAGTCTTTTGGTCCACCGTATCCATGTTGACCATCAACAGGTATCTCTAGTAATCCAATTTAGCCAAGGTAAATACTTGATGTTTAACTTGGATTGGTAGACCAAAAGTCCTGTTTCTGTGATGTATGACTCTGCTTGGTCCATAACCTTCTATGATAATGTAAGTGCACATCTGGATAAGTCTTATCTGTTATGAGAGTGCCTGCCTCCACCACCCACTTAGGCAGTGAGTTTCTGATTCCAATCACTCTCCCAGTGGAAAAAATCTTCCACAGGTCTGTTTTAAGCCTCTTAACCTTTACCCTAAGAAAACTGGCTTCATGGAAGGAAGCAGAGTGGGATGGTGGGAGGCTGCTTCTCGGACTGGAGGTCTGTAACTTGTGGTGTGCCTCTGTGTTTGGTGCTGGCCCCGTTATTTTATCAGTGATTTGGATGAGAATGTACATGGCAAGATAGGCAAGTTTGTAGATGATACAAAAGTGGGTGGCATTGCAGATAGTGAGGAAAGTTTGCTGCATGATCTTGATCGGTTGGCCAAGTGGGCTGAGGAATGGTTGATGGAATTTAATACAGAGAAATGTGAGGTGTTGCATTTTGGGAAGTCTATCATGGGCAGGACCTACACAGTAAATGGTAGGAGTGGGGAGTGTTATAGAGCAGAGGGTGGAGCCACAGGTACATAAATAGGATGTTCAAAAAGGCTTTAGGCACAAGGGCCTTCATCAGTCAGAGTGTTGAGTATAGAAGTCGGGAGGCCATGTTGCAGTTGTATATGGCATTGGTGAGGCCGCATTTAAAGTATTGTGTTCGGTTCTGGACACCATGTTATAGGAAAGATGTTGTTAAGCTGGAAAGGGTACAGAGAAGATTTACAAGGATGATGCCAGGACTCAAGCTATGAGGAAAGTTTGAGTAAGCTAGGAGTCTAATCCTTGGAGCGCAGCAGGATTAGGGTGATCTTACAGAGGTGTGTAAAGTCATGAGAGGAATAGATTGGATAGATGCATAGCCTCTTGCCCAGAATAGGTAAATTAAGTACCAGAGGATAGAAGTTTAAGGTGAAGGGGAGAAGATTTTTCACACAAAGGGTGGTGGGTGTATGGAACAAACTGCCAGAGGAGGTAGTTGAGACAGGGACTATCACAAGATTTAAGAAATATCTCGACAGATGCATGGATAGGACGGGTTTGAAGGGATATGGGCCAAACACAGGCAGGTAGGACTAGTGCAGTTGGGAACATGTTGGCAAGTGTGGGCAAATTAGGCTGATGGGCCTGTTACCTCACTGTATGACACAATTACTCTATAATCCATTGCCCTCTGGTTTTCGATACTTCTTTTATGGGAAGAAGTTTCCAGCTATCTATCTCTCTATGCCTCTCATAGTTTTGTGTACCTCTGTGAGATCCCTCCTCAACCTCACCTGCTCCAAGGAAAATAGTTCAAGCACTTTCTCCTCCTGAAGGGCCTGTCCCACTTTCACAACCTAATTCACGACCTCTGCCGAGTTTGCCCTTAACTCATACTTGCAGCACGATCGTCACAAGGTCGTAGGTAGGACGTAGCAGGTCGTGATGCTAGTCGTAGGTACTCGTGGCTTCAAGTAGGTCGGGGCATTTTTCTAGAATGATTGAAAAATGTCCACGCATGTAAAAATGGTCGTGAATTATGACGTGAAAGTAGACAGGCCCTTAAACAGGGGGGGGGGGGGGGGGGGGGGGGCGGGGGGGGGGGGGGGGGGGGGGAAAATGTCATGCATCTCAATTTGCACCAAGTTCTGGATACGTTTTTCGCATTTTTCTTTTAACATTATCAGCATTTTTTTTTAGAATCTCCCATGGTCTCTTGATTTCGTCAGTTCCACATCTCCAAGATCTCGGAGCACTGCAATTCGGGCTATTTGCATAATCCCCAGCATTAATGTTCATTGTTGGTGAAGTGACCTTCAATATCATAGGCCCCAACACTGGTATGTCTCTGAAAAAACATCTCCTTCTTTAAAGTACTCCATATGCTTAACATTCTGAGCAGCTTATGGTGATCTGGTCAAAATATTTTCTTTTTGATTCAATATCAAAAAATATTTTCCACATATTTGTGAAACCATTTTTTCCATGTTACAGGCACTATATTAAAAAGGTATTCTCTTTTTAAGTCAGTCATGTTGCACAGAAACAGGCTCTTCAGCCAAATTGTATAATCCAACCTAGCTGCTCATTACGGCCAGTCATACCTATCTGTATTTGGATATCCCTAAATCTTTTTTTTTCCTCCCCCCCCCCCCCCCCCCCCCCCCCCCCCCCCCCCCATTTTTTGTTTTTTTTTTTTTTCCCCTTTTTTTACCCATGTAACTGTGCAAATGTCTTTTATATGTTATAATAGTACCTGCCTCAACGTCAATAAACTACAATTATTAAACTAATTTTACCTCACTTCTTGGCTGCTATGCTTTCTACTCAGCCCCTTTTTAGATTTATCAAATAATAGCTAACAGGAGCAAATAGTGGAGCTATTTGATTTTATTTGGTGATTATGAGGGTGTTATGATTTGGAAAAACAGACAAGAGAAATAAAGAAATGTGTGGAAGAATTAACAAGTAATGTAAGGAAAAATCAAAGAAAACCAAGTATCTGGTGCCAATAAAATGAATTTTATTTATAAGAATGTATTAAAATGTATGAGCCTGAACATTGTTAAAACCAAGGAATGATGATCTATATCTTGAGTTTGGAAATTATGGCATGAAGATGGTAGATGCTCAGATAATCAGCCTTCCTGGATTCTGTAGATTTGGGACAATTCTTGCAGTGGATAGTGTGACCTCACTTTCTAGTAAAGGAGGAAGCGAGAAAACAGTGAGATATAACTGGGCCTCTAATCCTGACATCAATACTTGAAAAAAGTTGCAATTTATAATAAAGATTGTGATATCAGGACACCTATAAAAAAATTAGTTTCATGTGCGGTGAATCAACATGGAGTTTTGGAAAGATAAATCATGTTCAACATCTGTTGACACTTTTGAAGATGTAGAATAATGGATGTGGTGCTATTGGATTTTTAACGTTTTCAATGGGATTCCACCAAAGACGTTTGTGAACAATATTAGAATACATAAAATGGGTGTATTATACCAAATGTGGCAAATTTACTGATGATACAAAGCTAGGTAGAACTAGGTATTATTGAGAAAATGCAGAGGTTTCAAGGGTATATCAACAAGCTAACTAAAAATTGTTAGAGCAAAAATATGGTAGATTAATAAAAATGTAGAAGAAATGTGAGGTTGCGCACAGTTGTAAAACCAAAATGTTGAGTATCTTTAAATAGTGGGAAACTGGAAAATATTGATGCCCTTCTACAAAGAAATGCAAATGCGGCAGCCAACCGGGGAAACAAATGGTATGTTGGCTTTCATTGCAGCACAATTAAAGTACAAGGAAAATGTCTTTCCACAAATTTTAAAGGCCCTTGGTGAAGCCAAATCTGGATTTGTTTTGTATAATTTTGTTCTCTTTTTATGTCATAAGGTCATAAGGAATAGGAATAGAATTAGGCCATTTGGCCCATCAAGTCTACTCCGCTATTCAATCATGGCTGATCTATTTCTCCTCTCCCCATTCTCCTGCTTTTCCCCCATAACATCTGATACCTGTACTAATCAAGAATCTATCTATCTATGCCTTAAAAATATCCACAGATTTGGCCACCACAGCTTTCTGTGGAAAATAATTCCACAGATTCATCACCATCTGACTAAAGAAATTTCTCCTCATCTCCTTCTTGAAAGAACGTCCTTTAATTCTTAGGTTATCACCTCTAGTCCTAGACTCTCCCACTAGTGAAAATATTCTCTCCACATCCACTCTATCCAAGCCTTCCACTATTCTGTATGTTTCAATGAAGTCCCTCCTTATTCTTCTAAATTTCAGCAAGTACAGGTCCAGTGCCAACAAATGCTCATCATAGGTATAAACCTTACTGATCCTGGGATCTATTTGTTTAACCTCCTCTGGACCTCTCCAGGGCCTGCACATCCTTGCTCAGAGTTGGTGCAAAATGTGGCCTTGCAGCACCTTATAGAGCCTCAAAATTACATCCCTGCTTTTGTATACAAGCCCTCGTGAAATAAATGCTAACTCTTTGAGTTTGCTTTCTTTACTACAGATTCGACTTGCAGATTAACTTTTTGGGAATCCTGCACCTGCACTCCCAAGTCCCTTTGCACCTCCGATTTCTGGATTCTCACCCAATTTAGAAAATAGTCTATGCTACTTACCAAAATGGATGACTACACAATTTGCTACACAATAATTCCATCTTGCCACTCTCGGGCCACTCTCCCAACCTGTCCAAGTCCTTCTGTAGAGTCCCTGCTTTCTCTACACTACCTGCCCCTCCACCTATTTTCATATCCGCAAACATTGCCAGATAGCCTTCAATTACCTCATCCAAATCAATCATATACAATGTGAAGAGTAGCGGTCGCAACACCGACCCTGACGGAACTCCACTAGTCACTGGCAGCCCCTACCTAGAAAAGCCCCCTTTATTGCAACTCTTGGTTCTTCTGCCTCCAGCAACTGATATCCATGCTAGTGTTGCCTTTGATTACCATCCATTAGTTCCTAGCAGCCTAATGTGGGCACCTTATCAAAGGCTTACTGAAAATCTAAATAAACAACATCTACTGACTCTCCTTTGTCTGTCCTGCTATTTCATCTTCTGATCCTATGTCATCCCTCACTAAGAACTGAATTTCATTCCTTACCAACAGGGCTAGCTCACCCCCTCTGCTTACCTTTCTACGATTCCGATATGACGTATGACCCAGAATATTAAGCTCCCAGCTCCAATCATCTTGCAGCCACGTTTCTGTAATTCCCACAACTTCACACCTATCAATCTCTATTGGGCCTGTCCCACAGGCGCTTTTTCAGCGGACTGTCGACGACAGTCGCCTGAAAAAATGGCAACTGGAACACCAGCCTGTTATGCAGGAGGGGGACAGGCAAGCGGGCGGAGCGCTGTATAAAAATTCACACAGTGCAAAGCCAAGGTGAAACAGACACACACCACGATGAACAGGAAAGTTGGCGCTGTAAAAAGATGGCTAAAGCATGGTGTATGATAAGACCTTTAAAAGAGGGGGGGAGAGGGGGGTGGAGAGGGGGTGGAAGAGGAGAGAGAAGAGGGGAGAAGGAGTGGAGACAACTTTTAAGAAGCCAGAGATACACGGCGGTGAAGCTTGGTGGACATTTAACATTATTGGTCGTTTATCCTCAGTTCTGAAAACTGCTGCTTATGTTTTTCCCCAATGAAATTCATCGGTTAGCACCGGCTACAACCTACGAGAACCTTTGATCTCCAGGCAACTCATTAGGACATCCTGGTGACCCACCTATGGAACAAGAATCCTCGCTACGCAACATGGCGGCTTCATTCTAGTCGCTGCTAATTTTTCAACATGTTGAAAAATTCACCGTGACCATAATGAAGTCGCGACTAGTTCCCAGAATGCCGGAACTCCTCACGACCATGAAGGCGACTCCCCGGCAACCACCCGCGAACATGTGGTGACTGCATGATCTTCTGCTGTCACCTAAAAAGTCGCCTAAGTGGGACAGGCCCATAACTGTGCTGCAAGGTCATCCACCTTGTTTCTTAAGGACCTGTCCCACCAGCATGCGACAGCATGCGACCTGAGGACCGCAACCTAACGTGGTCGCTTGACCAGTAAGGACTCGCGGGGCTGGTCCCACTTCAATCGCCGGAGCCGTATGGAGTTGGGCGGGGCTGGTCCTGACATCGCGCGGGACCCCGAAAAACTGACACTGTTCAAAAATCCCGTGCGACAACGGCCTGTCGCCCGCAGCCGCATTGACGGCGTACGCCTAGCGCGTGGCGTTGTGAGATGACGTCAATACCCAGGCAAGTGCCATTGCGTTGATGACATCACCGCCCGACGCTGTGCGAGGTCCAAATTCAGTCGGCTCGCCCCCTGCCCAGCTGATGGTGAGTATGATGTCGAGAACAGCTCCATACGGATCCGCGGTTGGAAGTGGGACCTGCCCCGCGAGGCCGTATGCCTCAAGTCACCATGTTGTGCGTTCGCGCTCGCGCATGTCGCATGCTGGTGGGACAGGCCCTTTTTACTTTACGTGCATTCAAATACACCCACCTTTAATTTGGTATACTCACCTCCTTCTCACACTGATTTTTCCCCAACCACCTCACTGTCTATCCCTTTTTAACTTTCCATCCATCCTCATTCATTTGGGAGTCCTACTTTAACTTTTTTTTGTGCACACTCTTTCCCTCTAACTCCACCCTTACAATTCCAATTTGCTGACCACCCCCCACCCCCTGACCCCAATTCACTAACTATCTATCTATCTATCTATCTATCTATCTCTATCTATCTATCTATATCTTATCTAATCTATCTATCTATCTATCTATCTATCTATCTATCTATCTATCTATCTATCTATCTATCTATCTATCTATCTATCTATCTATCTATCTATCTATCTATCTATCTATCTATCTATCTATCTATCTATCAATCTATATCTATATCTATACATACCTAAAACTCTGATCTGGTTATCTTCCGGTTTGCGCGGTCATTCTATTTGCACAAAAACAGTACGCCGTAGCGGCACCATACGTGGTGAATAAAGGTGAGACATCAGGCAGGTTCAAAGTGTTGCTTATTCAGTGGTGACACGTTAAGTTGGTGCGCCAACCATATTACAATGTTGCTGTAGCTGAGCGAGGTTGTACTCTTGGGCTCAGCTCCCTGTTGACTCTCGTAGGTCTCGTGGTGAGAGACCTTAAGTGCCAGGACACTCCCTCTAGCCCAAGAACATCACGTGCCCGCCCTCGTGTCGCCTGACGAGGGGTTCGAGCATAAGTGGGGCTCGAGTTTAGGCTGGACGCCACAGGACCCCCCCCCCCCCCCCCCCCCGGAAGCCCCCAGAACAGGAGGAAGGATAGCTAGACATGGTCGAGGGAAGCTCCTGCATGTAGGTCTGGGGCACCCGGACGTGGGTCGGGATGGAGGGCTTCACGGGGGCAGTGGACGCTCTGGTGGGCGATCCAAAGTACCGAGGGGTGCGAAGAGACCGATGCAGAAGCGCCGGACAGAAGGGTCTGGGGCACCCCTGGCGTTAGGTCGGGACGGAGGGCTCACGGGCGCAGTGACGCTCTGCATGGACGATCCCTATGTACCGAGGGGTGCGAGGAGCCGGCTGCAGACATCAGGTCTTCCAAGGCTGCATGCTTTCAGGTGAGTCCAAATTTCAATTCGGACAGTCGGGGGTCACCAATGTACCGGCACCATACCTGGTAAATAAAGGTGAGACTTCAGGTTGGTGCAAACGGTTCTTTATTCGGTAGTCACACGTTACGTGGGTGCGCTAAATAAAAATATATTACTGTGTGCTGTAGCTGAGGTTGTTCCCTCGGGCTCAGCTACCGGTTAACTCTTCCCAGGTCTCGAGGTAAGATACCTTATGTACCAGGACACTATCCCATGACGTCAAGTGCCCGCCCTCGTATCTCCTGACGAGGGTTCGAGCATTAAGTGGCCCGTGTTTAGGCTAACGCCCCCCCCTACAAAAAACTCCTCAACCTAAACCATCAGCGCTAACCCAAACCCCCCCCCCCCCCCCCCCCCCCCCCCCCCCCCCACAAAAAACCCCCCCCCCCAATTTTTGTTTTTATATATATTATTTTTTTTTTATATAATAATTTTTTTAAAAAATCGCCAGCTTATTTTATAATTTTTTATTTTTATATATATATTTTTTTTTTCTCACATCCCCCCCCCCCCCCCCCCCCCCAATTCCTTTTATTTTTTCTCTCAGCTGCGATTTTTTTCCACCAAGTTTTGTTTCGATCAGTGGCCTAAAGTAAAGGTTAGTGAGGTTTAAAAATCGTAAAAAACTGCGAGTGCGCAAATCGATCTCCTCTCCTGCGTTCAGCGGCGTGTGGGATTGGTCTTTTTTCCTGTCGCTCTGCGGGATGGTCCGCCCCTTTCTGCACCATCGCGTCTTTACTGGAGCTGAGGATGGCCGGCGGAGGTATCCATTGCGTCTTCACTGGAGCTGAGGATGGCCGGCGGAGGTTTCCAACCGGACACATTTTTCGGAGGGACCGGAAATGGCCCAGCCCAGCCCGGCGCGGGAAATGTCACCGATGTCACCAAATGGAAAGCGGAAATGTGATCCCGGTGGAGGAGAACGTCCAGCGACCAGCGCCCACTGTGCATCACCATCGCACCATCAGCTCCAGCCCCGTCCCCTCTGGTCCCCCTTGCTGGCTCCTTCCCCCCTCCCCTGAAGAGTGGATGAGGGGGTTGAGGGGGAATGGAGTGAATGCAGGACGCCCCCCCCCCACCCCCCACCTCCCAGCCACTGGTCCTCGGACAGCCCCCACTGAAGCGTCCACCGCCCCCGGCTGCAGGACACTCTTCCCCGCCCACGACCCCCGCCCAGGGGGGCCCCTGCCTGAAGCCGTCACCTCCCCGGCTACAGAACACAAGAAGAGACACAACAAAAAAGAATGGACTGAATAAATCTCATCTTTAATGTTTAAATTGTTGTTATGTTTTAAGAGTTATCCACATTTAAAGCTTTAATAAATCCCTTTTCCAGTTGCCGTGCCCATCAGTTGCATCTGCGCTGTCCTACCTGCATGTTCTATGTCACAATGAGAACCCAATGGGCGGGAATGGCTGTGCCGCTGGAGAGCCGCTAAGAGTGGATGAGGTGGGTTGAGGGTGGATGGAGTGAGTGCGTGGGGTTGCGTTGGGGGACCAGGCCTCCCGTGTGACTGGGTCCCAACGGGTCCCACTTAGTCTAGTTTAGTTTAAAACTCTATTTAGCAATCTTGTGCAAAGCTCCTTGGGCAACAGTGACCATAATTATGGTAGAATTCTGCATTAAGATGGAGGAGTGACACTGTTATTCAGAGAGGGAGGGTCCTGAATTTAAAGTAAAGTGACTTTGATGGTATGAGACGGGGAATGGCTAGGATATTGACGGGCAAATAGTACATAAGGGCTTGATGGTGGATAAGCAATGGCAAAGGACTTAAAAATCGCATGGATGAATCTGCAACAATTGTCTGGCGTAAAAATAAAACAGGGAAGACGGGTCAATCGTGGCTAACGAGGGAAATTACGGATAGTGGTAAATCCTAGGAAGAGGCATATAAATTGGCCAGAGGAAGCAGCAAAACTGGAGGACTGGGGGACCTTTTTACAATTCATCTGAGGGGGACAAAGGGGTTAATTAAGAGGGGGGAAATAGAGCATGAAAGAAAGCTTGTGGGAAATATAAAAACTGACTGTGAAAGCTTCTTTAGATATGTGTATTGTATATAATGGCAACTGTAACATTAAGAACTGAGTACTAGAACGGTATGATTCGTGTCATGTGATATATTCAATATCTTATCAGTCTCGTGAAAATGTGTGAGTATGCGCAGTCTACTTTTGTAAAATAAAGACCCACACTGGCAACAGCGTGTACTGAAAACCTGTGCTTGTTTCTATCTACATGCTGAAGAAAAAAAAAAAAAACACAAAAAAAAAAAAAAAAAAAAAAAAAAAAAAAAAAAAAAAGAAAAAAAAAAAAAAAAAAAAAAAAAAAAAAAAAAAAAAAAAAAAAAAAAAAAAAAAAAAAAAAAAAAAAAAAAAAAAAAAAAAAAAAAAAAAAAAAATAAAAAAAAAAAAAAAAACCGTAAATATCTTAGAATGGCGACATGGATGGGATAGACTTTGTGAACTTTGAAGTTGGCAATAGTTGTCGCAAGTTATGTCAATAGGCCAACGTTGATGGGCAAAAATTGGCTCACTTACTGAAACTGGACTGGAAATTTGTATTCCAAGTTGAAGCGCAAACAAAACTGGATCAGTTGTTGCAGAAATATCATGCTATCTTCAATGATAGCTACGATGGCGTAAAGGGTGAGCAATCACACCTCAGGATTCTGCCCAATGTGGAACCTATCTACTATCCAGGCGTATACTGGCCCTATCCCCAAACTCTACCTCTGCTACATTGATGACTACATTGGTGCTACCTCCTGCACCCATGCAGAACTCACTGACTTAATACACTTCACCACTAATTTCCATCCGGCACACAAATTCACTTGGACCATTTCCAACATCTCCCTACTGTTTCTAGATCTCACCATCTCCATCACAGGCGACAGACTACTGACCGACATCCAATACAAACTCACTGACTCCCATAGCTATTTTAACTACACTTCTTCCCACCCTGTTTCCTGTAAAGACTCTATCCCCTACTCCCAATTCCTCTGACTACGCCGCATCTGCGCCCAGGATGAGGTGTTCCATACTAGGGCATCAGAGATGTCCTCATTCTTTAGGGAACGGGGTTTCCCTCTTCTATTATAGATGAGGCTCTCACCAGGATCTCCTCTATATCCCGCAGCTCCGCTCTTACTCCCCCTCCCCCTATTCGTAACAAGGACATAAGTCCCCCTAGTCTTCAACTTCCACACCATGAGCCGTCACATACAACATATAATCCTCCGACATTTCGCTACCTCCAACGGGATTCCACCACTGCCCACATCTTCCCATCTCCTCCCCTTTCTGCTTTCCGGAGAGCCTGTTCCCTCCGTAACTCCCTGGTCAATTCGTCACTATCCCACCCAAACCACCCCCTCCCCGGGTACTTTTCCCTGCAACCGCAGGAAATGCAACACTTGTCCCTTTACTTACCTACTTGTCTCCATCCAAGGGTCCAATCAGACTTTCCAGGTGAGGCAGAGGTTCACCAACCTCATCTACTGCATCTGCTGTTCCAGGTGTCAACTTCTCTACATCGGTGAGACCAAGCGCAGGCTTCATTGAACACCTCTGCTCAGTCTGCATTAACCAACCTGATCGCCTGGTTGCTCAGCACTTCAACTCCCCCTCCCATTCCCAATCTGACCTTTCTGTCCTGGGCCTCCTCCATTGCCAGAGGGAGGCCCAGCGCAAGTTGGGGGAACAATACCTCATATTTTGCTTGGATAGCTTACACCCCCGTGGTATGAACATTTACCTCTAATTTTAGATAGCCTTTGCTTTCTCCCTCCTTCCCCTCCCTTCCCAATTCTCCCACATCCTACTGTCTCCACCTACTTCCTTTCTTTTTGCCCCCACCTCTTGACATCAATCTGAAGAAAGGACTTGATCCGAAACGTCGCCAATTCCTTCTCTCCATAGATGCTGCCTCACCCGTTGAATTTCTCCAGCATCTTTTGTCTACTGTAGATAACAACCAGTGCCCTATTCACTGAAAAGTAAAGTGGAAGCTGAAATCAAAAGTTGGAACAAAATGGTGTACTGGTTTAAACAGATTGCAGTGATTGGATTTCTCCAATAGTAGTGGTTCTGAAAGTGGACAGCACAATGAGGCTGTGTGGAGACTACAAAGTGACCATGAACCAGGCAGTAGATGATGAACAGTATACACTACCAACCTCACAAGATTTATATACTGAACATTCTGGTTCCAAGGTATTCTCTAAGCTAGATCTGTCACATGCATATGCTCAGCTAAATATTGATGGTAAGAGCCAGCTGTACCTCACGATAAACATACACATGGGGCTGTATTCCTACACAATACTACCCTATGTTGTGAAATCAGCACCAAGAATCTTCCAAGCTACAATGGACAAGATTTTGCAAAATATATCACATTGTTTGAGCAATTAAGATGACTAGCTGATTGCGACTGTTACTGAGGAGGAGAATCCGAGGAGGATAATCTCAGTGAAGTGTTGAAACGGCTTGATCACAATATAAAGTTGAAAAGAATCAAATGTGCATTCTTAGAGACTGAAGTCATGTAATTTGGTTTGAAAGTGGAGTAACATGGACAACAGCCAGTGAAGGAAAAGATTGAAGCTATAACAAATGCACCAGCACTATAGAATGTGTCTCAACTCCGCTCCTTCCTGGGTATGGTACAGTATTACTCATGCTTCTTACCCGTTAACAACAAAGTTAGCTCCTCTTCACAAGTTGTTGAAAAAGGATTTTAAAAAATAGGAATTATACAAAGAGCAACAAAGTGCTTATGATGCGTGTAAGAAGAGCTTGACCAGTGATGCATTACTTGCTTACTACAATACAAATCGCGAGTTAAAGTTAGCCTGTGATGCATCTAGTTGTGGAGTAGGAGCTGAGATTTCACATGTAATGGAACATGGACAAGAAAAGGACATTTGCATCACACACACTTACCAAGAGTGAGTGTAATTATGCACAAATCGAGAAAGAAGCCCTTGGTATCATCTTTGGTATCAAGAAATTCCATCAGTATCTGTTGCGTAAGAAATACACCCTGGTTACTGATAATAAGCCAGCTCGCTATTCTTGATCCTTTGTCAGCAATACCTACGATGGCAGACACGAGGATGCAGCGCTGGGCAGTTCTGTCATAGCATGACTACAGCAGTTGAGTACGCAGCTCAAAAGAAAATGCTATAGAAAACTAGAAAACATAGAAATTAGGTGCAGGAGTAGGCCATTCAGCCCTTCGAGCCTGCACCGCCATTCAATATGAGCTCATGGCTGATCAATCCAACTCAGTATCCCGTACCTGCCTTCTCTCCATACCCCTCTGATCCCCTTAGCCACAAGGGCCACATCCAAACTCACTCTTAAATATAGCAATGAACTGGCCTCAACTACCCTCTGTGCAGAGAGTTCCAGAGACTCACCACTCTCTGTGTGAAGAAAGTCTTTCTCATCTCGGTCTTAAAGGATTTCCCCCCTTATCCTTAAGCTGTGACCCTTGTCCTGGACTTCCCCAACATCGGGAACAATCTTCCTGCATCTAGCCTGTCCAACCCCTTAAGAATTTTGTAAGTTTCTATAAGATCCCCTCTTAATCTCCTAAATTCCAGAGAGTATAAACCGAGTCTATCCAGTCTTTCTTCATAAGACAGTCCTGACATCCCAGGTCAGTCTGGTGAACCTTCTCTGCACTCCTTCTATGGCAATTAATGTCCTTCCTCAGATTTGGAGACCAAACTGCACGCAATACTCTAGGTGTGGTCTCACCAAGACCCTGTACAACTGAAGTAGAACCTCCCTGCTCCTGTACTCAAATCCTTTTTGCTTTGAAAGCTAACATACCATTCGCTTTTTTCACTGCCTGCTGCACCTGCATGCCTACTTTTCATGACTGGTGTACCATGACACCCAGGTCTCGCTGCATCTCCCCTTTTCCTAATCGGCCACCATTTAAATAATAGTCTGCTTTCCTGTTTTTGCCACCAAAGTGGATAACCTACATTTATCCCATTATACTGCATCTGCCATACATTTGCCCTCTCACCCAGCCTATCCAAGTCACCTTGCAGTCTCCTAGCATCCTCCTCACAGCGAACACTGCCCCCCAGCTTAGTGTCATCCGCAAACTTGGAGATATTGCCTTCAATTCCCTCATCCAGATCATTAATATATATTGTAAATAGCTGGGGTCCCAGCACTGAGCCTGCGGTACCCCACTAGTTACTGGCCTGCATTGTTGAAAAGGACCCGTTTACTCCTACTCTTTGCTTCCTGTTTGCCACAGCCAGTTCTCTATCCACATCATTACTGAAACCCTAATACCGTATGCTTTATGTTTGTATACTAATCTCTTATGTGGGACCTTGTCGAAAGCCTTCTGGAAGTCCAGATTTACCACATCCACTGGTTCTCCCTTATCCACGCTACTAGTTACATCCTCGAAAAATTCCACAAGATTCGTCAGACATGATTTACCTTTTTGTAAATCCATGCTGACTTTGTCCAATGATTTCACCACTTTCCAAATGTGCTGCTATCCCAATCTTTAATAACTGACTCTAGCAGTTTCCCCACTACCGATGTTAGATAACTGGTCTGTAATTCCCCGTTTTCTCTCTCCTTCCCTTCTTAAAAAGAGGGGTTACATTTGCTACCCGCCAATCCTCAGGAACTACTCCAGAATCTAAAGAGTTTTTGAAAGATTATCACTAATGCATCCACTATTCCTGGGCTACTTCCTTAAGTACTCTGGGATGCTGCCTATCTGGCCCTGGGGATTTATCGGCCTTTAATCTATTCAATTTACCCAACACCACTTCCCGACTGACCTGGATTTCACTCAATTCCTCCTTTGACCCACAGTCCCCTGCTAGTTCAGGAGAATTATTTATGTCCTTCCTTAGTGAAGACCGGAACCAAAGTAGTTATTCAATTGGTACGCCATATCCTTGTTCCCCATGATCAACTCACCTGTTTTCTGACTGCAAGGGACCTACACTTGTTTTAACTAACTCTTTCTCTTCACATATCTATAAAAAACTTTTGCAGTCAGTTTTTATGTTCCCTGCCAGTTTTCTTTCATAATCTATTTTTCCTTTCCTATTAAGCCCTTTGTCCTCCTCTGCTGGTCTCTGAATTTCTCCCAGTACTCTGGTATGCTGCTTTTTCTGGCTACTTTGTACGCATCATCCTTTGCTTTGATACTATCCCTGATTTCCCCCTTGTTATCCACGGATGCACTACCTTCCCCGATTTATTCTTTTGCCAAACTGGGATGAACAATTTTTGTAGTTCATCCATGCAGTCTTTAAATGTCTTCCATTGTATAACCTCCACCGTCAACCCTTTTAGAATTAATTGCCAGTCAATCTTGGCCAATTCAACGTCTCATACCCTCAAAGTTACCTTTCTTTAAGTTCAGAACCATTGTTTCCTGAATTAACAATGTCACTCTCCATCCTAATGGAGAACTCAACCATATTATGGTCACTCTTGCCCAAGGGGGCACGTACAACAAGACGGGCTAAATACCCCTTCCTCATTACTCAAAAACCCAGTCTAAAATAGCCTGCTCTCTCGTTGGTTCCTCTACATGTTGATTTTAGATAACTATCCCGCATCAATTCCAAAAAATCCTCTTCCTCAGCACCCTGCCAATTTGATTAACCCAATCTATATGTAGATTGAAGTCACCCATTATAACTGTTTTGCCTTTGTCGCACGCATTTCTAATTTCCTGTTTGATACCATCCCCAACTTCTCTGCTATGTTAGGTGGTCTGTACACAACACCCACCAGCGTTTTCTGCCCCTTAGTGTTTTGTAGCTCTACCCATACCGATTCCACATCCTCCAAGCTAATGTCCTTCCTTTCATTGCTTTAATCTCCTCTCTAACCAGCAACGCTACTCCACCTCCTTTTCCTTTCTCTCTATCCCTCCTGAATATTGAAAATCCTGGATGTTCAGCTCCCAGCCTACGTCACCCTGGAGCCATGTCTCCGTGATCCAACTATCATAATCATTTAATATCTATCTGCACGTTCAAACTCTAGTCCACCTTATTACGAATACTCCTTGCATTGAGACACAAAGCCTTCAGGCTTGTCTTTTCAACGCATTTACCCCTTATACAATTTTGCTGAAAAGTGGTCCTTTTTGATTTTAGCCCTGGTTTTGTCTGCCTGCCACTTTTACTTTCACCTTGCTACCTAATGCTTCTACCCTCATTTTACACCTCCTGCCTCTCTGCTCTTGTACCCATTGCCCCCTGCACATTAGTTTAAATCCTCCCGACAGCACTAGCAAACACTCCCCAAGAACATTGGTTCCATTCCATTCCAGGTGCAAACCGTCCTGTTTGTACCGGTCCACCTCCCCCAGAACTGGTCCCAGTGCCCTAAAAATTTGAATCCCTCCCCAATTGCACCACTTTTTCAAGCACGTATTCATTTGCATTATTCCTCCTATTTCTACTATGATGGCCCGTGGTACTGGTAGTAATCCGGAGATTACTACCTTTGAGGTCCTACTTTTGAAGTTTATTCTCCTAGCTCCCTAATTTCACCTTGTAGGACCTCATCCCTTTTTTTACCTATATCGTTGGTGCCAACATTGCACCACGACAACTGGCTGTTCACCCTCCCCCTCCAGAATGTTCTGCAGCCGTTCAGTGACATCCCTGACCTTTGCACCAGGGAGGCAAACATACCATCCTGGAGTCTCGTTTGCGGCCGCAGAAACGCCTATCTATTCCCTGACAATTGAATCCCCTATTACTATTGGACCCTTCCCCTCTTTTTTCCCCCCTCATGTGCTGCAGAGCCACCCATGGGTGCCATGAACCTGGCTGCTGCTGCATTCCCTGATGAGCCATCTCCCTCAACAGTATCCAAAATGGTATTACCTGTTTAGGAGGGAGATGACCGCAGGGGACTCCTGCACTAACCTGCCTACTGCTTGGGGAATACTGGCTATTGGCCACCCGTTCCCTTCTTGTCCTCCTACCTTTTGCCTGCGGTGTGACCAACTCACTGTACGTGCTGTCCACGACTTTCTCCGCATCGTGGATGCTCCAGTATGAATCCAGCCGAGTTCCAATCGTTCAATGCGATCTGCCAGGAGCTGCAGCTGGACACTCTTCCTGCAAAACGTAGTCACCAGGGACACCGACCATCTCCCTGATCTCCCACATGTTGCAGGTGAACATCCATGGGGCCAATCTCTACTGCCATAGCCTTACTCCCAAATTACTAAAAAAAAAACACAAAAAAACTTATCCTTTAAACTTTACTACTAAATACTGGAATCCCTAACTCCCAGAATCCCTCACTCCTCCCAGAAGGCAGAAAATGTAAAAGAGTAAACCCGGGGTTGCACCCAATCAGCTGCCTTCCTCGGGTCCTCTTCCACCAATCAGCGGCTTTCCTCAAAAAAAATTACCTTCTCCAAATTGGAACGTTATGGTTTGGGTAAGCTCCTGAAAAACAAGCCCCCGCGCTCGATTTTTAACCTTACGTATCGGGTGTCAGCTCCTCCCCCTCCTTCACATCCTCCAACGGCTCCTGTGGGCCTCTGAAAAAAAACAAGCCCGACCGCTCGATTTTTAACCTTACCGGTCGGGTGTCGCTCCTCCCCCTCCGTCACTTCCCTCCAACGGCTCCTGTGGGCCTCTGAAAAAACAAAGCCCCGCGCTCGATTTTTAAAACTTACCGGTCGGGTGTCGCTCCTCCCCCTCCTTCGGACTTCCTCCAACGGCTCCTGTGGGGCCTCTGAAATACAAGCCCCGCGGCTCGATTTTTAACTTACCGGTCGGGTGTCGCTCCTCCCCCTCCTTCACTTCCTCCAACGGCTCCTGTGGGCCTCTGGAGTAAAACAAGCCCCGCGCTCGATTTTTAACCTTACCGGTCGGGTGTCGCTCCTCCCCCTCCTTCTTCCGCCAACGGCTCCTGTGGGCCTCTGGAAAAAAACAAGCCCGTGATTTGCGCGCTCGATTTTTAACCTTACCGGTCGGGTGTCGCTCCTCCCCCCCTTCACTTCCTCCAACGGCTCCTGTGGGCCTCTCTGATGCATTGTCGTGTTTGTCTCATGAAGAATCAGATATGGGCACTGATGATGCTATCTACGTCACAGAAGCAGTGGACAATGATTTTCCAGTCACCGCTGTTGAAATTGTTGCTGAAACTAAAAGGACACAGTGCTAGAACAAATATACAACAAAATTTGTGTGGATGGTCTGAAATAAAACCATGAACTAATGAACTAAAAATCGATTCAAAATAGATGGCATGAACTGTCATGTGTGCAAGGGTGTATTAAATGGGGGTCACAGAGTATAGTAGTTTACCCAAGTGTTTAAAGCAAAGATTACTTAAAGAGCTCCATGGTGAACACACAGGTATTGTGGGAATGAAGTCTACAGCCAAAGGTTGCATGTAATTGGGGTCAGGATTGGACAATGACATAGAAGCAATGGCAAGCAAATGTAGCACCTGTCAGAGTTGTAGAAGTAGGCATACCCAAACTCCTTTGCTAATGCGGTCTTGGCCAACAAACCTTTTCAGAGGGTTCATGTGGATTTTTTGTGAAGACGGGAATAATAATTTTCTTGTTTTGGTAGATAGCCACTCAAGTGGATTGAGGTTGGGTACATATGTGTAGAAACAACAACAACAGAAAGAACAATGGACGCATTGCGTGTCTATCTTTGCATCTCATAGATTACCTGAAGAGCTTGTCTCTGACAACGGCCCCCAATTTTGTGTTGCAATGTACCAAACTTTCATAAAGCTAAATGGTATCAAGCAAACCTTAGTGCCAACTTACCATCCGGCATCTAACGGTGCAGCCAAAAGGTTCAGTCAGTATAGTCAAAGGAGCTCTCAAGAAACAAGTTTTTGAGGAGATTCAAAATACAATATATTACAGTGGCTAGCTTACAGTAATTTCTTACTAAAATATCGTACTACGCCACAATCTACCGCAGGGTATATGCCAGCTGAACTTCGCATGAAAGGAAGGCTCAGAACTAGGCTGAGTTTGGTTCTACCTAACCTATCTCCTAAGGTTGAATGCAAGCAATCTGATCAGAAATGTCATTATGGTGTAGTCAAAAAGAGCGTAAGTTCAATTACACATGATCAGGTTTGTGTTCTCAGCCTCCCCTTACAAAGCAAACAAATGGGAGGTGGGAACAGTAGTTGATGTGTATGGTACTAGAAGGTATTTGGTAGAAATTGGAGGACGTGTTAGAAGTGTGCACGTAAACCAAATGATTCCAGCAAGGGATGAACAAAAGCAAAGTATAGATGAAAAAGCAGATCTGTCAGACTAAGACATTATTTCAAGTTCAGATGTAAGAGCAGAATCTCCAAAGAAAGTAGAGACAAAGGTAAATGATCCTGAACTTGATTCTCCTTTAGAACCACAACCTGACACTCCCCCTAAACCACTCAGGAGATCAGAAAGAGTGCGTAAACCAGTTATCAGATTAAATGTATAAAATTATTCTTTTTTGTCTACAAGTTATTTTACTTTCTAAGGGGAGAGCAGTGTGGTAATTGTAACTTTAAGAACTGATTACTAGAACGGTATGATTCGTGTCGTGATATATTCAATATCTTATCATTCTCGTGAATATGTGTGAGTATGTGCAGTGTACTTTTGTAAAATCAAAAAGACCCACACTGGCAACACCATGTACTGAAAACCTATGCTTGTATCTATCTACATGCTGAAGCTGTAATATCTTACAATATGTGAAGAGGAAAAGATTAGTGAAGACAAATGTAGGTCGTTTACAGTCAGAAACAGGTGAATTTATAATGGGAAACAAGGAAACAGAAGATAAGTATTAAAGAAGGAACTGCAGATGCTGGAGAATCGAGGGTTACACAAAAAAGCTGGAGAAACTCAGCGGGGTGCAGCAGCATCTAAGGAGCGAAGGAGATAGGCGACGTTTCGGGTCGAGACCCTTCTTCAGTCTGAAGAAGGGTCTCAACCCGAAACGTCACCTATCTCCTTCGCTCCTTAGATGCTGCTGCACCCGCTGAGTTTCTCCAGCTTTTTGTGTAACCCAACAGAAGATAAGTACTTTGGTTCTGTCTTCACTAGTCTTACGCAGAACATAGAACACAAACAATACATGGGGACTGTTCGAGCGTGAGAGACGAACTGAAGGAAATTCACGTAAGTCAGGAAATGGTGTTGGATTAAACTGTTGGGACTGAAGGCAGATATGTCCCCAAGACCTGATGGTCTGCATCCCAGAGAACTCAAGGAGGTGGCCCGAGAAAGCGTTGATCCATTGGTGTTCATTTTCCAATGTTCTATAGAGTCTGAATCAGTTCCTGTTGACTGGAGGGTCGCTAACGTTACCCCACTTTTTAATAAAGGAAGGAAAAGGAGAAAACAGGAAATTATAGACCAGTTAGCCTGACATCGGTCATGGGGAAGATGTTTGAGTAGATTATTAAATATGTAAGAGCAACGCATTTGGAAGGCAGTGACAGGGTCGATCAAAGTCAGCATGGATTTATGAAGGGGAAATCATGCTTGACTAATCTTCTGGAATTTTTTGAGAATGTAACAAGTCGGATGGATAAGGAAGAGCCAATGCATGTGGTGTATCTAGACTTTCAAAAATCCTTTGACAGGGTCCCAAACAAGAGATTGGTGTGCAAAATTAGAGCACTTGGTATTGGGGGTAGGTATTGGATAGAGAACTGGTTGGCAGACAGGAAGCAAAGAGTAGGAATTAACGGGTCCTTTTCAGATGCCAGGCAGTGACTAGTGGGGTGCCGCATGGGACCCCAGTTATTTACAATATGTATTAACAATTTAGACGAATTAAATGTAACATCTCCAAGTTTGCGGATGACACAAAACTGGGTGGCAGTGAGAGCTGCGAGGAGGATGCTATGAGGCTGCAGGGTGCTTTAGATAGTTGGGTGAGTGGGCTGATGCATGGCAGATGCAGTATTATGTGGATAAATGTGAGGTTATCCACTTTGGTGGCAAGAACAAGAAGGCAGAGTATTGTGTGAATGGTGTCAGGTTAGAAGAAATGGAGGTGCAACGGGACAGTGTCGTACATCAGTCACATAAAGTAAGCATGCAGGAGCAGTGAAGAAAGCAAATGGCATGTTGGCCTTCATAGAGAGAGGATTTGAGTTTAGGAGCAAGGTGGTCCTACTGCAGTTGTACAGGGCCCTGGTGAGACTGCACCTTGAATATTGTGTGCAGTTTTGGTCTCTGTTGTGAGGCAAATAAAACTTTACTCATAATTTACTTAACTTTATTTAAGGTTTAAGCAACTTATTTTTTAAATACATAAACTCAGAAACGTCTGGCAAACATGGCTGATTCCGCAGGCCTTTCCCGCCTGAAATACGCACACTCCGGAAAAGCCCTGCACATGCGCATACTCTAGAAGAGCCCTGCACATGCGCACATGCGCCCACTTCATTCTCCCCTATTTATAAGTTGAGACAGTCAGGAGGTTTAGTACGTCTTGATGACCGTCGCAGCACTGGAGCTTCAGGAGGTAATGGCGTTTCAATAGCTGGTGGTAGATATATTGCTTGGTCATCAACTTCACTCATATTGTTATTTAGATTTACAATTTTAGAATTTCTTATAGAAGTTTCCTTAGGGGATGATGGAAGTGTTGGATGAAGTTCTCTATTAGTGTTATCAAGAAGTGACGGAGCTGTTGGAGGAAGTTCTCGATTAGTGTTATCAAGAAGTGACGGAGCTGATGGAGAAGACGGACATGGTACAAGGTCACGAAGTGAGAGAGTTGACTGACGTCCATCCTGATACTTGATAGTTGCGTAAGAAGATTTGACATCAGTCAGTACAACTTCATCAACAAAAGGCTCATTCTTATTGATTGGATATAATGATGAAGCAACACAGGCCCAGGGCTAGTCAACCATGATGGCAGAGAAGTAACCATATAAAGACCATATAACAATTACAGCACGGAAACAGGCCCTCTCGGCCCTTCCAGTCCGTGCCGACCATTAGTACCACTAGAAGAACGCCGTTTGAAGTTAAAGAACCGCTTGTGTGGAGTAGTATTGGTAGCAGTTGACAGTAGAGATCTGATGGAGTGTAATGCGTCTGGTAGAACACATTCTCAATGCTGATCTGGTATGTCATTTGACTTTAAAGCCAGTTTCACTGCTTTCCAAATGATTTTGTTATACCTCTCAACCTGACCATTTCCAATAGGATGATATGGTGTTGTTTTACTTGTTGCAATTCCTCTTTTTAATCTTTTAACTCTTTTAAATATTTTGACATGAATGAGGTGCCCCTATCAGAATGTATGTAACTTGTACGAGTATGAGACATGAAAGCCACTGGTCGTCCTCCTTGATTTAATGTTGCTGATACTGCTAAATCAGAGGCATCACATTCAACAACAAAGGGGAGATCCTCATCGATGGCGTGTAATGTCGCAGATTCCAATTGTTTCTTTAAAGAAGTAAAGGCACAAAGATTTCCGGTGGTGCCATGGAGCAATGAGAGTCGCAGCATTCAGCTCCGTTCACGACAATGTGTTAAAAGCGCTAAAAAGCCTTCAAAAAAAAGATGCGTCCAATCTAAAAATACTCACCGGGGATGCCTGATGTCGCATAAGTGACGTCATCAGAAATCACCGCAAAATAACGGGGAATCGCGGCACTTTTAAATGAGGAAAAGGAACTCACCCAAACGACACTCTTCAGACCTCTGACCAGATTGCTTGTTAAGGAGCTGGGAAAAACACCACAAACAACTCCAGAAGGGTCTGAAGAGAAAACGGAAGGTCAGAGATTCATTGCTGAAATGGAAGAAAAGGTAAACGAACAGGAGCAGTCTTTAAGAGTAGCTGTGTCAAAAGACTTTGTTGATATGTTACGTAAGGAGATTTCTGAACTGGCTACAAGTATGCAGCTCGGGAATACGCAAGTTATTGAGACAATTGGTACTCTAAAGCAACGTATTGAGGACGTAGAGACCGAGGTAAAAGCAGAAATTGAACGGGTTGAAGAAGATTACAAAGTTGGAGCCTGTTATAACTACTTCTGCAGAACACAGCACTGCTATTAAAGATCTGGAAACTGCGATGGAGGAAATGTCTGAAGCGATGAAGAGAATGAAAGAAGATCAAGACCGAGTTTCTGGGCAACTGGCTAGAATGACCGACAAATGTCTCAACCTCGAAGCTCTGTCAAGATGGCAGAATTTAAGGATAGTTGGAAGAGAAGGAAAGGAGACTGAAATGGACCCTTGGGAGTTCACTGCCAACTTACTTAAACAAGTATTCAAGCTGTCTGAAAACCCGAAAGTTCAGAGGGCACATTCAAGGCCAGGAGCCCCACCAAGAGAGATTATAGTGAAACGTCACGACATAGGAGGTCTTGAAGACATTATGAAAAAGATTCCATTCGCAAAAAATCTGATGTTTGATGGTGAAATCGTACGATTCTTTAGAGACTACCCAGGCTGAAGTAGCTAAGAAACATGCCCTTTTTACAAAGACAAGACTGATCCTGAAAGGAATTCCGAACTTAAGATATGGGATAATCTATCCTGCAAAAATGAGGATAACATATAATGATTTGGAGCGTTTATTTATTGATCCAGAAGAAGCACAAAGAGCTAACAAAGGTTATTAAAGGATAAGTAAAATATCACGGTTATCTGGAGGTTTAACCTTTTTATAGATATATCTGGAGAGGGGAGACTGAGAAAATATGACTTTTTAAATAAATATAAGCACAAATGTTCTCGATAAGATGGCCGAAGACGTTACACGTGGTGAAGTCTAGACTCCTTATCGACGTTGGAATGTAAAATCAAGGACAAACTTTTTTTGAATTAAAGATTTTTTTTAAATGAAGGTACCTAGCACAGAAATTAAAATAATTGGAGCTGAATGTAATAATTCACAAATAAAAATATATCAATAATTATATATTAACACATAAATAACTGGACTAACTCATGCATACTAATTTAAAAAGTACTAGCATAACCGAATAATGATTCAATTTTTCGTCTTTTTATTTATTTATTTATTTATTTATTAGAAGTAATGTACAATAGTATAAACCAAAAATAACATAATACATTTCATGTACCACTTTTTGTTTTAAAATTTAATAATAGAAAAGTAACAGAAGCAAGAAAAATAAAAATAGAGAAAGATAGATAAAATAGTGATATTAATAGTATGGGAAAAAGTGGAAAGAGAGAGCCCATAAAGATGTAAAGCGTGAGAAAGAGAAAAAGAAAAAAAAAGAAAATGTAAAGAAAATAAAATAAAAGGGATGTACCTGCTTCATATCTTTACACACCGCTCACCTGGTCCTGAAAGTTTATTTCCAGAGTTATGTTGCACCTTATGCTTGTAATAAGTCGATAAAGGGAGACCAAATCTTTAAGAATTGGTCTGATTTGCTTGCTAGGATGAATCTCGTGTCTTCAAGGTGTAACATTTCAGACATATTTGAAATCCACATTTTTAGCGTTGGTGTGGGTGCATTTTTCCAGAATTTAAGTATACGTTTTTTTCCCGTTATTAAGCCATAGTTAAGGAAACTCTTTTGGAACAAAGTCAGCTCAAAGCCGACTTCCATTGTTCCAAAAATAATCAGTTCTGTGTTGGGTTTCAGTTTTATTTTAAATAATTTTGTAAAAATTTCAAAAATGTTATTCCAAAATTTTGGATTTTTATGGAAAAAGCAAAGGAATGTGCTATGGTTGCATCTTGAGATTTATCACAAATGGGGGAGACATTTGGAAAGATTTTGTTCAGTTTAGTTTTCAAATAATATAATCTATGTAAAATTTTGAATTGAATTAAGATATGTCTTACATTGATCGAGCATTTATGCACATATAGCAAGTATTTATCCCATCTCTCTTTCGAGATTCTTATAGATAGTTTTTGTTCCCAACCTCTTCTAATTGTATCAGATGATGGTATTTCTATATTTAGAATGATATTATACAAGTATGATATTAACTTAGTTGAATCCGCCTTTCTGTTCATAGCCTCATCTAATAGATCTGGAGTCAGAGTTTGGCAATCTTGTGTATGTTTTTTCAAATAGTCACGGATTTGAAGGTATTTAAAATATTGATTACTTTTCAGGTTGTATTTGAGTTGTAGTTGTTGGAATGATAAAAACAATTCCCATTTCATACATGTCTCCAAGCATTTTAATTCCTATTCTTTCCCAATGGGTAAATGTTTTATCAATAATGGATGGTTTAAACAACGGATTATTATCTATAGGAGAGAGAAGCGATAGGTTTCTTAATTTGAGAGTAATTTTATTTGTTTCCAAATTCTAATAGTACTATGAATAATTGTTTTTTTCGTGTATATTGTATTATTCAGTTTTATCGGTGAGAGAAGGATTGCTCCTATATTAAAAGGGGAACAATCCTCTTTCTCCATTACTATCCAACCTACCCGTTGGGAAGATTGTCCAACAGGTGAATTACATTTTTGATATTTACTGCCCAATAATAGTACAAAAAATTGGGGAGTGTTAGTACACCAAATTATTTGGGTTTACGCAAGTGTCTTCTTTGGATTCTATGGGATTTATAGTCCCATAAAAAAATTGTGATATCAGAATCAAGTTTTTTGAAAAACTTTTTAGGTAAGTATATTGGTATTGATTGAAATAAATATAAAATTTGTGGTAAAAAAAAACATTTTTATGGCATTTATTCTGCCTATTAAATCCTGGTGAATCTGTGGAATTCCCTGCCACGGAATGGTAGTTGAGGCCAGTTCGTTGGCCATATTTAAGAGGGAGTTGGATGTGGCCCTTGTGGCTGAAGGGATCAGGGGGTATGGAGAGAAGGCAGGTACAGGATACTGAGTTGGATGATCAGCCATGATCATATTGAATGGCGGTGCAGGCTCAAAGGGCCGAATGGCCTGCTCCTGCACCTAATTTCTATGTTTCTATGTTTAAAGACATCGGAAGTGTTTTCCAAAATTTAATCAAGGCATTTAATTTAGTAAGTAAGGGCATATAGTTTGCGTTGAATAAAGATTTATATTTTATGGTAATTTCGATTCCCAAGCATTTAAATCTTTCAAAAGAGAATTTTAAAAGGTGTGTCGAATCTTGAGGTTTTATCGTCATAATTTCACTTTCATTCCAATTTATTCTATATCCTGAAAATGATCCGAATTCCTCTATTAGGTTTAGTATGTTTGGTATGCTGGTTTGTGATTTTGTAATATATAATAGTACATCATCTGTGCATAGTGATATTTTATTATTTGAGTATTTTGTATTATAACCATGGATATTCGGATGCATTCTTATGATTTCTGCTAAGGGTTCTATCACAAGAGCAAATAGCAGGGGTGATAATCACATCCCTGTCTATTGCCCCTGGATAGTTGAAATTTCGGAGACCGTATATTATTAGTTAATATTCTGGCCACGGCTTGTCATATAATAATTTTACCCATTAAATAAAGTTCTCTCCCATTTGAAATTTTTGCAATACTTTGACGAGGTATTCCCATTCCACTTGGTCGAATGCTTTTTCTGCGTCTAATGAAATAATAGATAGGTCTTGCTCTTCAGTTTTGTATGAGTGCATTATATTAAACAGACGTCTCAAATTATTGAATGAGTATCTCTTGGGTATAAACCCCGTTTGATCTGCATTTATTAATTTACTAACATATTTACTCAATCTTATTGCTAGGGTTTTCGCTAGTATTTTCTGATCTGTGTTTAACAGTGCGATGGCTCTATATGAGCCAGGGTCTAAATCTTTATCTTTTTTAGGTATGAGTGTAATCGTTGATTCTGCTAATGTTTCTGGTAATGTTTGTTCTTTGAAAGTGTATGTGTACAGTTTTTGTAGTCGTGGTGAGATTATCTCATAAAATCTTTTATAAACTTCATTACTAAATCCATCCAGTCCCGGTGTTTTACCATTATTCAGTGAATTTATTGTCTCTTCTATTTCCTTAATTGAGACCTGAGCTCCTAATTTCTTCTGTTCCAGCAGATTAAGTTTTGGGAGGTTGCAGTTATCTAAAAAAATTATAACTTTTGTACTATCTGCTGAGGTTTTGGATCTATATATATTTTGATAAAATTGGGCAAATCTTTTATTGATATCATTAGGTAATGTTAACAATTCACCTTTATCCGATTTAATTTTTGAAATTGTATGATCCTTTTCCATTGTTTTCAATTGACGTGCCAAGACTTTATGTGGTTTATCGCTGATTTTGATAGTTAAACTCTGAAATTATATTCAGGATTTTATTAAAAAATTGAGGATTATCAAAATTAGGCTCATAAATATTCACCATAGTGAGTGGGGTAGAGTGGATCTCTCCGGTAACTATGAGATATCTCCCCTCTTTATCTACTATGATATTCTTTGATTTAAATGGTATACCTTTACGAATAATAATTGCCATGCCTCTAGATTTAGAGATATATGAAGAGTGATATGTTTCACTGATCCAATTTGCCTTCAGTCTGGTCTGGGCTTGAAGTTTCAAATGTGTTTCTTGTAAAAAAATGATGTCTGAATTAAGCGATTTCAATTGTGCAAAAATTGTACCCCTTTTAATTGGCTCATTAGCACCCCTTAGCTGCAAAACGTGATTTCTCCAATTTTCTTTTTTTTATCATCTTGCATTTTAAATTACTTTCATACCTTTGTCATATGGTGCAACAAGATACCTCAGGACTCTAGGTGTTGGGTGGTCATTCGCGGCTATTGGTTCTGTTGGTATATCCCTTTTAAACTTATCCTTAAGAAAAAAGACAAAGAAGTGTAAAGTGATGTAAAAATAAAAAAAAGTGATATTACAGTATCTAAAAATATTGATACTGTAAAAAAATAGCTACATGTAGTTACATGTTTAACAACTTCCATTGATGTTAATCTACATTTAGCTCCGCTCCCTTGACCAACATTGCAAAAGGGAAGAAGGGCCAATTCAAGACCGAGTGATATATAGCAAAACTACAAATTTGTATATCTAATTAAGCCTTCAAATTGTCTACCATTTACTATATACTAACAGTTTTTACGTTTACTTCACATTCAGATCCCGGTCTCTTATAATAATAATAAGCAGCTGGTTGGAAGGAGTTAACCAGAATCAGACTCATGGCTATCTGCCAAGTGTTTGAATCTCCTCCCCTCCGTTCAGGCATAACTGGGACCTAATTTATTATATGGGTTTAGTTTATTAGTATGTTATTAATATATTTCATTATATTTAGCTCATTGTCCAAAATCTGGACATTCATTAACAATTTGAAATAAACACCCCCCCCCCCCCCTTCCCCTCCTCAGAGGAGTTAGGCATTGTTACATTATACCGTTATACCAATTTGCATTAGGTTAAATTGTTATTGCTAAGTTAATTCAATTGCTATATGTTAGTATAGGATTAAAATCATAAAATACTTTTAATTCGTATAATGTTATTTTCAAGTCCGTTTGTATTGATTTTTCCATTCCTCCGCTCCCCTTATTTTTCAGTCTTTCATTCAAAGAGGAAAAAAGTATGTCCTTGAGTTAGCATTCCAAAGAAGATAAGGTGTCTAGACATCGCCTCGTGTAACGTTTCGCCATCTTAATCATTAGAAAATCATATTTTCTCAGCTTCCCCTCTGCTGATATCTGTTTTTAAAAAAACCATGTCCTGATAGTCCTGGTGATTTACTTATCTATTTATCTCTTTTATGATTTCTTGAGCATATTTGTATGCTTCTTCTGGGTCAGTAAAAGCACGTTCCATATTCTTGTAAGTGATCCGCATTTTTGCAGGGTGCATTATGCCGTATCTTACATTTTGAATTCCTTTCAGGATGTGTCTTGTCTTTGTAAACAAGTCCCGTTTTTTAGCAACTTCAGCGGGATAATCTCTGAAAAATCTAAGATTATCCTCTTCTAACATCAGATTAGTTCCATATGGGATTTTTTTCATAATATCTTCCAAAGCATAAATGTCATGAAATTCCACTATGATATTGCTTGTTTGTGCTCTTCCAACCCCATTCATGCTATTTTCGGTGTGTCAGGCAGATGAATACCTGGAGCTCCTGGGGCGGTCTTGATTGAGCTCTTAGTGGACACCCCCAATGTGCCACATCTATTTTCGTTTGACAGGCAGCATGACTACTTGTTTAAGTAAGTTGGCAGCGAACTCCGGCGAGGGTTCTAGGGGTTCCCCGGGGGGGGGGGGGGGGGGTACTCCAACTATCTGCGTCCGCGGCTGGACGTGCTTCCAATCAAGGCATTTATCAGTCATTTTGGATTCAAAGCCAGTTGCCCCAAGACGTGCGGGGGGGAGGGGTGGAGTAATTGGGGGAGAGTTAGTGCGCTCCGAGGGATGATCGGCGGCACTTCCTCATCTCTTCATATCTCAGACATTTCTTTCAACCCCCCCCCTGTTGAAAGGTGTTCGTGATGCATATCGCCCCCTTGCCGCTAGCATGTTATAGGCAGGCTGTAGTAGAGTATAAGAGATCAAACGTTAGACTTTATTTAGCGTGCCAGTCTTATTTCACTCTTTAATTTTTGCAGTTAGTTCCAATCCTCTTCAACATTATCAATGGCAGTTGAGTTTGAGTCTTAAATTCTGATTGAGTCTCAATGATTCCTGATTCCCACGCTTCATGTTATTAGACATGCTTTTATCCAATGCAGAAATCTTGTCATGTAGCCTAACAGCATAGTCTTTCTTTAATGACTCTCTTGCCGACTGTTTCATTTCTTCCATCTTTTTATCCTTTGTAGCCATTTCAGAGGCTAATTCTTCAGAACTTTCTGTTTGCTGAGTTTTAGCCAATTCTTTGAAAAGGAATCTTGTGATGGGTTTTTGAGGACTTTGGGGATCAATCCTCTGTTTTGAACTGTTCCTTCTTTTTCACAATACTTGTTTAAGGGAATGGAGCCGAATGTAACTTAACACCTACAGAAGGTTTCAAGAATTTTTCTCCCACCATTTGGTGGGTTTTTTCTTGCAGTATTTTTTTTTAATACTGTTTCTTTCACAATTTTTATGTTATTTAGCACTTTTTTAAATTTTGATATTTAGAAACATAGAAACATAGAAATTAGGTGCAGGAGCAGGCCATTCGGCCCTTCGAGCCTGCACCGCCATTCAATATGATCATGGCTGAAGCATCCAAACTCAGTAGCGCTGTACCTGCCTTCTCTCCATACCCCCCTGATCCCCTTCAGCCACAAGGGCCACATCCAACTCCCTCTTAAATATGGCCAACGAACTGGCCTCAACTACCTGCTGTGGCAGAGAATTTCACAGATTCCACCACTCTCTGGTGTGAAAAACGATTTTCTCATCTCGGGCCTAAAAGACTTCCCCCTTATCCTTAAACTGTGACCCTTGTCCTGGACTTCCCCCAACATCGGGAACAATCTTCCTGCATCTACCTGTCCAAAACCCCTTAAGAATTTTGTAAGTCTCTATGGAGATCACCCCTCAATCTTCTAAAGTTCTAGCGAGTACAAGCCAAGTCTATCCAGTCTTTCTTCATATGGAAGTCGTGCCAATCCCAGGAATCAGTCTGTGACCTTTCTCTGTACTCCCTCTATGGCACGAATGTCTTTCCTCCGATTAGGAGACCAAAACTGTACGCAATACTCCAGGTGTGGCCTCACCAAGACCCTGTACAACTGCAGTAGAACATCCCTGCTCTTGTACTCAAATCCTTTTGCTATGAATGCCAACTTACCATTCGCTTTCTTCACAGCCTGCTGCACCTGCATGCCTACTTTCAATGACTGATGTACCATGCCATCCAGGTCTCGCTGCATCACCCCTTTTCCTAATCGGTCACCATTCAAATAATAGTCTACCTTCCTGTTTTTGCCACCGTTCTTTAAGGGCACATTTACAAGGAATATACCAACAGAGTCTAGCAGCTGTGAGCACCCACCCAACACCTAGAAGCTTGAGGTATTGTGTTGCACCATCTGACATAAAGGTACCAATGTAATTTACAATGCAAGACGACATGCAAAGGGAAATTGGAGGAATTACATTTTGTAGCTGGAACAAAAGGGGTGCTAATGAGCCAATCAAAAGGGGAAAGTTTCTTGCCCACTTAAAATCATTCAATGCCGATATAATATTTCTACAGGAAACACACTTGAAACTTCAAGCTCAGACCTGGCTGAAGGCAAATTGGATCGGTCAAAAACATATCACTCCTCCTATCTCTAAATTTAGGGTACCGCAATTATAATTCGTAAAGGCATACCATTTAAACATAAGAACACCATCGCAGACAAAGAGAGGAGGTATGTCATAATTACTGGGGAGATACACTCTACTCTACTCACCATGGTAAATATTTATGCTCCTAATTTTGATAATCCGCAATTTGTTAATAAAATTCTGAATATAATTTCTGAGTACAATTACCAAAATGTGATAAATGGGGAGATTTAAATTGCGTTCTGTACTATTACTGGGCAGTGAATATTAAAAATGCAATTCAGGTCAACAGGTAGAGTGGTTAGTAATGGAGAGAGGGGATTGTTCACCTTTTAACATAGGCGCGATCCTTCTCTCCCTAATAAAGTTGAAGAATACAATAAACTAGAAAAACCCGATTATTCATAGCACTTTACGAATTTGGAGACAAGTAAAACTTACTCTTAAACTAAGAAATCTCTCTTCTTTCCCCAATAGCTAATAATCCATTGTTCAAACCATCTACTATAGATAAAACATTTATTCATTGAGAAAGACTAGGAATTAAAAAGGTTGGAGATTTGTACAAAATGGGAAACCTTTCATCATTTCAGAATTTACAATCAAAATACAATCTGAAAGGTAATCAATATTTCAGATATCTTCAAATTCAAGATGATATGAAAACATATACCCACGAATATCAAATTCTGCTGCCAGATATATTAGATGAAGGTATGAATAGAAACACAGTCATATAATTTAATATCATACTTGTACAATATCATTCTAAATATAGAAATTCCATCATCAGATGTAATTAGAAGAGAGTGGGAACAGGAATTAAGCTTAAAAATTCCCAGACAGATGGGAAAAATATCTTTTATATGTACATAATTGTTCGATTAACGTAAGACATATTCTAATCCAATTTAAAATACTACATAGACTATATTACTCAAAAACTAAACTGAACAAAATTTTCCCAAACGTATCTCCCCATCTGTGATAATGTTTATCTCAAGAAGCAAACTATAACACACGCATTCACCTCTTGCATAAAAACTCCATACATTTTGGAAATAAATCTTTGAAATATTCTCAAAATTATTAAAAACAAAAAACTGGACCCCAATACAGAATTGATTATTTTTGGAACAACGGGTGCCTGCTCTGAGCTATCATATTTCAAGACGTTTCCTAATTACGGCCTGATAATGGCAAAACAAACTTATACTTAAATTTTGGAAAAAATGCATCCACCCCCCTAACGCTTTAAAATGTGGATCACATGCATGTCTGAGACGCTACATCTTGAAGATATGAGACTCGTCTTGGGACGAAAATCAGAGCAATTTTTTAAGGATATGGTCTCCTTTCATTAATTCAGCTACAGGAAGTATAGTATGGTGCAACACAACTCTGGAATTAAACCGACTCATGAACAGGGTGATGGGTGGTGGGAAGTCTGTCGAGAAATGCAGCAGGTATATCAACACGTAATGGTCCCTTTTTTCATCTTCCTTCATTCTTTCTATGTTTTGTCGGCTTCTTATTCTTCTATAAGCTTTTACTCGTTCACTCTTGGACTGCACTATCTGGTAGTCTAGGGGTTTACACATCACTATTTCTTTCACTTTCTCTTTTTCTCGCTCTTTCTCTCTTGTTCTACTTCTTTCTTGATAAATGTAAAATAGAAGACATACATTAAATGTATTTTGTCATATGCTGAGGTTTATACTACTTTACATTGCTTCTAATAAAAATACAAATTTTTAAAAAAAAGTAAAGGCACCAATTGCTGTAGAGTCAAGGGGGAAGGATTTTGCTCCAATCAAAGGTTGAATTTTGTCAGAACAATTTGGTATCCATTTAGCATAATATGCAAACATCCCAAGAACCCTTCGTAGAGAGTTTAATGTAGTGGAACAGGTGTCTCTTGGAGTGGGCGGAGTCTTTCTGGATCGGGCTTGATTATATCATTTCCCTAACCCAATAAATAAAAAACCCCCCCAAGAATATTAATTGATGACACTGATGTTATTGACTTAGCCTCATTTAATGTTAGATTTTTAGAATGTACAACATCTAAAAATCATTGTACATTTTCATTGTATTCAGGGTCTTTTCCTGCAATAGTTATATTATCAAGATAAGGGAAAGTACCTTTAAGGTTTTCCTGTTCAACAAGTTTGTCCATCTCTCTCTGAAAAACAGCCATGCCTTTAGTTACACCAAAAGGAACTCTGCAGTAGTAATATCATTTTGCATTTGCTTCAAACGCAGTGTATTCAGTCCGAAGAAGGGTTTTGGCCTGAATCATTGCCTATCTCCTTTGCTCCATAGAAGCTGCTGCACCCGCTGAGTTTCTCCAGCATTTTGTGTACCCGCAGTGTATTTCTTCTCTGATTCCTTCAAAGGAATTTGGTAGTAAGCACTTTTTATGTCAAAAGTAGAGAATATCTTATACTTAGCTAATGTATTGATAATCTCTTCTATTCGAGGTAATGGATATGCATCAAGCTCTGTGAACTGGTTTATAGTTTGAGAGTAATCAATGCAGAGTCTCTTTCTATGTCTCTCCAAGGGGTCCTTAACCACAACAACTTGTGTCCTCCGAGGGGAAGAGCTGGGTTCTATAATACCTTCTTGTAAAAGATTAGTTACTTCTGTGTTGATAAAGTTCCTATCATCTTTACTAAAATGTCTTGATTTTGTAGCAATTGGCTTGCACTTAGAGGATACATTAGTGAATAATGAAGGACATTCAACAGATGCAGCAGAAAAAACACACAATACTGGTGCTTTGACAATACAAGATCAGGATAGTTCCCTTCAGACATATTTGAAGTGTCTGTGCAGTCTCTGAAAATCCTGACCTGAATTATATCGCTACACTAATTTTTCAAAATACCAAGACATACAGATTTATAGCTAGTTTTGTCAGAATAAAGTCTACAATTCGCTCTCGCACAAGATCCTATAATTGAGTATTGAGAGTTTGTCAGAGCCATCGAGATTGCTCTATTTAAAATAATTATAGTTGAGATTTAGTCGAGACACAACTTGTTCACTTTCCGAACTGTCAGAATCAAGTAGTACATTAAGTGTATGGCCATTGATGGATATCGTTGTAGCTGCATGAGACAAGCTCTGAGGAAATGCAGCTGTAATTGCACATAAAGAAGGCATATACATGGCAACAATCACAATTTTAGTAGTTGCTTTGGACTTGCATACTCTAGAATAATGTCCCTTCTTGCCACAACTATTACAAGTTGCCTCTCGAGCAGGGCATCTCTCTCTCTTATGAATATTACCCCCGCAAAAGTAATAGTTCCTTTTTGAATAATTATATGCTGCAGCAAGGGCACCTTTATCAGTAGAAATTGTTTCAGCTTGCTCCATATTAGCACTTGGGTGAAATTAATTTGTAGTAGTTGCAGCAGAATACACATTAGATGAGCCATAAGCAACTGAATTTTCCTGAGCCAAGTCTAATGAGTAAGCTTGATTGTAAGCTGACTGTAAATCCAAGGTTTTGTGTTCTAATAGTCTCTGTCGTATTAAAGGCGATGCCAAAGCATTGATAAAAGTGTCTCGAATAACTTCCTGTCGATATTCATCAGCCGTAACTGCTTTGAAGGCACACTTTACTAAGTCTTTGAAGTTCTTGTAAAAATTCATCAAGTGACTCACCAGGTTTTTGTTTCCGAGTAACAAGGATGTGTCGAGCGAATATCACGTTGGGTGTCTTAACGAAGAGTCTGCTTAGTACATCAATCGCAGAATCATATGTTGTACATTTCCTCTATGTAATCATATACACCAGAAGAGACGGAGCTTATTAATGTCTTGAGTCTGTCTGTTGCATCATTACCACACTCATCAAAGAAGTTATTAAGTATACGAAGCCAGTGCTTCCAATTCTTTACAGCAGCAGGTGAGTTGGGATCCAGATCCAAGCGTTGTGGTTTCAATAGTTTCTCCATCCCAAGTCGGATGGAGTTTGACTTCTAAGATTAAGTTGCTTAAATTCTTATGAGGCAAAAGAAACTTTACATTACTCGTAATTTACTTAACTTTATTTAAGCTTTAAGCAACTTATTTCTTTAATACATAAACTCAGAAACGTCTGGCAAACATGGCTGATTCCGCAGGCCTTTCCCGCCCGAAATACTTTGCATATGCGCACACTCCGGAAAAGCCCTGCACATGCGCACACTCTAGAAGAGCCCCACACATGCGCTCACTTCAGTCTCCTAATTTGAGGAAGGACATTCTTGCTATTGAGGGAGTGCAACGTAGGTTCACCAGGATAATTCCAGGGATGCAGGAAAAATGCTCCCCGTGGTGGGGGAGTCCAGAACCAGGGGTCACAGTTTAAGAATAAGGGGTAGACCATTTAGGACTGAAATTACATTTTCACCCAGAGAAATAGTGAATCTGTGGAATTCTCTGCCACTGAAGGCAGTGGAGGCCAATTCACTGGATGTATTCAAGAGAGTTAGATGCAGCTCTTTAGACTAACAGAATCAAGGGATTTGGAGAAAAAGCAGGAACAGAGTACTGATTCTGGATGATCAGCCATGATCATGTTGAATGGCAGTGCTGGCTCAAAGGGCTGAATGGCCTACTGAATGGCCTATTCCTGCATGTTTCTATCGACAGCCCTAAAAATGTAGGAACTGCAGCAGAGGTCAACAGGCATGTACGTATGGCTGTGAGTCTGTCCATGTGGAGAGATTGAATAAGCTGTGCCTCTGTTCTCAAGAATTTAGAAGAATAAGCAATGACCTTACTGAAATTAACAAAATTCTCAGAGGAATTGTCAAGGTAGGAAAAGTGGAAATATTTACATGTTAAAGGGAGGTTAAAACTAAGATCACAGCTTCAAAATAAGACAATAACCTCTCACTTGATGTCAGCAGCCACCTGGAGCTACCTGTGGTTATCGACTTTAGCAAGCATTATGTACTGTACATGCCCCAATCTGACATAGCTATAGATATAGATATAGCTCACATGCATGCATCATCAGTTTCAGGAACAACTTCTTTCCCTCCATTATCAGGCTTTTGTGAGGTCCTTCCCTTACGTTCTTTTTCTTTTCTTTCTTTTGTTCTTTTTTTCTTCTTCTTTTTTCTTTTTCTTTTTCTTTCTTTTTCTTTATTCTTTTCTACTTTCTTTTTTCTTTTTCTTTTCTTCTTTGTTTTTTCTGTTTCTTTTCTTTCTTTTTTTTTTTTTCTTTCTTCTTTTTCTGTTTCTTTTTTTCTTGTTCCTTTTTGTTCTTTTCTTTTTCTAGTCTTTTTTTTTTTTCTTCTTTTCTTATTTATTCTTTTTCTCGATCTTTCTTTCTTCTTCTTTTCTTCTTCTTTTCTTTTTCTTTTCTGGTCTTACTTCTTTACTTCTTTTTTCTTTCTTTTTTCTTACTTCTTCTTTTTTTTCTTCTTCTTTTTTTTTCTTTCTTTTTTTTCTTTTTTTTTCTTTTTCTTTTTTCTTTTTTTTTTCTTTTTTTTCTTTTTTTTTTCATTTTTCGTTCTTTTTCCTTTTTTTTTTCTTGTTTCGTTTTTCTTTTTCAACTTCTTTTTTCTTTCTTTAACATCTTTTTCTTTTTTTTTCTTTTTTTTCTTTTTCTTCAACTTCGTTCTTTCTTTTCTTTTCTTCTTTTCTTCTTTCTATTCTATTCTTCTTTCTTCTTAACTTCTTTTCTTTTTTTCTTTTTTGTCGTTTCTTTTTTTATCTTTTTTTCTTTTTCTTCTTTTTTCTTCTTTTTTTTGTTTTCTTTCTTTTCTCTTAACTTCTTTTCTTTTTCTTCTTTTTAACTTCTTGCTTTCTTTTCTTTTTTTTTCTTTTTTCTTCTTCTTTTTTTATTCTTTCTTTTCTTCTCTTCTGTTTTCTTTTTTTCCTTTTTTGTCGTACTTCTTTTTCTTGTCTTTCTTTCTTTTTTTTCTTTTCTTTCATTTTTCTTTTCTTTTTTTCTTTCGTTTTTCTTTTTTTTCTTTCTTCTTGTCTTTGCTTTTACTCTTGCTTTGTCTTTCTTTTTAACCTTCTTTTCTTTCTTTCTTTTGTTTCTTTCTTTTGTTCTTTTTAACTTCTTTCTTTTTTCTTTTTCTTTTCTTTTTTTTTTCTTTTTTCTTTCTTTTTTTTTTTCTTTTTTTTTTTTCTTTTCTTTTCTTTTCGCTTCTTTTTCTTTTCTTCTTTTTCTTCTTTACTTCTTTCTACTTCTTCTTCTTCTTACTTCTTCTTTCCTTCAACTTTCTCTTCTTTTTCTTGCTTTTTCTTTTTCTTTCTTCTCTTTTCTTTCTTATTTTGCTTTGTTCTTGTTTCTTTTTTCGTTTTTCTCTTTTTTTTCTTTTTATCTTTTCTTTCTTTTCTTTTCTTTTCTTTCTTTCTTTCTTTTCTTCTTTTTCGTTTTCTTTCTTTTCTTTTTGCTTCTTTTTTTTCTTTTTGTTTCGTTCTTTCTTTTCGTCTTTCGTTTTTTCCCTTGATCTTTTTTTCTTCTTTATCGACTTCTTTTTCTTTTTTTCTTTTTTTTTTTTTTTTATCTTTTCCTGTCTGTCTTTATTCTTTTTCTTTTTTTTTTTCTTGTCTTCTTTTTTGTTCTTTTTTCTTTTTTCTTTCTTTTTTCTTTTTTATTTTCTTTTCTTTTCAACGTCTTTCTTTTTTACTTTTTTTTTTCTTTTTCTTTTTGTCTTTTATTTCTTTTTCTTCTTTTTTCTTTGTTCTTTTTCTTTTATTTTTTTTTCTTTCTTTCTTATTTTCTTTTATTCTTTTCTTTTTTCTTTTTTCTTTTTCTTTCTTTTCTTTCTTTACTTCTTTCCTTCTTTCTTTTTCTTTTCTTCTTTTCTTCTTTTCTTTTTCGTTACTTCTTTTCTTTTTTTTTTTTCTTTTTCTTTTTCTATTTTCTTTTTTTTTCTTTTTCCTTCTTCTTTCTTTTTCTTTAACTGCTTTTCTTTTTTTTTTCTTCTTCTTTTTCTTTGTCTTTTTTTTCTTTTCTTGTCTGTTCTTTTTTCTTTTTTCTTTTCTTTTTTTCTTTTTTCGTCTTCTTCCCACCCCCCCCCTTCCTTTCTTTCTTCTTCTTTCTTTTCTTATTCTTTCGTTTTCTTTTTTCTTTGTCTTTTTCTGTTGTCTTGTTTTGTTCTTTTATCTTCTTCTTGTTTCTTGTACAACTTCTTTACTTCTTTCTTTGTGCTTTCGTTTTTTTTTCTCTTCTTTTTTTCTTTTTTTCTTTGCTTTTTCTTGTTCTTTTCTTTAACTTCTTTACTTCTTTTTTTTTTTCTCTTTCTTTCTTTTTTTTTCTTTTGTTTTCTTTTCTTTCTTTCTTTTCTTTCTTGTTCTTTTTTTCTTTTTCTTTCTTTTTTTTCTTTTCTTCTTTTTTTTTTCTTCTTGCTTTTTCTTCTTTTGTCTCTTATTTTTTCCTTTTTTTCTTTTTATTTCAACTTCTTAACTTCCTTTTTCTTTTCTTGTCTTTCTTCTTCTTTTCTTTTCCATTCTTTCTTTTCCTTTCTTTTCTTTCTTTTTCTTTTCTTTTTTTTTCTTTTCTTTTTTTCTTAACTTCTTTCTTCTTTCTTTCTTTCTTTTCTTCTTTTTCTTCTTTCTTTCGTTCTTCTTTCTCAACTCTTTCTACTCTTTTTCTTTTCTTTTTCTGCTTTACCCTTACAACTGCTTTTTCTTTCTTGTTCTGTTCTTTTCTTTTCTTTTTGCTTTTTTTTTTTCTCTTAACATTCTTTTTTTCTTTTGATTCGTTCTTGTTTCTTGTCTTTTTCTCTTCTTTTCTCTTTCTCTTCTTTGTTTCTTTTCTTTCTTTTGGTCCTTTTAACTTCTTGTCTTTTTTTTTCTTTTTTTCTGTTTCTTCTGTCTTCCATTCTTTTTTTTCTTTGTTTTTCTTTAACTTCTTCCTTTTTTTTTTTCTTTCTTTTATTCTTCTTTTCTCTTTTTTTTCTTTGTTCTCTTTTTTTTTTTTTTTCTTTTCTTTTTCTTACTTCTTCTTTTTCTTTTCTTGTTTCTTTATTTCTTTTCGTTTTTTTCGCTTTTTTTCTTTCTTTTTCTTTCTTCTTTTTTTGAAACTTCTTTTTCTTTTCTTTGCTTTTCTTTTTTCTTTTTCTTTTCTTTTTCTTTTAACTTCTTTTTCTTTTTTTTGTTTTCTTCTTTTTTTTTTTTCTTCTTCTTTTCTTTTTTCTTTTTTTTTCTTTTATTCTTTTTCTTTTCTTTTTTTTCTTTTTTTCTTTTCTTTTTCTTGTTCTTTCTCTTTTTACTTCTTTCTTCTTTCTGTCTTTCTTTTCTATCTTTTTCTTTTCTTCTTTCTTTTACATCTTCTCTTTTCTTTTCTGTTGTTTTTTTGTCTTTTTCTTGTTCTTGCTTTTTTTTTTTTTTTTCCTTTTTCTTTTTATCTTTTTCTCTTTCCCCCTTCATTTCTTTTCTTTGTTCTTTCTTTTCTTTTTCTTTCTCTCTTTTTTCTTCTCTTTTCTTCTTTTATTACAACGTCTTTTTGTTCTTCACCTTCGTTCCTTTTCTTTTCTTTCTTTCTTTTCTTATTCTTTTTCTTTTCTTTTTTTTCTTTTTCTTCTTTTTCTTTTCTTGTCTTTTCTTTTCTTTTGGCTTTTTCTTTTTTCTTTTTTTCGTTGTTTGTTTCATCTTTTCTTCTTTCTTGTCTTTGTCTTTCTTACTTCTTTAACTTCTTTTTTTTTCTTTCTTTTTTTTGTTTTTTGTTCTTCTGTTTTCTTTTTTTCTACTTCTTTCTTCTTTTCTTTTCTTTCTTTCTTTCTTTTCCTTCGTCTTCCTTACGTCTTTTCTTTTGTCTTCTTTTTCTTTCTCTTTTTTCTTTTTCTTGTTTCTTTTCTTGTCTTTCTTCTATTTCCAACTTCTTTTTTCTTTTTTTTGTCTTTTTTTCTTTTCGTTTTTTTTTTCTTTTATTCTTTTTTTTCTTGTGCTTTTTCTTGTTTTGTTTAACTTCTTTCTTCTTTCAGTTTGTTCTTCTTACTTCTTCTTTTCTTTTCTTCTTGTTTGTCTTGGTTGCTTTTCTTTTCTTTTTTTCTTACTTTTCTTACTTCTTTCTTTTTTCTTTCTATTTTTCTTTCTTTCCTTATCGTTTACTTTCTTGTCTTTTTTTTTTTTCTTTTTACTTCTTTTTTTAACTTCTTTCCTTTCTTTTCTTTTTTTCTTTTTTTTTGTGTTCTTTTTTTTTTCTTTCTTCTTCTTTTTCTTTTTCTTTCTCTTTTTTTTTCTTTTTCTTTTTCTTTTCTTCTTTTCTTTTTTCTTTTTTTTCTTTTTTCTTTTTTATCTTTTCTTCCTTTTTCTTTTCGTTCTTAACTTCTTTTTTTCTTTTTTTTTCTCGTTTCTTTTTCTTGTCTGTTTTTTTCCTTAACTTCTTTTCTTTTTTTCTTTTCTTTTCTTTTCTTTTTCTTTTTCTTTCTTTTCTTATTTCCTTTTTTTGTCTTTTTTTGACGTTCTTCGTTTTTCTTTTTCTTTCCCTCCATTATCAGTGTTTTGTGGTCCTTCCATAAGCTAGAGTACTATCCTTTAAACCTCTACCCCATTGCAGACATTGGGCTCTGTCTATGGAACTGATGTGCTACAATGCTGAGAACTATATTCTGCATTCTGTATCTCCTCCTTTACTTTATCTATTGACACAAAGCATTTCACTATTCCTCGGTACACTTGACAATAAACCTAAATCTATGAGGTAGACTAATTAGGATTGAAATATCTTCATTAATAATAGTGAATCTTTAGAAGTCTCCTAAAATATTGTGCAGGCTCAGCCATTGATTACATTCAAAACAAAAATGATATACTTCAAGATATGTAAAGAATAAAGGATGTGGGAATAGGACAATAAAGTGGTGTTGAAGTAGAAGATCATCCTTGACTTTATTAACCATGATTGAGCTCAGACAACTGAATGATCTACTGTGTTCCTTTTTCTCATGTATCTTATGTTTCAAATTCTCATTTTTAACCCAAGATATTATTATAACCAAGATCCATGAAGGAGGCTTTACTATCTCTGCAATTAAATCAGTTAAGATGTCAAGGGAGATGGCAGCAGAATTCTACAAAGATCACGAAGAAGAGCCATTCTTTAACCAATTGATAGAATCTGTGTCTCAGTAAGTAATAAGTAATTTCCTGTTGAAATGAGTTCACCCAGTCTTTGTGGAACTTTAAAAATAGTGAAAGTTTAGGATGCTTATTCCCTGAAAGTGGGTCACATGTGGACAGGGTGGAGAAGGCATTTGGCATGCTTCCCGTTTTCATTAGTCAGGACACTGAGTATAGAAGTTGGGATATTATGTTGCAGGTGTATAGCTCATTGATGTGGCACACTTGGAATATTGCTCATCCAGCTAGAGGAAAATGCCATTTCAAAAGAAAAAGTGCAGAAAAGATTTATGAATTACAACGGAGTTGGGCAGAGTCGAACTTTATGTACTTGCGTGTAGAAATCAGGGAGTTGATCTCATAGATACATATAGAATCATGAGGGGCACAGATAAGATAAATGCAACGATCTTTTTCATAGGTTGGGAATCATGAACTACAGGCATAGATTTAAGTAAACTTTTATTTAGGCACATAAATGTGGAGAGAATTGCCAGGATATGGACCTATGTGCAAGCAGAATGGTTAATTTAAGTAGGTATTATTTTGGCACATACATCGTGGAATAGCCTGTTACTGTGCTAACCCTGCTCTATGGTCCTAGTTGCATATGTTTCTTATCCATTTGTTTGTTGGAAGTCCCACTCTTGATTTTACAAATATTTATTTTCATCTTCCCTGTCTATGTACCTAGTAAATTTGTATACGTTTATAATTTTTCCCCTTAGTCTCCTGCTTTTTGAGGAAATCAAACCTAGTCCATCCCATATATCCTCATCTGTGAAATCAGCAAACCCACCAACATCCTCGTAATCTTTTTTGCACCCTCTCCAGTGCAATTAGGTCTTTCCTGTAGTGTACCGACCAGAACTGCATACAGTATGTCGACTGTAGCCTTTCCAAATGTTTGTTTATAAAGCCTCTATCTCGTTCAATAATTCAATGATTCAAAGATACTTTGTTGCCACTGCATCTAGGTGCAGTGAAATGCTTTTTAACAGACGTCCGTGGCGCTATGAGATCCTAGAGCATACCGCCAGCCACGCCTCCGTAAAAATTCGGGAAAAACGGGGGGCTTAAAAAGACTTACCGCTGCCTGCTTCACACTGCTTGCCGTTTTAAATATCGTACCCGAGTGACGTCATCAGCCGTGCGACAAACCATGAACGGCACGGAGCCCTATAACCAGACAAGGTAAAAGGTCGAAAAACCCGGACGAGACGGGAGAAGGCCTGGGAGAAGCCTCGGATTCAAGTAGGGCCAGCTCCCTGGAAGATGTCTCCAGGAAAGCAGGCACCGAAAAGGTGAGGATTTGAAAACTTTTATTTCTCACCAGATGGCTGATGTTTAAAGCGAGAATTAAAGGCAGAAATGAAAGATATAAAGCAAGAAATGAAAGATATAAAGGGAGAATAAAGGAAGGAAATTTGTCAAATTAACAATCAGATGGATTTGATGAAAAATCAATGGAATGAATATTCAAAAAGATACAACGTCAAAAATTGATAATAAGTTTAAGAAAGAATCAGAAAAATTGAAGAATGAACTTATTGATATGATCAATAAGATGGTACGTAAGATGGAGATTAAACTTGAAAAAGTTAAAAAAGACTGTCAAAATAAGATTGATCCTATTGCAAATGTGCTGGAACAACAGGCAGATGGCATGAAAAACCTTGAAAAGATAGCGGAGGCAATACTGTGTCTACACAAAGCTGATAACAGAACAAGAACGTCTACTGGAGTTTGTTGACTAAAGTAACAGAGAAATGCACTCGCTAGAAGGCCTATCAGAGAAGACAGAACTTGAGGATCGCAGGGATTCCTGAAGGTCTAGAGAAACACGAAGATCCTCGAGAATTCACTGCTAAACTACTTCATGCTGTTTAATCTTTGGATGATAAGCCTGTATTAGCTCGAGCACATGAGAGTCGGCAGACGACAGACCAGTACAATGCCCCCCCAAGACAAATGATTTGTAAAGCTACAATATGATTTTTATCCTGGAGGATATTATATGCGGAGAGCTTCGGGAAAAAAGAATCTGACATTTCAAGGACAAAGAATCAGTATCTATCGAGACTATCCCCCAGAGGTTGCCAGAAAACGAAAACGTTTAATGAAGCCAAAAGCCTTATGAGGGGTGTAGAAAACTTGAGATAACGGTTTGAATTACCCAGCCATCCTAAAGAGTTACTTATAACAACGTGGAACATTTCTTCAAGACCCCAGCAGAAGCAATGGAATTTGCAAAGCAGTTTGACACCTTGAAACATTAATCTACAAGCAAACATACTGTCTTTTTAACCTACTTTTAGAGACCTATATGGTCTCTTAACATTCTGTGAGACTTCATACGATAATATGGAATTAAAGAGAACTAGAAGGAACGGATAATATCGTATGGAATGAAGCGTTTTTCTGGATTGGAAGATGCTTGCTGAACATTGACAATTAGTCATAATATATAACTAACACAAACAAATAACACACATACTAAAATCATAACGCGGTTTTATTATCACCTATGATTATTTTAACCAAGATTGTTCACTATTGCTGCTAATTAATATTACTAATAATTAATACTTATGTCTTGTTAAATTTTGAGATACCCTCCCCTTATTTTTCTTCTTTAATAATGATTTTATTTTTTTGTACTTTAAAAATTCTTTATCTCTCGTTCTACTCGTCTAGTTAGATTTTTAAATTAATTTTAGATATACATACTTTTGTCTATGATGATCAATATCACTTTTTTCATTTCTTTAATATTATATCCCCGTTAAAATATTATTATGGAATAATAATTCCTTAAATCTAGCGAGCTGGCCAAATTAATAACATCAATGCCGGAAGCCTTTAGATGGATAGCCAATGTATGGCTTACACAAACTACAAATATTTCATTGTAGTTTTTTTCATTCTTTCTACACACTATTATAATCGCTTATCTACTCTTTACTATTCTTTTATACTTATTGTATCTTTCAGTTTGAATGGACGCTACACACTGGAACAATGGAGAATATTCGTGAAGTACATAAAAGACATATAATAAATCATGAATGTATCTCCTCCCAAGAACGGATTATTTAGTAATATTTATAATCTCCACCAAACTTTCACATTTTTCTCTTCTATTTTCTACTTTCTATCTCTATCTTTCTATCTTTAAGTAGGGAAAAAAAGTAATAGAAACATATTATAATATTCTTAATATTAGTATGAATACACCTATTATTAGTTGTATGAAAATATTATAGATGTCTTAAATTTGTAATTAATATAAAATTGTGCATTTTCAACTACATAATAATTTTTAAATATAAAGTTAATAATAATACAAACACTCTAAATATTATGAAAATATCATGAATATCATAGAAGTTTGGTTAAGATTGGGTATTATGTAGTTATATTTAGGGGGGATTGTATTTGGTAATTAGAAGAAATATGTGTGGTATGAGAAGTGTGAGTATATTGCTTATTTTAGGAATATACTACATACACTCCCAATTATACAAAATAAATAACCAGGAAATGTATAATGGATAACATTACAAATAACACAAACAGTATCAATTGATAATCAATAATATATTAATTTTGTATATTATAATAATTTTTAATGCCGTAAAAGAGTGTACTCTGTATATATTGTTTCTATAATAAAAAAAAAAAAAAAAAAAAAAAAAAAGAAATGCTTTTTACATACAACCCAGTAAAATCATTCAGCAGACACACCTTGGCAGTACAACGTTTCTTGTGCTGACAAACTTGTTTTTATATTTAATGCCTGGCAAATGATTGGCCAGCGTACACCAGATAACATCTTCACCAATATCTACCTGTGCTACCACATTAGGTATATATGAACTTGTCCACCAAGGTTCCTCTGTTTCTCAGTACTCCTATTCGGGACCTACGATTTCATGTTGTATGTCCTAAACCTTTACCGAACGATGAAAATGCATCACCTTCTGGATTAAATCCCATTTGCTATTTCTCTGCTCAACTTAACAGTTGGTACTTCTTTAAAAACCTATCAATTTAGTCAGATAGGATCTCCCATCAAAAAAGTAAATGCTCATTGTCCTCTGATCAGCCCTGCCTTTCCTCGCGTTTTTAAGATGATTGATTAGGCTACATTTACTAGAGTTCCTGAAGAATGAGAGAAGATCTTAACAATATTCTGACAGGACTGGACAGACATGATGTAGGTAGGATAATCATGAAGGACAGACATTGAGAACCAGGAGTTACAGTCTAAAGGGCCTGTCCCACTTGGCCGTCATTTACGCGACAGGCCAGTAGTGACACTGACGCGCGACGGTCGCATGCGTCATCATGCGTCCGCACAGAGAAATGCCTGTCTGGAGCGCCGTGCTGTCATTTGAAGATAGGCACAAAATGCATTAGTAACTCAGCGGACCGCAGCATCTCTGGAGATATGCAATGGGTGATGTTTCAGGTCGAGACCCTTCTTCTGAAAAAGACTCTCGACCCGAAACATCATCCATTCCTTCTCTCCAGAGATGCTGCCGGTCCCCGCTGAGTTACTCCTGCATTTTGTGTTTATCTCCAATCGTCTTGGCCCCGCTCTGGGAGTAAGATGGGGGCGGATCCGGATCCGCAACGGCCGTGAGCCCCAAGCCGAACTCGGCGATCGTAGAATGCCTGCTTCTCCTGCTGTTGGAGGGAGGCGTTGCCTGCGCGCCAGGGTCTTGGCCTGTCCCACTTTGGCCGTCACCGTACGCGACAGGCGGTGGCACGCGAAGATTTCGTGCAGGACGAAGTCCACACTCTGAACGACACCACTCCCCACTCGTCCATACCATTACATTTCCGGTAAAATTCACATCATGATTTCAAAAATCCTCATCATCTGTAAAATTTGGTTATTTCATGAGTTTTTCACTAAAATTGTTCACAAATCGGACTTTTTTTTTCCAAATCTAACCACTGCCCAGCTGATGCCTTTGCTCGTGGCCCACACTGGCTCGTGGCCTAGGAGAGGGGGAGGAGAGGGCCCTTTCCTCTCTGCCTCCCCCCGACCATTCCTCTCTGCCCCCCTACCTCTCTGCCCCCCCTTCCTCTCTCTGCCTGCCCTCTTTCCTCTCTGCCCCCTTCGTCTCTGCCTCTTCCCTCCCTCTCTGCTCCCCTCTCCCTCGAATAAACTTCTATGCCCCCCCCCTGCCCCCCTCCCAAGCATCTCTGCCCACCCTCCCTCTGCCCCCTCCCTCTCTAGGGAATCCCCCTAGGAAGCTGCCACTCCCCAGATGCTTCTCTCTTCCCCTCTCCCCTTCTGCCCTCCCTCCACCTGAAAAAAGCACCCATAGCAACAAGGATCAGAGGCCGAGGCTCCCGTCCCCCCCAAATCTCCCCTTCCTCCCTCCCCACCACATTCTCTTCAGAGGCTAGATGCAGAAGGATTTTTCCGATGTTGGGTGAAGCTCTCCCCCAGTCCCCCTTTAAGACTCTCCCTACCCAAAGTGGATGAGATCACACCCAGTTCACCCCATCTTGTCTACAGGGATCCCCTCTCCCTCCTCCCTCCACCTCCCTCCACCTCACTCCACCTCTCTCCCCCCTTCCCCTCCACCACCGCCCCTACAGAGCCGCAATCCCTTCTCTCTCTCTGGGGGCACCCCCTCTCCCCCCCTCTAGGGGCCTCCCACTCTCCCCCTCCTCTCAAGGGAACTCACCCCTCCACTGCTGCTGTGGGTCACCCCACTCCTACGGGGGGGGGCTCACCCCTGTCCGTGGTCAGTGTGTGCCGAGCCGCACATTCCATCCCTCCCCACTCCCCCCCCCGCAACCGCATTGAGGGGACGGGACCAACGGTTCCATATGTGAAATACACAGGGGAAGGGCTATAGTTTAATATATTACATATTTATTATAATTTTCCAAAATGTTCACATGTATTACATCATACATTTACTAAAGCACACATATGGCGTTGTATTTAGTGTGTGTGTGACGCCGTATAATCACACATTTTTGACACACATTGGCGTTGGAAAGATGTTTGGATGCGTTTTTTAACATGGAGAATATATATGGTGCCAGAGTAGTGCCCATTAATTTATCAAATAAAAGAAAAATCATAATTTGTTTGTGGAAGTTGAAAAATGCACCTTTTCAAGGCAAAATAAAAAGAGGTACCATTTTTGGATGTCATTTGTATATTACTGGAACGTTAATGTTTTCTTTCTGTTGTTTTAGGGGTCCATCAATTATCATAATTCTTACCAAGGAAAATGCTGTTAGGGAATGGATTGGAATTGATGGACCTGTAGAACTTGAGCTGGCAAAGATAACTTTTCCAAATTCCCTTCGGGTGCAGCTAGCTTGATTCCACTATTTTAAAAAATTCAACTTCACAGTTCCTCCAGTGCAAAACATGCCAAGGATCACATTAAGCTATTGTTTGGAGATACCCTCCGAGATTCATTTGTTCTAGGTAATTTTATAATGATTTTAATTTCCAAGACAAGAGTTGTGTTTGCATAATTTCAGTTAATCTTTTTAAGCAATGTGGTAACATTTATCAAATGCAATACAAAAAATGTACTTGTTTCACTCAATTTGCCAACCTGTACACAATAAAATAGGATCAAGAACAGGCCACCCATACCCCAGCCCTTCAAAGCATATCCCGCCATTTAAATTTCATTATGGCTGATCTACACTGGCCTCAACTATACTTCAGTGTCAGTTCCCTATAACCCCCAATTCCTCAATCTTTGAAATCTCCCTCCCACCAAGTATCTCCACCTTAGATACTTTTAAAGATTCAGATTCCAGCATCATCTGGAGCAGAGTAATCCATAGATTCGCTACCATCTTTGAGAATAATAGTTTACAAAACTCAGTATCAAAGGACCTGATGGGTCCTTGTCTTGTAGCTTATTGCCTTTCAGCATGTTAGATAAAAATGGTAAGACTAATTTAATTTTTCAGCAGAACATATTGTCAGCATCCTCTTTTCTGCTTTCAATAACTATTCACCGATTCAAACTTTTAATTGCATTTAAATTAAATGCAAGGAGTGCAGTTCCATGCATGTCAAATCTAAGGAGTTGCAAACAATCTTAAGCAAATGGCAAAATAAGAGGATAAAGCTCCTTGCAGTATTTACAAATGTCCAAAAGGCATTTCAACCCATTAGGAGCTTTTGTCAAAGTTGAAGTGAGAGGTGGATTCCAAAATATAATGATTAAAAATTGAAGGAAAATAGATTGGTTGCTTTGGGACACATGTCCATCAACAATTGAATTGCCTCCTGCTCTTACTCTATTTTGGTAACTATTGAAGGGGGAGATTTGCATTGGTATCTATAAGAAGTTATCCTTTTTTTGTCCCACAATTTGAAGGATCACATTTTCCTGTATGCCTGGAAAAAGATGGACATAAACTTGAAACAATTAAAATAGCATGACTTATTGGATGACATGGAAACTCTTCAGCAGCACGTTAGGATAAATGAAGTAAAAGAAACAGTCCTTCAATCTATCAGTTCATTTACAAATGAGTTATTTAGGGCAGAGAGATAGGCCCAAGGATGACAGGAACTCCTCCTTCCTTGCAAAGCTCATAAGCACATTTAATAAGTGCGCATACACACAAACGTTTGTAATATGTGGTGCATCTAACGTGCTCCACCAAAAGCAGTCATATTTAAATACTCGCATAAGACTGGTGGCTGTATCGGTCTTGTGAATTCTATGTTTATAAACTCAAGGCAGCCAAGGGTTACATACAGGATTTCACTCATCATCTTTCAATTTTTCAACTTGGACAACAGAACAGTACACCACCATAGTATGGAGGGATTGCATTGCTGCTAAATAGTCTTATCACAATTTTCCATAACATGAACCATAGATAATCATTGATTTTGTTGCTCCACATAAATTATGCAACCACAAACCTTTATGTCCACATGTCAACATTTTTTGGTAGTGATTAGTTGTAAATCTCCATAATGGCAATTTTTCAATACCCAAACAGCCATAATGCGGAGGTACATATATATCATCTTCTAAAAGTGAAATCATTTAATGCACATATAAAGAAAGGTACTATCCTTGGAAATCCTCTATTATAGCTATACATGCAACCTATCAGCCTCATGTGAACAATGCTAGTGCCTGTGATATACCTAGCTTATTGCACATCACAGTATGTACAGTCTCTCTACCCCTCTGGGGACACATATCATGCTCTGGACAAGATTTTGTAGGTAAAAAACCAAGGCCCTCAATGGGAACTAGAATACTAAGTAACAGCTCTATCAATGTACCTAGTACCATATTATCTCTGGCTTTTGCTTCATAGCATTGATGTATGATTCCTCTAATTAATACTTGTGAAATACATGTTGCAGTGAATCATGTTAAAAAGTGTCCAGTCCAACTCCCTCATAGACAAGATATGCTAATTAAGAAATTGGTGGCCAATATCCCACCATGTACATTTGTCTGTAGTTGATGACTATTCTCTTCTTCATCTTTTTCCTCACTCTTCCATGCCACATGATACACACTCATACTTTCAAAGGAAATGCTCAATCCATTGTAGCTCACTGGTGACTGCACTAAAATTATCTCCCTGGGTGCACCACACAGACAAACATTCAACCTGTTTTCACTAACTCCTCAGATCGAAGATGATCTTCACATTTTTTTTGCTTCTACTCTCTCCTGAAGATCTCTGTGGCATCAGACGTCATTTGGGAAACTGATGATTTTGCATGTTTTAGAAAACCAGTGGGTCTTGCCTATCATTGAGTTAAACGGACTCTTTTTAACATTCTTGCTTCAACTTTGGTGTAATTTCCCATCTTCGTGTGGATCAAAAAGTCACAATCTAAAAGAATTGGGTGATTATTGTTGTTCCCGATTTGGTTGCATGCTTTGCTCTTTGTTCAACTGAAAGCAAACAGGCTGGTCATGGATCCTCTGATCCACAGAGATGGGAAATGTACACCAGTGGTAGGCTGCATAAAGTTAAACGTTCCTGCGAACCCTCCTTACAGATGAGACCAGCCAGAAATGGGCACGTATGTGCAAAATACTTTTATATGTTTGCAAAATACACAGGACTAGATGTTAAAAATCCAAGGTGCCAAATATCAATTTACTCCCCGATGGTGATGGGAGCCTTCAGCACTCACCTATGCTCCTCCGATGTTGAGAAAGGCTAGGCAGACACGTCATTGGGGTTATCAAGTGGGCCACCTACTTTCATCAACGTTTCACTGATTAAACCCCACGACTTCTCCAGTAGGCTCAGCGGTGCATTCTGCGTCCCAGAACCACCCCCCCCTCTGCATCTGTCTAGTCGGTTATTTTGGGAGACCAAATGGGGTCTTTCCTCTTCAGCCAGAGCCACTGGCTACTCGCTCTGCTACCCGTGATGTTTTTCTTTGATGGCCTGGCGTAGGGCTTGTTTCCGCTGATCCCCAGGGTCCTTCATCAGTATTAAAGTAGAATGTTGCCACAAAATCCTCGACATTCCAACCTACCGGGTAGATCTTAGCTCTCCAGCCCCGCTGTTCTGCCTCCCGCTGCAAGCTCTGTATATCGCAGTTTCTTCTTTCGAAGGCTTCCTGCACAGCATCCTCCAAGGGACTGTGAGCTACACAAAGTACACCATGCGCTGACAGTTCGACCAGAGCACAAGATCAGGCCTCAAGTTGGTGATGGCTATCTCTGATGGAACTGTAAGCCGTTGGTCCACATCCACCAGCATCTGCCAATCCCATCAGCTGCCTCCAGCTGTCCAAGCCTGGCCCTTGATGGAATTTTCCATTGCTTTTGTTCCCCCCCCCCCACCCCGAACAAAGGCAATTGCCTTAACTGAGTTGGTTGTTCTGGGCGCAAAGCATTGTTGGCTGTTCTCCTGCGTTCCAGAGGCACTGCCAGGCATTTGAGCACTTGATTATGTCTCCAGTGTACCGCCTTGGGAGAGGCTTACTTTACTCCCTTGAGAATGTGCCTAATGTGGCTGGTGTTGAACACAGGGGACATGATGGATCTTCGCCCATCCATTGGTTGTGATTTTTGGCTAGGAAGGACATCATAGGTTGCCCGAATGAGGAAACTTATCCTGCTCTCGCCTCCATTCCCACATGTCCTTCCAGCTGATCTTCCTCTTTTCCACGCCTCCCCCCCCCCCCCACTCTCCCATCTCATCCACTGCCCTGTTTAGCTTGCGACACAGCCTTGACACACCTACTCAACTCCTCCTGTCGGCGGACTTCGGCCGCGACCAACTCCGGCGCTCCAGTGATGATGCCTTGTTCCAGCAAGGTCGCTTTCCGCCAAGCCCAAGCCACGTCTTCCATGTTGGATTGCCCTACTATGCTGCCTTGCTGGAGAGCAGATGTTTGCCTGCTGTATCGCATGTCTTAGCCGTCCCACTTCTTTCCTGTTACCAGGGTTGGAGCAGCAGCTCGGATGACAAATGTCCCTTGATTCTGCCAGGTATGTGAGAGATACATCTCTAGTCTGACTTTAGTGCACTTGTACTCCTCTGTGAGACTAGAGAGGCAGCTGGAGTACCCCCCCTGACCGTACAGGCCTACGCTGCTCAGGCTCGAGGAACACCTAACCACTTTCTCACGAAAGAGCTGATTGTTCTTTCTATCCTTCACTACTCTTGTGAGGGTGATGTCATACATGGTTTAGTGGCCACATAAGGAGCGAGGTAGTAACCCAAAACTGCAGGCACCAGATTTTTCAGCTTTCCAGGCAGCATGGATCGTCAATGTTTGCCAGAACCTTTGATGACCTCTTGCCTAAACTCGTTAGCCTGATCAGTGTCGTTCAGTTTGGAGTTATACCATCTTCCCAGACTTTTGATTGGCTTCTCTGACACAGTTGGAATAGGTTCATGATCAATGAAGAACCTTTGCCTTTGATTATAGAAATGCTTCTTGATTTGGATGGCTTGAATTTCATTCTAACCCCAGTGATGTTCTCTTGAAGCTTCCTAAAAAGGCACCTGGTGCAAGGTGCTGTTGTTGTTATGACTGTCATGTCATCCATGTTGGCCCTGATGGGTGGTGGACGGACTCCAGACATCAGCCGCTCGCCACCCACTACCCACTTGGAGGCCCTATGATGACTTCTATAGCCATTGTAAAAATCAATGGGGAGATGGTACACCCCGCCATAATGCCAATCTCCATGCAGTGCCATGTGGTCATGAAGTCAGGTGTGGTGATACAGAGCTGCAGATCTTGAAAATAAGCCTTGACAAGGCTTGCGATAGTTTCTGGTATCCTGAAGAAGTCAAAGGATGCCCAGAGGAAATTGTGAGGGACAGTTCCGAACGCGTTGGCAAGGTCAAGAAAAACGACATGCAGATCTCTCTTTTCTTTTCTTGCAGTCTGGATTTGTGCCAAATCATGCTGGTATGTTATCGAGACATCCAGAGAACCCTGGGATGCCTGCTTTTTGGACTGTTGTAATCCACAAGTGTTTCTCTCTAAATAGCTGGTCATCCTCTGCGCTATTGATGCTGAAGAAAATCTTACCTCTACATTGAGGAGACTGATAGGGCGGAATTGGCTGATATCTGTGGATTCCTTCTCTTTCGGAATCAGGATTCCTCCTGCCCTGCGCCATGCTTTGGGTATGACTCTCTTCTCCCAAGCCACTCTCATTAGCCTCCACAGGAAGCGAAGAACATCAGGAGCACCCTTGTAAAGTCAATACGGAACCCCATTTGGCCCTGGGGCTGAAGATGCTCTTGCCCGCTTTACTGTCTGTTCCACCTCCCTCCACTTTGGAGGACTAATGTTTAAGTAGTCTAAAAATTGAAATTGAGAATACCAATTTGCCCCATTTATAATGACACAATAGACAATAGACAATAGGTGCAGGAGTAGGCCATTCGGCCCTTCGAGCCATTCAATGTGATCATGGCTGATCATCCCCAATCAGTACCCCGTTCCTGCCTTCTCCCCATATCCCCTGACTCCACTATTTTTAAGAGCCCTACAGTGGCTTGCAAATGTTTTCATACCCCTTGAACTTTTCCACATTTTGTCACCTAACAACCACAAACATAAATGTATTTTATTGGGATTGTATGTGTTAGACCAACACAAAGTGGTACATAATTGTGAAGTGGAAGGAAAATTATACATGGTATCCAAATTTTATTACAAATAAAAAAACTGAAAAGTGTGGCATGCAAAAGTATTCTGCCCCCCTGAGTCAATACTTTGTAGAACCATCTTTCGCTGTAATTACAGCTGCAAGTCTTTTGGGGTATGTCTCTACCATCTTTGCACATTTAGAGACTGAAGTTTTTGCCCATTTCTTCTTTGCAAAATAGCTCAGCTCAGTCAGATTGGATGGAGAGCGTCTGTGAACAGCAATTTTCAAGTCTTGCCAGAGATTCTCAATTGGATTTAAGGACTGGGAGAATTTGACTGGGCCCATTCTAACACATTAATATGCTTTGATCTAAACCATTCCATTGTAGCTCTGGCTGTATGTTTAAGGGTCGTTGTCCTGGCTGGATGGTGAACCTCCACCCCAGTCTCAAGTCTTTTGCAGATTCTAGCAGGTTTTCTTCCAAGATTGCCCTGTATTTGCTCCATCCATCTTCCCATCAACTCTGGACAGCTTCCCTGTCCCGCTGAAGAAAAGCATCCCCACAGCATGATGCGCCACCACAATGTTGGGACAGTGGGGATGGTGTGTTCAGGGCGATGTGCAGTGTTAGTTTTCCGCCACACATAGCGTTTTGCATTTGAAGGCCAAAAACTTCAATTTTGGTCTCATCAGACCAGAGCACCTTCCTCCACATGTTTGCTGTGTCCCCCACATGGCGTGTGGCAAACTGCAAACGGGACTTCTTATGGCTTTGTTTCAACAATGGCTTTCTTCTTGCCACTCTTCCATAAAGGCCCAATTTGTGGAGTGCACGACTAATAACCATATAACCATATAACAATTACAGCGCGGAAACAGGCCCTCTCGGCCCTTCCAGTCCGTGTCGACCATTTGTTTTCCCCTAGTCCCATCTACCTGCACTCAGACCATACCCCTCCATTCCCTTCACGTCCATATACCTATCCACTTTACTCTTAAATGTTAAAATCGATCCTGCCTCCACCACTTCTGCTGGAAGCCGATTCCACACAGCCACCAACCTCTGAGTAAAGAAGTTCCCCCTCACGTTACCCTCGAAACCTCTGTCCCTTAATTCTCATGTCATGCCCTCTTGTTTGAATCTTCCCTACCTTCAATGGGAAAAAAAAAAAAAAACGTAATCCACGTCAACTCTGTCCTATCCCTTTCATCATTTAAAGATCTCAATCAAGTCCCCACTTAACCTTCTGCGCTCCAAAGAATAAAGACCTAACTTGTTCAACCTTTCTCTGTAACATAGTTGCTGGAACCCTGGCAACATTCTAGTAAATCTCCCTCTGTACTCTCTCTATTGTGTTGACATCCTTCTTATAACTAGGCGACCAAATTGTACACCATACTCCAGAATTGGTCTAACCAATGCCTTGTACAATTTTAACATTACTTCCCTACTATATTCAATGCTCTGATTTATAAAGGCCAGCACACCAAAGGCTTTCTTTACCACCCTATCTACATGCGATTCCACCTTCAGGGAACTATGCACAGTTATTCCTAGATCCCTCTGTTCCACAGCATTCCTCAATTCCCTACCATTTACCATGTACGTCCTATTTTGATTTGTCCTGCCAAGATGTAGCACTTCACACTTATCAGCATTAAATAGTTGTCCTGTGGGCAGATTCTCCCACCTGAGCTGAGGATCTCTGCAGCTCCTCCAGAGTTACCATGGGCCTCTTGGCTGCTTCTCTGATCAATGCTCTCCTTGCCCGGCCTGTCCGTTTAGGTGGACGGCCATGTCTTGGTAGGTTGCCATACTCTTTCCATTTTCGGATGATGGATTGAACAGTGCTCCGTGAGATGTTCAAAGCTTGTGATATTTTTTATAACCTAACCCTGCTTTAAACTTCTCCACAACTTTATCTTTGACCTGTCCGGTGTGTTCCTTAGGCTTCATGATGCTGTTTGTTCACTAATGTTTTCTAACAAACCTCTGAGGCCTTCACAGAACAGCTGTATTTATACTGAGATTAGATTACACACAAGTGGACTCTATTTACTAATTAGGTGACTTCTGAAGGCAATTGGTTGCACTGGATATTATTTAGGGGTAGCAGAGTAAAGTGGGCTGAATACTTTTGCACGCCACACTTTTCAGTTTTTTATTTGTAAAAAAATTTGAAAACCATGTATCATTTTCCTTCTACTTCACAATTATGGGCCACTTTGTGTTGGTCTATCACATAAAATCCCAATAAAATACATTAACGTTTGTGGTTGTAACGTGACAAAATGTGGAAAAGTTCAATGGGTATGAAAACTTTTGCAAGCCACTGTATCTAGCTCTCTCTTGAAAGCATCCAGAGAACCTGCTCCACCGCCCTCTGAGGCAGAGAATTCCTTCAGACTCACAACTCTCTGCGAGAAAAAGTGTTTCCTCCCCCTCGTTTCCTTTCTAAATGGCTTACTCCTTATTCTTAAACTGTGGGCCCCTGTTCTGGACTCCCCAACATCGGGAACATTTCCTGCATCTAGCGTGTCCAAACCCTATGTAACAATCTATATTTCAATGAGATCCCCCTCTCATCCTTCTAAACTCCAGAGTGTACAAGTCCAACTGCTCCATTCCCTCAGCATATGACAGTCCCGCCATCCCGGGAATTAACCTTGTAAACTTACGCTGCACTCCCTTAATAGCAAGAATGTCCTTCCTCCAATTAGGGGACCTAAACTGCACACAATACTCCAGGTGTGGTCTCACTAGGGCTCTGTACAACTGCAGAAGGACCCTCTATTGCTCCTATATTCGATTTCTCTTGTTATAAAGGCCAACATGCCATTCGCTTTCTTCACTGCCTGCTGTACCTGCATGCTTACTTTCATAGACTGATGAACAAGGACCCCCAGATCCCGTTGTACTTCCCCCTTTCCCAACTTGACGCCATTTAAATTGTAATCTACCTTCCTATTATTAGCTACCAAAGTGATAACCTCACATTTAATCTGCATTTTTGACTACTTAAACAGATATAGTTCAACCTGACTAAAGAGGCAAAGATTTAACTAATTAACATGTACTCAGAGATGGCTTACAATGCCATGATAAATAAATTAAGATATTATGAAACAAGCTATATAACAAATAAAATCAAAATATATCAATTTAATTCCATACATTATTATTGTTATGTTTTTTAATTACAGATGAAGAGCCAACTATTTCCAGTACAGCTTTGCCTTCATACCTCCTTCAGCTGAACCTAGTATCACTGCTATTGAATCTACTGAATTAGTGGACACTGAGGCTCCCACTGATGAGCAAGAAATAATTGATGCTGATGGTATGGTAGCACCTGAGACCCAAGCTATAGCTATTCCTGGGGAAGTTGCTGATTCTGACAACATAGATGCATCTGCGCCTGTTGAAGAATCTGGTACCAGTGACATTAATGGTCCTGGTGAAGTTTCTGTTATCGATACCAGTGACACACCTGCTCTTGCTGAAATGGCTGGTGTTGGCGATATAGGTGTAGTTTCTGCTGAAGTTCCTGATGCTGGTACAGAAGATAAATCTGCTCCTGTTGAAGTACTCGATACCCAAGACCTAGATGTCAATGGCCAGTCTAATGAAGCCCTTGAATCCACTGCTCAAGATGCGCTTGTTCCTAATGAAGTCCCTGATGCCAGTACCCTTGATGTTTCCACTCCGGGTGAAGCTCCTGATTCCACTACCCAAGATGTATCTGTTCCTAGTGAAATCCCTAAAACCATGTGGGGGATGTATCTCTTCCAGGTGAAGCCCCTGATTCAGCCATTCAAAACATGGCTATTTCAGATGAAGCCTCTAATGTATCTGCATCTAGTGAGGTCCCTGACTCCAACATTCAAGATGTTTATACTCTTGGTGAAGTTCCAGATATTTCTGATCCCACCAATAAATCCAGATCGCAAGACATGTCTGCACAAGTTGATGCTCCTGATGCCAGCACTGAGGATATATCCACTAAAGCTCCTGATGACAATGCGGAAGATTTATCTGCTCCTGTTGTAGCCACAGATGCTGACAATGGAAATGCTTCTGTCCCTGTGGAAGCTCCTGATGCTGAAGTTGAAAGTTCATCTGCTCCTATTGAAATCCCCGATGCTGATGTTGAAGCCCCTGCTGCTGATGTTGAAAGTTCATCTGCTCCTATTGAAATCCCTGATGTTGATGTTGAAGCCCCTGCTGCTGATGTTAAAGTTCATCTGCTCCCATTGAAATCCCTGATGCTGATGTTGAAGCCCCTGCTGCTGATGTTGAAAAGTTCATCTGCTCCTATAGAAACCCCTGCTGCTGATGCTGAAGGTTCATCTGCTCCTATTGAAATCCCTGATGCTGGTGTTGAAGCTCCTGATGCTGAAGTTGAAAGTTCATCTGCTCCTATAGAAATCCCTGATGCTGATGTTGAAGCTCCTGATGCTGATGTTGAAGCTCCTGATGCTGATGTTGAAGGTTCATCTGCTCCTATTGAAATCCCTGATGCTGGTGTTGAAGCTCCTGATGCTGAAGTTGAAAGTTCATCTGCTCCTATTGAAATCCCCGATGCTGATGTTGAAGCCCCTGCTGCTGATGTTGAAAGTTCATCTGCTCCTATTGAAGCCCCTGATGCTGATGTTGGAAGTTCATCGGCTCCCATTGAAATCCCTGATGCTGCTGGCAATGAAGATATTTCTGTTCCTATTGATACTGCTGATGTCAGCAATGAAGATGTGCCTGCTCCCAGTGAAATACCTGCTGCTGATAATGGAGGTACATCTGCTCCCATTGAAAACCCTGATGCTGGAACTGAAGATATACCTGAGCCTAGTAAAGATACTAATACTGTCAATGAAGATGCATCTGTTCTCTGAAACGCATGTAAGACAGCAACCTGGAAGTACCTTCCAATATTCCAGGTCTCTTATTACTGATGAATCTAGCACCCAAATGTCAGGTCTCTTATTACTGATGAATCTAGCACCTAAATGTTGGGAAAAAAGACAGTGCTGGAAACATTCAGCAGGTCAGGTAACAATCAGAAAGAGGTATCATTTCAGGTACTGGTAAAGTTCTGATGAAGTGTTCTGCTTCTGATGAAGAGTCTTTGAATAGAAACATTGTTTCTCTCTCCACAGATGCAGACTGACCTGCCAAATGTTTCCAGCATTTTCTGTTTTCATCTTTCCATCTTCGATATTTTTTCTGATTTTCAATTTTCACCTAACTGTAGCTTTTCAATTAATATAACTGAGGTCATCTAACACCCTAAACCTAGCATATATTTTACATTTCTGAACACAATTTCTGATACATTTAGCCAAGATCATGGCTCCTAAGCCTAGAAGTCTTAATGCAGATTCTGCCTTCGGAATAGTTATATTATCTTTAATCCTAACATTAATATTTCTTGTAATATCACAACCTGTCTGAAATTTGCTTTTGCATTCTCAAGGAGGTTCTGGAAAGAATGAAAAAATAAACAATACAATTTTTCCAGCATCTGCAGTGCTTTCTTCAATAATTAAATAAATATGAGTTTACATTAGCCACATGACCCTGCAAAGACATTGGCCAAACAAAACAGACAAATATATGTCTCAATAGTTTTGTCGTATATTTGAAATATTCTAGACCTGATATTGCCTTGTTGTTCAAGTCACAGTCCTCGATTGTTAAAAGTCATGTAAAACTTCAATAAATATTGCTTTTGAATTAATTCATGCTGATTTACTTTCTAATTCAAACACACCATTCTGGGCATTGTGATGTCCAATAATGATGACACACTCTTGGGAGAAAGAACATGAGGTTATGACTACATTGCTCTAGTGATTAGTTTTCATTTCTGTCTGAGTGTCAGGAAGTCATTAAGATGGTCACAAATATTTAGCAAACAAGAAACATTTGCAGGAACTTAACGGGTCAGGCAACATCTGTAGAGGCAGAGGGAAGAACTTGACTTGTCCACCATCCATCTGCCTCTATGGGTCTACTTGACCCACTGAGTTCTCCAGTAGTTTGCTCTTTTGTTCCATTTACAGCTCCTGCAGTTTCATGAGTCTTTAATTCTTTTGGGGTGGTAAAAAAAATCTCATAAATTGTCATCACTGAAGAAATTGTGTTACATATTCTTATCGAAACATAGAAAATAGGTGCCGGAGGAGGCCATTCGGCCCTTCGAGCCAGCACCACCATTCATTGTGATCATGGCTGATCGTCCGCTATCAATAACCCGTACCTGCCTTCTCCCCATATCCCCTGACTCCACTAGCCCCTATCCAACTCTCTCTTAAATCCATCCAGTGATTTGGCCTCCACTGCTCTCTGTGACAGGGAATTCCATAAATTCACAACTCTCTGGGTAAAAAAGTTTTTTCTCACTTCAGTATTAAATGACCTCCCCTTTATTCAAAGACCGTGGCCCCTGGTTCTGGACTCACCCAACATTGGGAACATTTTTCCTGCATCTAGCTTGTCCAGACCTTTTATAATTTTATATGTGTCTATAAGATACCCCCTCATCCTTCTAAACTCCAAATTTAGAAGAACTAAGAACTAAATTCTTATACGTGTTTGCATATATTTTAAATTATATATTTATGGAACACCAATAAATCAGGCTGCGATATTGAATAGGAAAATCTAGTTCAATAATTATTGACTTTTTTTTAATAGAGCTTTATATTTTGCCCTACTTCTCACTGTAGCCAAGAGATCTCTGATCTTTCTTGTTCTCATGTAGTTGGTTCAATAGATTCAGATAATTTCATACATATTTACAGTGGCTTGCAAAAGTATTCATACCCCTTGAACTTTTCCACATTTTGTCATGTTACAACCACAAACGTAAATGTATTTTATTGGGATTTTATGTGATAGACCAACACAAAGTGGTGCATAATTGTGAAGTGGAAGGAAAATGATACATGGTTTCCAAATGTTATTACAAATAAAAAACTGAAAAGTGTGGCGTGCAAAAGTATTCAGCCCCCCTCAGTCAATACTTTGTAGAACCACCTTTCCCTGCAATTACAGCTACAAGTCTTTTGAGGTATGTCTCTAACAGCTTTGCACATCCAGAGACTGAAAATTTTGCCCATTCTTCTTTGCAAAATAGCTCAAGATCAGTCAGATTGGATGGAGAGCATCTGTGAACAGCAATTTTCAAGTCTTGCCGGAGATTCTCAATTGGATTTAGGTCTGGACTTTGACTGGACCATTCTAACACATGAATATGCTATGATCTAAACCATTCCATTGTAGCTCTGGCTGTATGTTTAGGGTTGTTGTCCTGCTGGAAGGTGAACCTCCGCCCCAGTCTCAAGTCTTTTGCAGACTCTAACAGGTTTTCTTCCAAGATTGCCCTGTATTTGGCTCCATCCATCTTCCCATCAACTCTGGCCAGCTTCCCTGTCCCTGCTGAAGAAAAGCATCCCCACAGCATGATGCTGCCACCACCATGTTTCACAGTGGGGATGGTGTGTTCAAGGTGATGTGCAGTGTTAGTTTTTTCCGCCACACATAGCGTTTTGCATTTAGGCCAAAAACTTCAATTTTGGTCTCATCAGACCAGAGCACCTTCCTCCGCATGTTTGCTGTGCCCCCACATGGCTTGTGGCAAACTGCAAATGGGACTTTTTATGGCTTTGTTTCAACAATGGCTTTCTTCTTGCCACTCTTCCATAAAGGCCCGATTTGTGGAATGCACGACTAATAGTTGTCCTGTGGACAGATTCTCCCACCTGAGCTGTGGATCTCTGCAGCTCCTCCAGAGTTACCATGGGCCTCTTGGCTGCTTCTCTGATCAATGCTCTCCTTGCCCGGCCTGTCAGTTTAGGTGGACGGCCATGTCTTGGTAGGTTTGCAGTTGTGCCATACTCTTTCCATTTTTGGATGTTGGATTGAACAGTGCTCCGTGAGATGTTCAAAGCTTGTGATATTTTTTTATAACCTAACCCTGCTTTAAACTTCTCCACAACTTTATCCCTGACCTGTCTGGTGTGTTCCTTGGGCTTCATTATGCCCGAGGAACATTGTTTGTTCACTAATGTTCTCTAACAAACCTCTGAGGCCTTCACAGAACAGCTGTATTTATACTGAGATTAGATTACACACAAGTGGACTCTATTTACTAATTATGTGACTTCTGAAGGCAATTGGTTGCACTGAATTTTATTTAGGGGTATCAGAGTAAAGGGGGCTGAATACTTTTGCACGCCACACTTTTCAGTTTTTTTATTTGTAAAAAAAAATTGAAAACAATGTATCATTTTCCTTCCACTTCACAATTATGCGCCACTTTGTGTTGGTCTATCACATAAAATACCAATAAAATACATTTACGTTTGTGGTTGTAACGTGACAAAATGTGGAAAAATTCAAGGGGTATGAATACTTTTGCAAGCCACTGTATCTGTGGTAGGAATCTATTGGTAGGCCAAATGTACCAAAACAATTTATATTTAATTTCAATTTATGGAATTATAGAATGATACAGCACAAGATTCATGATAGTGTTCCATAGAATAAAATACAAAAGGAAAGGGTAAATTTGCTATTAAGATTGAGGAATGTTGTTCTATGAGCTTAAGAGATGAAGAATGCTCCCCTTATTTAAAGCAGAAAGTACGTAATCTTTACAGCACAAAAATGCTATCTATTAATGTATGAATATAATTCCGATCCATGGTTCCTTCACTGATCACAAAAAGGGAGCCTTCATCTATCTATCTATATACTATTAAAAGTATCATCTTGTTTGTCTGTCGGCCTCTGTGAGATCAAAGAACTGCCAAAATGGTACACAGTTGCTCGAAAATGTTTGCAGAATCTTACTCAACTTTTTCCCGCGGTCGTTAATATCAAGTTTCTTCACTTTTGATATTATATTTCACATTGTTGATATTTAAAGTTTTATAAAAGCCCAGTTTGAGAAGAATAACTGACTCTGTAGTGAGAGGGTACACAAAAAGCTGGAGAAACTCAGCGGGTGCAGCAGCATCTAAGGAGCGAAGGAGATAGGCGACGTTTCGGGACGAGACCCTTCTTCAGACTGGTCAGGGATCAGGGAAACGAGAGATATAGACGGTGATGTGGAGAGATAAGGAACAATGAGTGAAAGATATGCAAAAAAGTATCGGTGATAAAGGGAACAAGCCATTGTAAGCTGTTTGTGGTGTGTAAGCTGTTTGTGGTGTCTGTAGTGAGAGGTTTCTAGCAGCTTCCGGCTACGACGTCACAATGGCATCTCGCAGTCATAGACATAGACATAGAAAATCGGTGCAGGAGGAGGCTATTCGGCCCTTCGAGCCAGCACCACCATTCATTGTGATCATGGCTGATCATCCTCTATCAATAACCCGTGCCTGCCTTCTCCCCTCAGTCCTCCAATCACCAAGTCATTCATTTACAAATACTGCTGTGAACATTCCACAAGTCAACAATTAAATCACAATGGGATCTCAGATGCCATTCCCCACAGCCCTCAGCCCATAGCCCAGCCCCAACTCCCCACAGCCCACTCCCCACACCCTACTCCTCACTACCCACAGCCCACTCCCCACAGAATTTTGAGAGACAGAAATGTTGGCGATGCCCCTCTCTGCATTGGTGGCCCAACCGTTGAGCAACAGGATCACCATTAGCAGAATCCAATGGGAAGGATTTATTGGCTCCAGGGAACGCCGACCCAAAAGTCGAGTCCAGGAAGCGCCGACTGCCCCCTCCCCTCCACGTTGGGGGACCACGCCTCCCCTGGGGGCTATGGGTGAGTGGTGGAATATTGTGTTGGGGGAATGGGTGAGTGGTGGAAACGGGTTGCGTTGGGGGAACGGGTGAGTGGTGAATTATTGTGTTGGGGACGGGGCCCAACAGGGTCCCACTTGGTCTAGTATCATATAACTATTAAAAGTTTGATCTTGGATGTGTGTGTGTATGTGTGTGTGTGTGTGTGTGTGTGTGTGTGTGTGTGTGTGTGTGTGTGTGTGTGTGTGTGTGTGTGTGTGTGTGTGTGTGTGTGTGTGTGTGTGTGTGTGTGTGTGTGTGTGTGTATAATCACATCTGCTCAAAAAAACAACACTCTAACGGTAACATTTTTACATATTCTGGTAGATATTTATTGCATGGACTCTGAACTTGTCTTTCCTGAAAACATCATGCTTAATTTCTCCAGTTATTAATCATAATGTTCAAGAATTTGAAATAACTTAGAAAATAAAACCGAGCAGCTTTGGCTGATGACATCACAATGGTTCTGCGTGCTGCCCTCACTTGGGTCCACGCCACACCTTTTAACCCCCGCTCTTTCCCTCCCTTTCACACCCTCCTTTCAGCCCCTTTCCCCCTCCCCCTCTTTCTCTCCCCCTCTCTCCCACACCTCTCTCCACCCCTCCACCCTACATCGCCACCCCCCACCCCTCTCCCCCCTCCCTCTCCCCTCTTCCCACTCCTCCCTCCCCCTCCCCCCACTTTTCCCCTCTCTCACTCCCTACCCCTCTCCCCCTCTCCCCCTCCCCCTCTCTCTCTCTGTCCCTCTATCTCTGCCCTTCTCTGTCTCTGCCCTCTCTCTCTGTCTCTGCCCCCACTCTCTCTGTCCTCTCTCTCTACCCCCCCCCCCAGACGCACCTGAAATTGGGGGCTATGCGTGAGTGGATAGGACTCGGATGGAGTAAAAGGAGTGAATTAATATAATATCAAGGGGGGTGGTTAGTGTGTGTGTGGGGTGGGGGAGTGGTTAGTGTGTGTGTGTGTGTGTGTGTGTGTGTGTGTGTGTGTGTGTGTGTGTGTGTGTGTGTGTGTGTGTGTGTGTGTGTGTGTGTGTGTGTGTGTGTGTGTGTGTGTGGGGGGTGGTTAGTGTGTGTGTGATGTCGCAGCCCCCCCCTCACTGCAACCGCGCGTTGAAGGAACGGGACCCAACGGGTTGCCCTTGGTCTAGTATACTTATCAAAGTCTCGTCTCGAGACTCTTCCAGCAGCTTCTAGTGATGATGTCACAATGCCACCTCACAGTCCACCAATCACAATGGCTCATTTACTATAGACTGCTGAGTCCAACAATGACATCACAATGGGATCTCATTTACATAAGCTGCCGTGAAGATTCCGAAAACGACATCACAATGGGACCTCAGGCACATGCTGCAGTGAACAATCCACCAACCGAAAAAGAAAAGACATCACAATGTGATCTATGCTGCCAATACACAAACTATGAGAGTGTTTTTACATTGTTGTAAGTCAATGGATGTAGTGGGGAGTTTTAAATGTTTTAAAGTGGCAATTTAAAAGTTGTATTTCTTCAAATCTGCACTGGCAGTTAGGCAGTTATGATGTCACAATGCCCTACTGGCTACAATGTTTCTATCCCACAACACGGAGTCCTTCACAGCAAATGTCCTTCAGGGAAAGAATCTGCCCCCAACGGGTTACGTTGGGGGAACAGGTGATGGGGGTTTAATGATTAGATTTGGATAACAAAAGATGACCTTGTCAGTGGCACCGACATCACATTAAATCTTAGTGCAATTGCATTTTTTAAAAGTTTAAAATGACCTGCACAGTGAGTGAGTGGTGGAAACGGATTGCGTTCGGGGAACGGATGAGTGGTGGAAACGGGTTGCATTGGGGGAACAGGTGATGGGGATGATTGGCTCCAGAGGACGCCTGTCTCCAGGGTGACCAGCCCTCCCACGGCCCAACCCCCCCATCCCCCTCCGCGCTGGGGGACGGGGTCCAATGGGTCTCACTTGGTATGGTAACTTCTAAATATTTGTTCCAGCAATTCCATTGAAATCATCATTGATGCTTGAAAAACCACCACAACCAAAGCTACTTTTCTCAAGAGCCACTTCATGTTTCTTTTGTGCTTTGAATTCAAAAACATTTTCATTTTAACTTGCATCTAATTAACTTTGTTCCAGTTAGTATCATGATTTTATACAATTTCCATGAATTATTGAACGTGTAATTAGTGTTCATTGTCATCTTGCAAAAATAAAAATAATGGCATGAACTTTCCAAAATGTTGTACATTTAATTTTAATTAAAAAAGACAGAAACTACCATATAATCTAACATAATCGTTATGAATGGTCTGCAACCTAATACAATTTTTCCAAAGGTTTTTGTTATTATTTCAGATTTCCAGCATCTGCTGTATTTTCATTTATTGTTAATCTATCAGTTTTTTTATATTAAACTGACACATTGGAAGATTATATTATAAGTAATGCAACATATTTATGTTAGGGAAAATAATAATTCAGATATAGAGATAAACTTGCAAATGGCACATTGTCAACATGCAGTGCAGCAAGCAACTATTCAGTAGCAAGGTGGATCTCAAGAATATAAGATGGACAGAAATGATTCAGACATATTTCCTTGCTTTGACATATAAGAGCTTTCAAAAATGCCCACCACATTGCAGAGCAAACCAATGACTATGGTTGGCAGTGCCTGCATAATGAAATTCCAAACATTCAATGTTGTTGATACTATACAGACATTTGGAAATACAGTTTGCTACATGCTATTGAAGCCAAAGTCTGATATCAAGAATGCAAGATAGTTGTCGCAGCATCAACTTTCCAATTTATAGTTTCTTGGCTTCCTTCTTGTTTTTATTGGTTATTTTACCAGGTTTGCCAGGAACATGGTTTCGGTTCTTCGACCTTAGCTTTGGATCACCACCCCGCTCACTGTGTCCAGTATTTTGATTTCTCTCATGAGTAACACCCAATCGCTGTTTTTGGTTTAATCTTTGTTCCCAATGCTAATGAACACAAAAACAAGACAATGTAACACAAACTTCAGAGAGACACTAATTATTGTGAAATATATAGCAAATGTGATGTGATATAATCACAATGAAAACAACGTTTGGGTATTCTAGCTCTAACATTTGTAGCTAGGTAAGCTAAACTCATGTTTCTTTACACTATTAAAGGAGGTAATTTTGGTCCAAAAAGTCCATACTAATTCACAGAACAATCCCATTAATTCTCTTTCCTCCTTAATTCTTTGTAAATTCACTGCAAGGGCCAGGAAGCGAGCGGGCAAGATCATCTCTGACCCCTTTCACCCTGGCCACAAACTCTTTGAATCACTTCCCTCTGGAAGGCAACTCCGGATTGTCAAAGCTGCCACAGCCAGACATAAAAACAGTTTTTATCCACGAGTAGTTGCTCTACTCAACAGCCAAAAATCTGTAGCCTCCCTTTGATCTGGTATTTTGTTGGTTCACATGCTTGATCAAAGATGTTTTATCATTAATGTTTTATTATTATTAATGTTTAGTGTTTTCTGAGTCATTCATAACTGTCACTGTATGTCACGTTGTTACTTGTGAGCGGAGCACCAAGGCAAATTCCTTGTATGTGAATACTTTGCCAATAAACGTACTTACTTTCTTACTTAATCTACACTTTCTTGTGCTCTGCAACACCTCACTCCTCTCCCCACCCCTACATTCCCATCCAGATTCTCCGACCACTGACCTATACCGAGGATAATTTACAGTAATCAATTAACTCCAACCAGCACATCTTTGTGATGTGGGAAGAAACTGTCTGGAAAACACATGTGATTTCACAAATAATGTCCAACCTGCACTGGAGAAATGAAACAGCAGTACTGTACCACTACGCCATTCATTTAAATAAGAAGTCTTCTAAACCTCATATTTTCCCTTCCCAAGCACCAATATTTTATATATTACCTTCATCAGGTAATATTGATAGCATCTTCCTGGAGCTTGTCCAAATCTGTTTTATTGAGTGATGAACTCTGATATTGGGAAATGGCAGATTACTTGTTGATGGCTGATGATTCTGTGCTGATTGGAAATGGAATTGGTAATTTTGTGGCAAACGTGACTCTACTGAATGAAGTAATTTAGTATTTCATTATTTGAAACCCTTAACCTTAAAGGTGAAAATAAATCTAGCAAGGCAAGAATGTTCTTGTTTGGTAGGGGTAGTATTCTGATATTCAGGACCACCATTTGAAGGTAAGAACTGGAAATCAAGGGACTAACTATATTGGAACGTTATAGGACTATGGAGAAGGGAGGTTATGGTCATGGAGAGATCTAAAAATAAACATGGAAATCTTTAATGAGGCATTTTTAATTGGAAGTCGGTAGATCAACAAGCATACAGCTTCTCGGTGAAGATTATAATCAGAATTAGGGAATGGACAGCAAGAGCTCCAGCTCCAAATGGTTCCAGCTTTATAGAAAATAGAATGAGGATGGCCAGTCAATATAAATCTAAATCAAGTTTTACATAGATTACACTTTTCAAAATCCAAATTAAACAGATTTTTTTCAAATGTTTCTGCTATATGTGATAAATGTCAGCATTTAGAAGCTAATCTAACGCATTCATTCACAAAATGTATAAAAATTACTAATTTTTGGATAGAAATTTTTAAGATAATCTCAAAGGTAGTTAATGCAAATCTGACTCCAGACTCAAAATTAATCATATTAGGAATATTAGAAATGGATCAACTACTAACAACACAGCAGATAATTTTTATTGGTTATAGTTTAATAATTGGTAAAAAACTAACACTAAGATTTTGGAAAGGTCCTACATCCCCCACAATCGGAGACACTTCATCTGGAAAGATTAAGACTTTTGGACAAGCTAGATCAATTCAGAGGAATATGGTCTCCATTTATTGAATACTTAAAGGGTCAAGGTGGTCCGGTTCGAGGGCCTGACTGAGGCCTGAATGAAGGAATAGATGAAGAACTATATACAATAGACCACAGATAGATCTCTAATGAAGAATATCTTGCCTAATACTCCATTCATTTTATCGATTTTCTACTTCTATTTTATTTCTTTTTATTATTTCTCTTTACTATCTTCTTTCTGTTATAAAATAATAAAAAGTATAGAAGTACAAATAAGAACGACTGTAAACTTTAAAAATATTAAGAATGTATGTGACGAATAATATGTTTCTTCTTTTTGATTTTATGTTATTCCTTCTTAATATGTATTTACTTTGAATAAAAATATTTTACAAACAAAATTAATCTAAATCTAAAGGTAAAAACATCGTTTTTTTGATTAGGCTGCAAGATCAAATGTTTCAGGAGTTTTCAAATAGAAGTGCTGCATTAATTGTGGTGCAGATGAAGATTGTTGCTAATGTTTATATCTGTAAACCTATTATCTTTCCACATAGTAATGGCACATCATAAGGACTTCACACTGGCCTTTCCTGTGTAAGTTATCAAGCTGGAGAAGAAAACGCACTTCAGCCACAGGGCGAAGTAAAATAAATACTACCCACTCACCTTCATCTGTAAAGGTAGATATAGCTAATGTAAGATGTTCAAAGAGGTTTACCGATTTCTGCACACTCAGGCAATTTGTCTCACAATATTGGTTAGTCAACTACACTTTAGTTCCCACTCATGTCATTACCAAACAAGTCAAATCTATTCCGTGTCACCCAACTGCACTGTAATTTTCTCAATGCCTACAGTCCTAGGGAGAGATTATGACCCCTTAAAGATCAATGTATGATAAAGGATGTGGGCAAGATCTTGTTAATATTTATGATACTCTGGAGAACGTCAAGGAAGCTTTGAAATTCAGGGAAGAGAGTAATGAAGCCTGGATTGGTATTGGTGTATTATTGTTACATGTATGGGGATGCAGTAAAAAGTTTTGATTCACATACTGTACAGACAGATCATACCATACATGAGTACAACAGGTTGTCCAAAAGGGAAAACAGAGTGCAGAATATTGTGTAAAGGCACAAAGTGATGGAGTAACTCAGCGGATCAGGCAGCATCTCTGGAGAGCATGTAAAAGGCAACATCTCTGTCTTCTTCATATTCTGATCTCTGTGTATCCCCCTCGATCCTTCTCCACCACCACCAACACCTCCCCACCCTTTCAGAAATGTTTTCACCTTTGACCAAGTCATTATTTGTCAATATATCTTTATGTGAGACAGCAGAATAACGTAGAATGATCACTGGAAATATTATGTGTACAGTACCGAAGGTTTTGCTGTTTGGAGTGAAGGTGAGCAGAGAATTTCACTTTATAAAATGTTTTCATATATTTCAGAATGGTCAGTTTCACCAGATGTGGCAGGAGATATAAACAAATTTAAAGTTTCACATTTTGAATTTGAACAGTGATTTCAAAATTCAATGATCATGACAGTAAGTTTCAAAGTAGTTGTGGAAAGAGATAACGATAGTCAGGAAATTAGGTGACTGAAATGGGGGAAGACCAATTTCAACATAGACTGGGCCTGACAAGCATCACCAGGGTTGCCACTTACAGATAAATCTAAATTCAAGCAGTGGAAGTATTTTAAAAGTAAAACTTTTCTATCTCAAAGAACTTTCTCCAATAGCTTCCCTACCATTGACATAAGGCTCACCGGCCTAAAAGAACCTGGATTATCGCTACTTCTCTTAAACAAAGGAACAATATTGGCCACACTCCAAGCTTCCAGAACCTACAGCATAGGCTGCTCTCCAACCTTCTGGACCAGTTAACGAATTTCCCGACAATGAAGACACATCTGCGTCGAAGACGCACCCTCAATTTAAGTTGCTAAATTTTGAGAAAAGGATGGCGGGACAGGATCAAGGGTTTGGTTTAGTCCAGGGGTCGGCAACATCGCCTGCGTGCCCCGGGACTGGCTTCGGTTCCCAGATCCCTCGCGTCCCCGGAACTGGCTGCAGGTCTCAGGTCGCCTGCCCCGTGACTGGCTGTAGCACCCAGGTCACTCTCTCCCGGGACTAGTAGAGAGAGAGAGAGAGAGAGAGAGAGAGCCGGGGATGGAGCAGCCAGCCTTCTGCCCAGTAGCTACCCGCCAACCACCACCTCCGCCGATTGTGCCTGTGCCGAAGGACACCGTGGCTGGCTGGCGGGCGGGCCAAAAGAAGACGCTGAGGTGGAGACGGGTCCTGCTGTCCCATCCCGGCGGCCGCTCGCAGCCACCCGAGCTACTTCCCTCCCTGGCCACAATGAGGTGGCTCCGCGCCCGAAGCGCCACGGTAGTGGTGAGTGAATGCTGGCAGACTCCCCACGTGCTGTGAAAGGAACTCTCCCCCACCCCAGCGGCACTGTCCTTTTACAGCCGTTTCCCACTTTACAGCCGCTTCCCATCAGCTGCCAGCAATGAGGGATAGACTTGGCAGTACAGCAACATCGTTCTTGATGTCGCTGTACTGAGGGATAGCTTGGCTAACAGCCTAACCTTAGGCCTCCAAGATGCAGGTAAAATGTTGTGAATTTTTTTGGGGTAAAAAAATAGCGACTTCATTATCGGTAAATATGGTAATTAAATTGGGCAGAACAATTACCAATAGAGTTAATTCACATCAGCGTGTGATGTATTTTTGTTTGGGACTTGTCTAAGACGAGTAGGATATGTACCATGAATGGTGGTGTCCTTGGATGCATTGTGGAACAAAGTAACTGGTGCATGAGTTCAAAGATGCCTGCAGATAGCAACACAGGCAGACAGGATGGTGAAGAAGGCACACAGGATGCATGCCAGGGAAGGATTAGGTAGGAACTTCATATGAGGCATGGACAAGGTGAGCTGAAGTGCCTGGTTCTGTGATGTATGACTCTATGACTGCAAAGGAAATATATAGTCTGTACAGTTCATATGGATATTAAAAACTGGCATGGATATGTTGGACCAAATGCATTGTTTCTATACTGTGAATACAATAACCATATAACAACCATATAACAATTACAGCACGGAAACAGGCCCTCTCGGCCCTTCCAGTCCGTGCCGACCATTTGTTTTCCCCTAGTCCCATCTACCTGCACTCAGACCATACCCCTCCATTCCCTTCACGTCCATATACCTATCCACTTTACTTTTAAATGTTAAAATCGATCCTGCCTCCACCACTTCTGCTGGAAGCTCATTCCACACAGCCACCATCCTCTGAGTAAAGAAGTTCCCCCTCACGTTACCCCTAAACTTCTGTCCCTTAATTCTCATGTCATGCCCTCTTGTTTGAATCTTCCCTACCCTCAATGGGAAAAGCTTATCCACATCAACTCTGTCTATCCCTTTCATCATTTTAAAGACCTCAATCAAGTCCCCCCTTAACCTTCTGCGCTCCAAAGAATAAAGACCTAACTTGTTCAAAACATGATAAATAATCAGACAACTGCAAAATGTGTACAAACATTATTCAAAGGACTGATTTGTAATTTATGTAGATTTAATACTATGCAGTGATATTAAAATTGAGATAATGCCACACAATGTTGTAACTAATATTGGAAGATGTCGAATTTCTAACTGGACCTGTCACTATACACATACCTTACCTTCAATCGTTTAACCCATTGATCTTTCCATTTTGCAACCAAACAGCCATCAAAGAGCATCAATCTATGAAAAATCAGGGGAAAAACACTAATTAGACTGTGCACAACATTCAGTGGCAAATAAATATTCGACAATCTCTCTGAATTGGATCTGAATTTCTTTTATTCGCAGAAGAAATGAATACATCATGTGTAATAATGAATTTAAATGTTACCAAACATTTAGATAGAATTGGCCCTTTTCATAAACTGACCATGTTTCAGTGAATCAGGAGAGGGGACGGAAATGAGGAAATTAACAAGAAAGGAGAAATAAGACATGGAGAGTGTCTCAAACATTTTCATGATAATAATTTCTTTTGTTCTTCAGATTTATTCATTGTATCTGCTATCTTGGTTTCATTTACAAATCTCAATGCTACTTCATTTGACCTTGATATGAAGATTATTGATGTTTCAGTAAACATGAAGAACGACACAACAGAATCTTCAGAGATATCATTACCAAGTACCAAGTATCATTACTAAGTTCCAGCATTTAGGAGATATTGTTGTCAATTCTCAGTCATTTTATTTCTCCTCTGTTTCTTCTCTTGTCACCTTTCAACTTACTGCCATTCTGCAATTCAATTTCATAATCACAAAGCTTCCCCAATGCGTGAAATCTTTGCAAAAGCATTCGGGGGATATTGGCTAAAAGTGGGCAAAATGGGACAAGCTTAGATAGGGCATCTGAGTAAGCACGGACGAGTTAAGTTGAAGGGCCTATTTTCTTGCGCTGTGACTTTAAAAGCTCCATTAATGTCTTTGTATGCCACATCTCATTCCACATCTTTCTGCCATATTGCCATCTCTTCAAAGAAAGTCTGTGAAGTTTGAGCTTATTTGTCTGTTCAGAAATACGTCAGATTATGATTATTTTCTCTCTATCTAGTATTTATAAATACATCTGTTAACATTATTATGCTTCTGTGAACATGAACATACTGGTTTACTTTAATGCTCACTGATCTTGACTTGACTTGAGAGAGTAAATGGGGAAAATGAATATCACATTGCCAAGCCATTTTTTTCTCTCAAGTCAAGATCAGTTCATTGTCATACAGTATCAGGTCCGTACAAAGCTTTTCAAAAAGGGGGATGGCATGACAGGATTACAAAAATCTTAATGTGAAATAATGTATACCGCTGTGCACATCACGAGCGTGAAGTCCCATGATGCCCGCTTAAGGGCCCTGGAAGCTCTGGGGGTTTAGATGCTCTCTGATGCATTCTGAACCTTATTTTGGAGCATTTTCGCACCAAATTTATGGCCAATATTTCAGAAATTAACAGGAATCTGAGAGGTAGCTTTTTCGCACAAAGGATGGTGGGTGTATGGAATGAGCTGCCAGAGGAGGTGAGTAAAGCTGGGACTATCCAAATCTTTAAGAGACATTTGGACATGTACATGGATAGGACAGATTTAGATGGATATGGGCCTAACTCATGTGAGTGGGACTAGTGTAGATGGGACATTTTGGTCGGTGTGGGCAAGTTGGGCTTGTTTCCACACTGCATCACTCTATGACTAAAAAGTTAAGAAGAAAAATGCATGTAGATAAGTAGAGCAGATTTGAAAGAGAAGTGAAATGTAAAGGCAGAGTGAAGTTTATGAATTGAAAGGAACATAGGAAAGAAGGGGGGAGGGTGGGCGTGGGCAGATGGGTGAAGGGAAAATAGACACAAAGAGCTGGAGTAACTCAGTTGGTCAGGCAGCATCTGTGCAGAACATGGTATGGGTAACGTTTCACAGAGTGCTGGAGTAATCATTGGGTCAGGCAGCATCTCTAGAGAATATGGATAGGTGACATTTCACAGAGTTCTGGAGTAACTCAGCGGGTCAGGCAGCATATCTGGAGAAAAGGTATAGATTATATTTCGGGTCAAGACCCTTCTTCAGTAATATTTATAATGTGGCATGTATAGTCATTCCTGAATATTACCCAAACCATCGTGAGCTACTTTGTGACGGTGCTTCCCCTCTCCTATAATGTCTCTGCTGCTTTGGGTGATGCAGGACAGGACACGAGCTTTGGGACATGGTGTCAAACTGTTGCAGTTTGTCCCAGCCTGGTAAAAGCCTGGATTGAGTGGATGTGGAGAGGATATTTCCACTAGTGGGAGAGTCTAGGACCAGTGGCCAGAGCCTCAGAATTAAAAGACGTTCCTTTAGGAAGGAGATGAGCAGGAATTTCTTACGTCAGAGGGTGGTGAACTGTGGAATTCATTGCCACAGACAGCTGTGGAGGCCAAGTCAATGAACATTTTTCAGGAGGAAATTGATAGATACTTGATTGATATGGGTGTCAGAAGTAATGGGGAGAAGGCAGGAGAATGGGTTTGAGAGGGAAAGATAGATAGTCATAGAGTGATACAGTGTTGAAACAGGCCCTTCAGCCCAGCATGTCCCATCTGCAATAGTCCCACCTGCCCACGTTTGATCCATGTACCTGTCTAACTGTTTCTTGAACATTGCAATAGTCCCTGCTTCAACTACCTGCTCTGGCAGCTTGTTCTATACACCTACCACCCTTTGTGTGAAAAATATACCCCTCAGATTCCTATTAGATCGTTCCCCATCACCTTAAACTTATGTCCTCTGCTCCTCGATTCACCTATGCTGGGCAAAAGACTCAACCTGATCTATATAAATCATGATTTTATACACCTCTATTAGATCATCCCTCATCCTCCTGTTCTTCATGAAACAGAGTCCCAGCCTACTCAACTTCTCCCAATAGCTCTGGCCCTCTAGTCCTGGCAACATCCTCGTAAATCTTCACTGTACCCTTTCCAGTTAGATGACATCTTTCTTATAACATGGTGCCCAGAACTGAACACAATACTCTAAATGCGGCCTCACCAACTTTTTATGCAACCGCAACATGACCTCCCAACTTCTATACTCAGCCTGACCCGCTGAGTTACTCCAGCACTCTGTGAAACGTCACAGAACAGGGCAAGATTAGCAAGTTTGCTGATGATAGAAAAGTGAGTGGTTTTACAGATAGTGAAGATGGTTGTGAAAGATTGCAGCAGGATCTGGATCAATTGGACTGGTGGGCAGAGGAATGGTTGATGGTTGCACGGTACCTTGAAGGTCGAGTCGCAGGTACATCAGGTGGTCAAAAAGTATTTTGGAACTTTGGCCTTCATCAGTCAGAGTATTGAGTACAGAAATTGGGAGGTCATGTTGCAGTTGTATAAGACGTTGGTGAGACCGCATTTAGAATATTGTGTTCAGTTCTGGGCACAATGTTATAGGAAAGATGTCAAACTGGAAAGAGTACAGTGAAGATTTAAGAGGATGTTGCCAGGTCTAGAGGGTGTGAGCGATAGGGAGAGGTTGAGTAGGTTGTGACTATATTCCATGGAGCCAGGAGGATGAGGGGAAATCTTATAGAGGTGTACAAAATCATTAGAGGAATAGATCGGGTAGATGCACAGAATCTTTTTCCCAGAGTAGGGGAATTGAGGACCATGGTGACAAAAACCTGGCAATGTTCCCGTCAGCTGCAGCAGAGTTGGGGACAGTCTGGTCCCTCCACCCACCCAGAGTCACTGACCGTGCTGCATCAGTACACCCCCACCGACCTCCTCCCCATCCGCGGGCCAGATTAGACCCCTCGCAGGTAGCTTGCCACCCAGGATAAAAAAAGACTCCCCCTCTCGCAACGCAATATTCCACTTCTTACCCAGAGTAGACATCGAGGCAATCTCGGTTGTGTGGAGTTCAAATGGCAGTCTGATCCTGCCCAGGCCCACTGCGCACGCGCGGAGAGACAGCGTCATTAATGTCACTACTGCGTCAGCGGCTTCCCCCAACTGCGCAGGCGCGGATGGTCGCATTTCCCCCCTCCCCCAAAATCATCCAGCGGCCGGAACCAGAATTTCAGGTAAACGCTGATTGCGTTCCAATTTTTTTTTCTCGGGATTTTCTTCTTTCTGGGGAAAAAAGAGGGGTGCGAGTGCACCCAACACACCCCCCCCCCCCCCCCCCCCTTCGGACGGCCATGAGTATGCACAAATATGGTAAGACATCAGTAAAATGAAAAACGCATGCAGCAGCATCACAGGAACATAGATTCATTCAAATACACAAAAACAAATTATACATGAAATTAGACAAATTCTGTAAGTAAAAAGACAGTAGGAAGAAATACTGCAAAACAAAAAGACATTAGTGCAAAACACAATTGGACAATAAAACAGGTCAAGTATAGTGCAAGAAGTGGTCTGTAGTGTTCCATTGTTGTGGTAAAATTAGGATTCAGCGGGCTGGTTCAAGAACCTGATAGTTGATGGAAGGAAGTTGTTCTTGAGCGGCTGGTGTGGGATATCAGACTTCTGTTCCTCCTGCCTGTTGGAAGCAGCAAGAAGCTGGTCGCATGGCTGGATTTAGGGACCCTTGATGATAAATACTGCCTTCGTGAGGCAGTGCATCATGTAGATGCTTTCAAGAGTGGGAAGGGCAGTTTCTATGATGGACCGGGCTGTGCCACCACGCTCAGCAGCCTATTATGTTCCTGTGCAATGGAATTTTCATACCATGGCTTGATTCAACATCATGATACTTTATACTTTATACTTTACATGGTAAATGGTAGGGAATTGAGGAATGCTGTGGAACAGAGGGATCTAGGAATAACTGTGCATAGTTCCCTGAAGGTGGAATCGCATGTAGATAGGGTGGTAAAGAAAGCCTTTGGTGTGCTGGCCTTTATAAATCAGAGCATTGAATATAGGAGTAGGGAAGTAATGTTAAAAGTGTACAAGGTATTGGTAAGACCAATTCTGGAGTATGGTGTACAATTTTGGTCGCCTAGTTATAGGAAGGATGTCAACAAAATAGAGAGAGTACAGAGGAGATTTACTAGAATGTTGCCAAGGTTCCAGCAACTATGTTACAGAGAAAGGTTGAACAAGTTAGGTCTTTATTCTTTGGAGCGCAGAAGGTTAAGGGGGGACTTGATTGAGGTCTTTAAAATGATGAAATGGATAGACAGAGTTGACGTGGATAAGCTTTTCCCATTAAGGGTTAGGGAAGATTCAAACAAGAGGGCATGACATGCGAATTAAGGGACGGAAGTTTAGGGGTAACGTGAGGGGGAACCTCTTTACTCAGAGGGTGGTGGCTGTGTGGAATGAGCTTCCAGCAGAAGTGGTGGAGGCAGGATCGATTTTAACATTTAAAAGTAAAGTGGATAGGTATATGGACGTGAAGGGAATGGAGGGGTATGGTCTGAGTGCAGGTAGATGGGACTAGGGGAAAACAAATGGTCGGCACGGACTGGAAGGGCCGAGAGGGCCTGTTTCCGTGCTGTAATTGTTATATGGTTATATGGTTATATGGTTATACTGTAGATATACAGAAGTTTGTTAGTATTTGATGATATGCTGAATCTCTTTCAAGTTCTGAAAGAGTGGTGACACATGCACCTTCATTATTACATGTATGTTAGGGCACAGGACTGATCATGTGCGAGATTAACACCTATTAATTCAAAACTTTAACTCTCCACTGCCAAACGACTGGTGTAGGAACTGGTGCATTGTCTCCCAACTTGCCCTTTCTGAAGTAGAAACATAGAAACATAGAAACATAGAAATTAGGTGCAGGAGTAGGCCATTCAGCCCTTCGAGCCTGCACCGCCATTCAATATGATCATGGCTGATCATCCAACTCAGTATCCCGTACCTGCCTTCTCTCCATACCCTCTGATCCCCTTAGCCACAAGGGCCACATCCAACTCACTCTTAAATATAGCCAATGAACTGGCCTCAACTACCCTCTGTGGCAGAGAGTTCCAGAGACTCACCACTCTCTGTGTGAAGAAAGTCTTTCTCATCTCGGTCTTAAAGGATTTCCCCCTTATCCTTAAGTAAACAATTAGTTCCTTGATGTTGAGCAAAAGGTTGTAATGCCACTCAACCAGGTGTTCTATGTTTCTCCTGTATGCTGCTTCATCACCACTTATAATTTGCTCAACAGCAAATAGTATCATTTACGTGGATGTTGCCAGGACTAAAGGGTCTGAGCTATAGGGAGAGGTTAAGTAGGCTGGGGCTCTATTCCTTGGAGCGCAAGGATGAGGGGTGATCTTATAGATGTGTAGAAAATCATGAGAGGAATAGATCGGGTAGATGCACAGAGTTTCTTGCCCTGAGTAGGTGAATTAAGGACAAGAGGACATAGGTTTAAGGTGAAGGGGATAAGATTTAAAGGAATCTGAGGGGTAACTTTTTCACAAAGAGGGTGGTGTGACTACAGAACAAGCTGCCAGAGGATGTAATTGAGGCTGGGACTATCCCAATGTTTAAGAAACAGTTAGACAAGTACATGGACAGGAGAGTTTGGAGGGATATGGACCAAACACGGGCACATGGGACTAGTGTAGCTGGGACATGTTGGCCAGTGTGGGCAAATTGGGCCAAAGGGTCTGTTTCCACACTAACATTCAATGACTCCATCACATATGACTCGTTGGCAAATCTATAGATGGTATTGGATCTGTATTTAGCCACAAAGTCATGGATGCAAAGAGAGTATCAAGCAGGGGCCTGAGCACTCAGCCTTGAGGTACACCTGTGTTGATGGTCAATGTGGAGGTGATGTTACTGATCAGCACAGGAAGACAAGGATCTAGTCGCAAAGAGGTACAGAGATTAACAATAAATGCAATATATTCTTGGATTGAAATTTCACATTACCTCAAGGGAAAATAAATAATTCCACAAGCACCTGAAGGTCAATGTCCAACAGAAAACTGTGACCTTAAAAACAGTTGGTAGGATGAATATGTGAGATGCAGAAACTGCAAATAGCCACAGAATGGGTGATTTCTTCAGAATTCTAAATACAAAAAGGGGCCAAACCCTCTGAGCGTCAAGAATGGAGAGCTTATAAAGGGCCATTTAATGCCTTTCATATGGAAAACCTTGTAGAAATCCTTAATCACACTCTGCCCTTAGCGCTAATGTTTTTTAATACAGCCTAAGGAAAACAATCTTGTCCAGCTTCATTGTGGTCTTGCTGGACAAGGTGGCATAAACACTCCATCAATTGAAAAATAACAATGGCTTGGGAATAGTTGGCATCCGTGCGCAATTATAAAACTTGTGTGAGCAGGTTTGTCACGGGTCGGATGTGGAACAAGGATTGATGGGGTTTGGGAGTGGGACCGGCAGTGAAGGACAGGTCATAGAGTCAGAGGTTTTCAGCACAGAAGCAGGTTCTTTGGCACATCACATCCATGCCGACCACTGAGCACCCATCTGCACTAATCCCATCTCGTTGTTCATTCATGCCAAAGAGATTTAAGTATTCATCTAGAGACTTCTTAAATGCTATCAGTGAACCAGCTTTCACTACTCTCTCAGGCAGCGTATTCCATGTATTCACTACCATCTGAATGAAAAGGTCTCCCTCATCACGCTTCTGAATCTCTTCCCCCTTATTCTAAAGCTGGAGCTGCCGTCTGTGAGGGAGCCCCAGTTCGCAACGGAGTTGGAGCTGCCATCTGCAAGGGATTCCTCGTTCCAGTGCAAGTTCGCAGAAACAGTAGGTACAGTAAGTGCAGTATCTGGAAACTACGGGAAGGCATCTATTGTGTCCGGATACGTGGCCAACGGGCAGGACCAGGTCAGACTGTGGTGCAGGGGATTTCAACCCCCTCTCCCTACCATCCTCCTGGCCAATGTACAGTCCCTTGAAAATAAAGTGGAGGACTTAAAAGCAAGACTGCTTTACCAAAGTGAGCTGAAAAAATGCTCTGTGTTCCGTTTCACAGAGACATGGCTCACCCCCAGCTCCCCAGACTCAGCGGTCCAGCCTGAAGGGTTCTCCATCCACCGTATGGAACATACACTGGCATCTGGGAAAGGGAGAGGAGGGGGGGGGGCGTCGGCCTCATGGTCAACTCTGCGTGGTGCTCAGACGTAGCAGTCTTATCTAACTCCTGCTCTCCACACCTGGAACACATGGCTATGAAGTGCTGTCCCTTCTAACTACCGAGGGAATTCACCTCCATCATCCTGACCGCGGTCTACATCCCTCCCCAGGCAGATGTCCAACTGGCACTGGGAGAGCTGCACGCACCAGACGGCTCACCCCGAGGTATTTACCATCATAGCCGGGGATTTCAACAAAGCCAACATTAAGAAATCGCTCCCTAACTTCCACCAACATGTCTCCTGCAGTACCAGTGGACCAAACACCCTTGACCACTGCTGCACGACCATCAAGGATGCCTATCGCTCTATCCCTCGCCCTCACTTCGGTAAATCCGACCATACTGATCCAACCAGAAGCCTTGGATGAACCATGTGATCCGCGTTCTTCTGAAGACCAGATCCCGGGCAGTTAGGTCTGGAGATACAGATGTCTACAAGAAGTCCAGATACGACCTTGGTAAGGCCATCAAAAAGGCCAAAAGGCACTTCTGCTCCAAGCTGGAGGATGAGACGGATGTTCGGCAACTGTGGCGGGGCTTGAATGCAATCACCTCCTACAAGGCAAAATCAGGAAGCAGCTCAAATGTCAGCGAAGCATCACTCCCTGATGAGCTCAATGCGTTTTAAGCACACTTTGATAGGGAGAACACTGATGTGCCTTCCCGAGCCCCCATTCGCCTTGATGGTATTTCGGTCACAGTCACAGAGACCGATGTCGGAAGATCCTTCAGAGGGCTCGGACCTGATGGTGTACCCGGGTGTGTTTTAGAAACCTGTGCGGCCAACTGGCTGGAGTTTCTACGGACATTTTCAACCTCTCACTTCTGAAGTCTGAGGTTCCCACCTGCTTTAAAAGGGCATCAATAATACCGGTGCCCAAGAAGAGCAAGGTGACATGCCTCAATGACTATCGACCAGTGACATTAACGTCTGTGGTGATGAATTGCTTTGAGAGGCTGATCATGGCGCAAATCAACTCATACTTCGACAAAAACCTCGACCCACTGCAGTTCGCTTACCGCCACAACAGATCAACGGTGGATGCGATCTCACTGGCTCTCCACTCCGCTCCGGACCACTTGAACAACAAAAACTCATATGTCAGGCTGTTATTCATTGACTATAGCTGGGCATTTAATACCTTCATCCCCTCCATGCTGGTTACCAAGCTCTCAGATCTGGGTCTCTGACATCCCTCTGCAATTGGATCTTCGACTTCCTCATTCACAGACCACTGTCTGTCCGTAATGGTGGAAATGTGTCATCCTCGATAACAATCAGCACGGGAGCACCTTTAGCCTGTGTGCTCAGCCCCCTGCTTTACTCACTCTATACTCATCACTGCGTAGCCAGACATAATACAAATTCCATCATCAAGTTCACCGATTACCCCACTGTTGTGGGGCGTGTCACTGATGGGGACGAGTCAGAGTATAGGAGAGAGATCGACCGATTGACCAAATGGTGCCAGCACAATAACCTGGCTCTCAACACGAGCAAAACCAAGGAACTGATTGTGGACTTTGGAAGGGGTAGGATGGGGACCCACAGTCCAGTTTATATCAACGGGTTGATGGTGGAAAGGGTCAAGAACTTCAAATTCCTGGGCATGCATATTTCCGAAGATCTCTCCTGGTCCCAGAACACTGATGCAATTATTTAAAAAAGCACCTCAGCGCCTCTACTTCCTGAGAAGATTATGGAGAGTCGGTATGTCAAGGACGGCACTCTCGAACTTCTAAAGGTGCACAGCAGAGAGCATGCTGACCGGTTGCATCGTGGCTTCATTCGGCAACTTGAGCGTCCAGGAGCGGAAAAGGCTGCAAAAAGTTGTAAACACTGCCCAGTCCATCATCGGCTCTGACCTCCCTACCATCGAGGGGATCTATTGCAGTCGCTGCCTCAACAAGGCTGCCAACATCATCAAGGACCCACACCATCCTGGCCACACACTCATCTCTCCTCTGCCATCAGGTAGAAGGTACAGGAGCCTGAAATCTGCAACATCCAAGTTCAGGAACAGCTTCTTCCCCACAGCCATCAGACTATTAAACAGAACTCCTATTGCACTTTATCTGTTCATTTATCTGTATATATAACTTCGGAGTCATGTGAGTGACTTTGTGAAGACCCCGCCAGCACGCATGCGCGAAATATCGTCGCTCGCATTTGCAGTCGACAGCTGGGGGGGGGGGGGGGGGGGGGGGGGGGGGGGGGGGGGGGGGGAGTGTGCTCCTCTGCCGGCAGCTTCAAAAAGGCCCCCAGGTAAGTTTTTACTAACCTTGAGTTGGTTAGTTTCTGCATTTGTTTGTTCACTTACAGAGACAATGGAACAGAGGACTAAAACGAAGGCTGCATCGAAGCATGCCTCCAAGGACCGCGGGACTTCGGATAGAAGTCAGCGGCCGATATCCCCGGAGCTGTCTGCTAGACCGGCAGCACCCGTACCACGGGCCGGGAAAAAAGCGCGGAAGTCGGGGAGCCCCGCTCAGTCGGCAGGACCCGACTCTCCACCACAGCAGGCCAGGGAGCCGCACACTGGCAGGAGGACCGCGCGGGAGCAGGGTAGGCAAGACCCTGACTCCCTACCGCTTCAACCCGAACAGCACCGGGCCAGCGGTAAAAAGGTGCGGAAATCAGTGCCTGTTTCTACGGCACACTCCATCTCCCCACCGTTACAGTTCACCAGAGGGCGGACCAGTGGGAAAACCGCACCGAAGTCGAGTAGCCCCGCCGCAGTGGCCGGCACCGACTCACCACCGCTTCAGTCTGCCAGATCGCGGATCAGTGGTAGAATACATAAGTCGAGTAGCCCCGCAGGAGCGGCTGGCACCAACTTTGCGTCGCATCGGTCCCGTACTTCCGGGACTGGCGGCAAGCCCGCGCGGATGTCGTGTTGCCGCGCTGGAGCGGCTGGCACCGACTCATCACTGTCGCAGTCGCAACAGACAGGCGGAAATACCAACAGGAGGTTGTGTAGCTCCGCAGGAGCGGCTGGCACCACTACTCCACCGCTTCAGTCCGGAGACCGCGGACAAGCGGCAAATCCGCGCGGGAGTCGTGTAGCCCCGTAGGAGCGGCAGGCACCGACTACCTACCTAGGTTCCTTAGACATCAACTTGACGAGGTGCGGACTGATGGTAGAAGCCCCAATTGTTCATCAGAACTTGGGGAAGTCGACTTGCCGTCCGCAGATAGCGGTGATGGTCACATAGCTCGTATGGAGCGAATGGTGGAGCAGCTGCTCGAAAGGGACCTTCTCCATCAAGAGCGTGTGTCTATAGGATCCAGAAGACACACAGCAGAACTGCCAAACATCTCTCCCTCTTCAATAGGGAGTGCCAGAAGTCAGGCATTAGCTGACTTTGAAGAGGGGTTGGTGCAAGAACCTGTGTTGCAAGAGATGCCTGAAGAGGAACTTCTGGAAGTAGTGTCGAAGTTCACCCAACCAGCACAATCAGGGCAACCTCTTCAGCCTAGGCTAGCGGCCAGTATCAATTGTTTAACTACACACCAGCTGCAGGAACAGGTGATCACGGAGACTACCAACAAATACAAAGCTCCGGAAAATTGTGTTGCTCAATGTCCCTACCGTCAACACACCCATCTGGGGTAACATCAGTCCTGGGATCAGGGCCCAGGAATTAAAAATACAAAAAATTATTGACCTCACTTACTGAAATTATTTACCTCAGGCATTACTGCATTTGCCAGGACCATAGACAGGACGGACATGACGGAAGAGCAGCCGGATGCATTCGCTTTGCTATGCAATACACAGTATGAGATAAACTGCTTTCGTAAGAGCTCCATCCGTCCAACATTAAACCCTAAATTCGCGGGTTTGTGCAAAGCCAATGTTACGTCGCCACCGAGACAATTGTTCGGTGATGACCTGCCAAAACAGGTAAAAGACTTGGACGAGGAAGCAAAAGCGGTCGGGTTGATGAAACCACCATCTTCGAGCAGACCACCGGCGTATCATAGACAGCATCCTTATGCAACATCAAACAGGCCTCGGGTTCAACCCGACAGGGCAACTAGAACCAACCCTAAGGTCGCGCCCTATCAACAAAAGCCTTTTTTAGGACAGGGCCCACAGCGACCAGCCTGGAAGATGCGCCAACCCCACATCCCAGCAACACAACGAACCAAGAAAGGCCAGAACATCAAGCCCAACCGGTAACCATGGAGGTAAGGGGATCTGGTTCTCTTGGGCGTGCTGCATGTATAACCTCACATGCAGGAGGGAGATTACGTACATCTGGGATTCATGGGGTTCTATAACTTCTGACACTTTTATATTACAAAGTATTCAGGGTTATGAAATTGAATTCATAAATGGACACCTTCCCCCAGCTCAGCATGTACCTAACCAGAAATGTTCACTTTCTCACAAAGAAAAAGTGGAAGGACATGCAGAACTATTAAGGTTATACACCAAGGGGGTTATAGAAAAAATGACACATGAACCTCTTGAGTTTGTATCTAACATCTTTACTAAAACCAAAAAAAATGATGGATGTCGTATCATAATTGATTTAACCCACTTGAATACCTTTGTGCAATATACCCATTTCAAGATGGAAACATTTGAAACGGCTAAGCAATTGATTTGCAGAGGGTGCTTCATGGCCTGCATCGACCTATTCAGTACCTATACGGGAACATCACCGTAAATACTTAAAATTTGTCTGGATGGGGCAACTATGGCAATACAAAGCCCTACCTAATGGGCTTACAACAGCCCCTAGGTTATTTACCAAAATACTAAAACCAGTATTGGCGTCTCTAAGAAGACAAAACCACGTGGTCATGGCATATCTAGATGACATTTTAATTGTGGGAAAAACTTTGGAATTAGCTAAATTAGCAGTAACAGCTACCAAATCATTATTCGAAAAACTAGGGTTTGTCATCCATCCAGACAAATCTAAGTTCAACCCCTCTGTGATTATGGACTATCTGGGATTCACAATTAACACCAATCATATGATTGTCACTGTCCCAGGGAACAAAGCAACAGACATAATAAAGGCATGTAACAGCCTTGCTTGCGCCAGGAAACCGACTATTAGACATGCCCACATTTCCAGCTGCACAATTTGGCCCGTTACACTATCAAAACTTGCAAAGAGCAAAAATCTCAGCATTAAAAGCAAATGCTGGACATTTTGACAGACCTATGCAGCTGCAAAACAAGGCAAAAATTGAGCTACAATGGTGGATTAGCAATGTTCATGATTGTTTTAATCCCATCATTATATCAAACCCATCAGTCGTGTTACAAACCGGCGCAAGCGCCCAGGGCTGGGGAGCTACCGACACCACTTCCAGTAGTGGCGGCAGATGGGATTTGCACGAGTCTACTCTTCAATCACAAGGTATAAACTTTGGAAATGCTGGGAGCATTTCACGGGCTGCGGGCTTACTGCACAAATTTGCATCATACGCATGTCTGTCTTCAAATAGATAATACCACAGTGGTGGCGTATTTAAACTATTTGGGTGGTATCAAGTCAATATCTTGTGATGAATTGGCAAACTTAATTTGGCTCTGGTGTATTGAAAGAAATATTTGGATATCAGCTACATATCCTTCCGGGTAAGCTCAATACAGTGGCGGACACCAGGTCACGAGTATTTAATGACAACATCAAGTGGATGTTGAACCCCCAAATATTTGCTAAAATTATAGCCAAATATGGAACACCGGATATCGACCTCTTTGCGTCCAGGTTGAACCATCAGATACCAACATATGTCTCTTGGGAACCAGATTCTGGGGCAGTGGCAATGGACGCGTTCTCGCTACATTGGGGGAAATTGTTTTTCTATGCATTTCCCCCATTCTGCCTCATCAGTCGGGTATTGCAGAAAATTCAACTAGATTCTGCATCATACTGATAATACCCGACTGGCCCACACAACCATGGTACCCGGTGGTCCTCAACATGATAAAAGAACCATGGGTACAGTTTGCTAAAGGCCCGAATTTGGTGACCAATCCCATAACAGGGGAAAATCATCCGTGCCATGGTCTGAACCTGTTGGCTTGCAGGTTCTGAAGAGGCCACTACTGGAATTCGGGCTGTCAACAAGAACCATGGACATCATCACAGCATCGTGCAGAGTCCACAAGAAAGCAGTACCTCACCCACATAAGGAAATGGGAGGCCTTCTGTAGTCGGACCAAGACCACCTACAACTCTGTTACGATCACCAATGTGCTGGAATTCCTCGCGGGCCTTCATTATAATGAGGGCCTCAGTTACAGTGCCATAAACAGTGCCAGGAATGCACTGTCATCCTATCTCAATATTGTAGTGGGATCTCACCAGCTGGTATTTAAACTCACGAGGGGTATATTCAATTCCTACACTCCCCGACCACGATTTAATATTACCCGGGATATTGGGGTTGTGTTGTCCCCACTCAGGAGCTGGTCGCCTATGTTGGATCTACCACTGGACAAAATCACCTTCAAAGTGGTGATGTTAATGGCACTGACCACAGCACAACGGGTCCAGACCCTACATAAACTAAAACTGGATAAAATGGTCTCGACCCCCAATAAAGTGACTTTCTTTATAGATGAGTTACTTAAACAACACAGGCCTGGATCTACAGGTCTGAAATTGGAATTCCTAGCATACCCCGTTGATGTACGACTCTGTACAGCCACCTATCTCTGACATTATATCAATGTCGCACACAACATCAGGAAAATGGAGACAGGTCTGTTTATCAGCTATAAAAACCCACATCACAGGGTGACGGTGCAGACTATCTCCAGGTGGCTCAGGATGGTATTGGGTGCAGCAGGTATAGACACTAACATTTTTAAATCTCATTCTACCAAGACTGCATCCACATCAGCGGTGAGGACCATGGAGGTACCCAAGGATCATGTCCTCGCAACAGCGGGCTGGGCCAGTGAAAGTACATTTCAGCATGTTTATAACAAACCTGTAGCCGATCCCGCTACATTTGCGGATTCAGTTTTAAGTGCTGTTCCCTAAACGTTTGTCCCCAAATTCAGGGGGTTTTTGTTTGTATTAATAAATACGTTGTTATTTTTCAGCTTGTTCAAGTCTGAAATACGTTAACATACTTCCTCCATCAGTAATTACGGCAGTGTGTGAGTATGGACGTGTTCCAGGGCATGAAATCACAGAGCTTTGAAATCTTCATGAAGTCACTCACGTGACTCCGAAGTAAAATAGTAAGATTAAACGAGAACTTACCAGTTTGAAGTTTGATCCTTATTTTATGAGGAGTTACGATGAGGGATTTCGTGCCCTCCGCTCCCAACCCTCTATCATAAGGTCAACTGGTATATTAGTGTCCCTTAATCTTACTATCTTTAGTCATTGCTGTTATCTGTGATTCCACACCGCTGCTTTGAAGAATGTCCCGCATGCGTGCTGGCGGGGTCTTCACGAAATCCCTCATCGTAACTCCTCATAAAATAAGGATCAAACTTCAAATTGGTAAGTTCTCATTTCATCTTACAATTCTATGGTATATGGACACACTGATCTATGCTGTATTTATGCCTACAATATTCTGTTGTGCTGTAGCAAGCAAGAATGTCATTGTCCTATCTGGAACACATGACAATAAACTCTCGTGACTTGACTGAGATATATAACCAAATAACCATATGACAATTACAGCATGGAAACAGGCCCTCTCAGCCCTTGCAGTCCGTGCTGACCATTTGTTTTCCCCTAGTCCCATCTACCTGCACTCAGACCATACCCCTCCATTCCCTTCCCGTCCATATACCTATCCACTTTACTTTTAAATGTTAAAATCGATCCTGCCTCCACCACTTCTGCTGGAAGCTCATTCCACACAGCCACCACCCTCTGAGTAAAGAGGTTCCCCCTCACGTTACCCCTAAACTTCCGTCCCTTAATTCGCATGTCATGCCCTCTTGTTTGAATCTTCCCTACCCTTAATGGGAAAAGCTTATCCACGTCAACTCTGTCTATCCATTTCATCATTTTAAAGACCTCAATCAAGTCCCCCCTTAACCTTCTGCGCTCCAAAGAATAAAGACCTAACTTGTTCAACCTGTAACATAGTTGCTGGATCCCAGGCAACATTCTAGTAAATCTCCTCTGTACTCTCTCTATTTTGTTGACATCCTTCCTATAATTAGGGGACCAAAATTGTACACCATACTCCAGAATTGGTCTCACCAATGCCTTGTGCAATTTTAACATTACTTCCCTGCTCCTAAATTCAATGCTCTGATTTATAAAGGCTTTCTTTACCACCCCATCTACATGCGATTCCACCTTCAGGGAACTATGCACAGTTATTCCTAGATCTCTCTGTTCCACAACATTCCTCAATTCCCTACCATTTACCATGTACGTCCTATATTGATTTGTCCTGCCAAGATGTCAGCATTTAACTCCATCTGCCATCTTTCAGCCCACTTTTCCATATGGCCCAAATCTCTATGTAGACTTTGAAAATCTACTTCATTATCCACAACACCACCTATCTTAGTATCATCTGCATACTTACTTATATAATTTTCCACCCCATCATCCAGATCATTGATGTACATGACAAACAACAGTGGACCCAACACAGATCCCTGAGGCACCCCACTGGTCACCGGCTTCCAACCTGACAAACAGCCATCCACCATTACTCTCTGACATCTCCCATTCAGCCACTGTTGAATCCATCTTGCTACTCCGCCATTAACACCCAAAGATTGAACCTTCTTAACCAACCCTCCATGGGGAACCTTGTCAAAGGCCTTACTGAAATCCATATAGACAACATCCACTGCTTTACCCTCATCAATTTCCCTAGTAACCGCTTCAAAAAATTCAAGAAGGTTTGTCAAACATGACCTTGATGTCCTCTTGTTTTGCTCCTTCTGATATTGGGAATAGTTTCCTGTAATCTACCCTATTTATACTCCTAATAATTTTATATATATCTCAGTCATGTCCCCTCTCAATCTCCTCCTCGCCACGGAAAACTGACCCAGCCTCTCCACAACTGAAATCTTCATCCCAGGCCACATCTTGGTGAATCTTCTCTGCATCCTCTCTAGCACCATCACATTCGTCCGCCAATGTGGTGTCCGGAAATCACACAGTACTACAGTTGAACCGAAGCAAAGTTTTATAAAATTGAGGTACACCTGTTTTTGTATTCAATGCCCTAACAAATGAAGACCAGATCCCATATGCCTTTGTAACCACATTATTTACCTTTGCTTTCACTTTCAAAGATCTCTGTAAGTGTATACCAAGGTCCCTGTGTGCATCCCTAAAACTCTATTGTTCGTGGTATACATACTTACAATTCATTCTCCCAAAATGCTTTGCCTGGATTTGATGTCATCTCCCATTTATCAGCCAATTTCACCAACATATCTATATCACTAGCACAAGACTATCCTCCACATTATCCACAACTCCACCAATTTTCATGTTAACGGCAAACGTGAGTCCTGGCACATTCATAGGTCAAGTCCTGGCAACATCCTCATAAATATTTTCTGTACTTCTAGCTTAATGAATGAATGAATAGGTTTATTGACCAAGTATTCACATACAAGGAATTTGCCTTGTTGCTCCGCCCACAAGTGACAACATGACATACAGTGACAGTTAAGAATGATACATAAAATATTAAACTGTAGCAGTGCCTGCTGGCGCACGCAGGTATCGAACCCGGTGTTCGGAAGGCGCGATCACGTGACTCAAGAGGGGCTGCTGTTTTTTTTTGAGTAATATAATCTATGTAAAATTTTTAAATTGAATTGAATTATGTCTTACATTAATCGAACATTTGTGTATATATATCAAATACTTTTCCCATGTTTCCTTCTTAATTTTTTCATTAATTCTCGTTCCCACTCTTCTCTAAGTGTCTCTGTCGATGGTAAATTTATATTTAAAATACTATTATATAAATATGATATTAATTTCTGTGAGTCAGCCTTAATGTTCATTGCTTCTTCCAATGGCTCTGAAGTTATGTTTTGATATCTTTGTATGTATTTCTTCATGAAGTCACAGATCTGATGATATTTAAAATATTGGTTATTTTTCAGTTAAAATTTTAATTGTAATTGTTGGAATGATAACAGATTTCCCATTTCATACATATCACCAATCTTTTTAATGCCCATTTTTTCCCATTGATTATATGTTTTATCAATCAGAGATGGTTTAAATGAAGGATTATTCACTATTGGCATTAACAATGATAGGTTTCTTAATTTTAAGGTAGAACTGTCCAACCAGTAAATTATATTCTTAATATGCACTGCCCAATAATAATACAAAAAGTTCGGAAGTGATAATCCCCCAATGTCTTTTGGTTTGCACAAATGTTTTCTTTGGATTCTATGTGATCTATAATCCCCGATAAAATTGGTAATATTAGAGTCTATTTTTTTAAAGAAGTTTTTTGGTATATATAATGATTAAACCTGATTAAAATAGGTATAATATTTGTGGAAAAAGATCATTTTTATAGCATTTATTCTGCCTATTAATGATAATGGAAGTGTTTTCCAGAATTTAATTGACATGTTGAGTTTATTTAATAAAGGCATACAATTAGCATTAAATAATGCTTTGTATTTTCTAGTAATTTGAATACCCAAATACTTAAATTTTTCTGTTACAATTTTAAAGGGGAATTTTAATAGGTGTGTAGATTCTTGAGGTTTTAACGTCATGATTTCACTTTTATTCCAATTTATTCTGTATCCAGAAAAAGAACCGAATTGCTCTATTAAATGTAATAAGTTTGGTATACTCGTTTGTGAGTTTGTAATATATAAAAGTATAATGTCTGCATATAATTAAATTTTATTATTTGAGTCCCTAGTATTATATCCCTGAATATTCGGATGACTTCTTATACTTTCAGCCAGGGGCTCTATCATAAGGGCGAATAGCAGAGGTGATAAAGCACATCCCTGCCTATTGCCCCTCGATAAATGAAATTTTGGAGATAACATATTATAGGTTAATATTCTTGCTGTCAGTTTATCATATAGTAATTTTACCCATTCAATAAAATTCTCTCGCATATTAATTTTTTTCAATACTTTATATAAATACTGCCACTCTACCTGATCAAATGCTTTCTCTGCATCCAGAGAAACAATTGATATGTCTTCTTCCTCCGTTTTATGTGAGTACATTATATTAAACAGACGTCTCAAATTATTAAATGAATGTCTTTTGGGTATAAACCCCATTTGATCAGGAGTTATCAATTTACTAATATATTTACTCAATCTTCTTGCTAAGGTCTTTGCTAAAATTTTCTGATCTGTATTTAAAAGTGATATAGTTCTATATGAGCCCGGTTCATCTAAATCTTTATCTTTTTTTGGTATAAGCGTAATAGTTGATTCAGCTAATGTTTCTGGTAATTTATTTTCTTTAAAGGCATGAGTATATAAATTAAGTAAGTGTGGAGCCGTTATTTCGTGAAATCTTTTATAAAATTTATTACTAAAACCATCTGGTCCAGGCGTCTTACCATTTTTCAACGATCTTATTGTTTCACCTATTTCTTCAAGTGTAATCTGAGCTCCTAATTCCTCTTGTTCCGAAAGGTCAAGTTTTGGAAGATTACAGTTATCTAAAAAATATATAATTTTACTATCTTCTATTTTAGTTTTAGATGTATACAAATTTTGATAAAATTGAGCAAATCTATTGTTAATATCCTTAGGTAATGTTAGTAATTCACCTTTCTCTGATTTAATTTTAGTGATAGTATTTTCCTTTTCTTGTTTTTTCAATTGACGAGCTAAGAGTTTATGTGGCTTGTCACCAAATTCTAAATGTTCCTGTTTTGTGATTTGGAATAATCTTATTACTCTTGCCTTTAAAATTTGATTAAGTTTAAATTTCAGTAGTATTATCTTATTATGTTAATATGTAGTTGGATCTTTGGCATTATCTAACTCTAATTGTCTAATTTCTTGTTCTAGCATCTGTTGTTCGGTCTTATTCTTTTTATTTTGAAAAATTTGATATGAGATTATAACTCCTCTGATAAATGCCTTGAAAGTTTCCCATAGTAAAGAAGGTGAAATACCTGGTGTTTCATTTGTCTTTAAAAAAAAAGTGATTTGTTGTTTTAAATATTTATAACCTTGTGGGTTATTTAGAATTTGTGTGTTAAACCTCCAAAAAGATTTTTTACCCGGCATTCCCTCAAATTTTAATAGAAAAGTCAACGGAGAATGATCGGAAATAATACTGGTGTGATATGAAGGATTAGTTGTGTATGGAATTCATTTTGTATCCACTAAAAAATAATCAATTCGTGAATAAGGTTTATGTACCGATGAGTAAAACAAATATTCCCTTCCAGTTGGATTAGCAGTTCTCCATACATCTATCATATTAGTATTTTTTTATATATGTATTTAGAAGTTCACTAGTCTTAGATTTTAAGTTACCCCTCCTTTGTTTTACTGATTTGTCTTAATATATATCTAAAATGCAATTAAAGTCCCCCCCCTATTATTACATTTTGGTAATTAAACTCTGATATTATATCTATAAAATTTGGAGCGTAAATATTTATCATAGTCAGTGGAGTTGAATAAATTTCTCCCAAAACTATTATATACCTTCCCTTTTTACCCGAAATAGTATTCTTTAATTTAAATGGTATACCTTTCCGAATAATAATAGCCGTACCTCTAGCTTTAGAAGTAAATGAAGAATAGTATGTTTGACCTATCCAGTTTGCCTTCAATCTCATCTGTGTTTGTTGTTTCATGTGTGTTTCCTGTAAATACATGATGTCAGAATTTAATGATTTTAAATTGGGCAAAAATCTTAACCCCTCTTAATTGGTTCATTGGCACCCCTTAATGCAGATTCCTCTATCGTCTTGCATTATATATCAGTTTATTGTTTTTGACTCAGATGGTGCAACCAAATACCTCAGAACTGGGTGCCGGGTGGACGTCTCGAACTTTTAAATTTATATTACATCTCCCTCCTGTGTAATACCTTAATAAGAAAAAAAAGAACAAATATGATGTGATGTTAATTTTTAAAAAAATTAAACAAATAAGAATCTTGATAGTGAATTTAAAAAAAAGTGATGTTAAGGTATCTAAGAGAAGATACCTTAAAAACGTGAAGCCACCTAAGGTGGCAAAAAATTTATGGACTTCTGTTGATGTTGTGATACATTGAGCTCCGTCCCCTTAACAGAGTCTCATAAAAGGCTGTGAACTGTTTCATATACCAGAGCAATTGAAAACAGAAAAAATTCAGAAAAAGAGGGGAAAAATAAAACAAAAAATAAAACACAACTTATGTTCAGTTCTATAAATATATATGCCTTTCCAATTTATCTAACCTTAATCTATTCTGAACATTACCATATATATCCACCCAAAAGTATTACATTATATCCCATTCGTTAATACAAGCAGGTTCCAAGGGGTTAAACAAAACCATGCAGCTGGAATCCGTAATATCTCATTTCATGTCCCTCATTAATTCCCTCATTAATTCTGTATCTTCCACGTCCTTTTGTTTATCTTCAAGTTTTCTTTTCAAGGTGAAACATGGAATGTACGCTCAAAAACACATTCCAGACAGATAAGCATATCTGGCAACTGTCTGGAAAAGTTCCGCCATCTTAATTAGAGCAAGATCTTGTATTAAAAAGTTTAATACTCTTCATCCTCTATTTCCTTTACGATATCTTATGCGTACTTAAAAACCATTTCAGGGTCCATGAATGAGCGTTCAGTAGCCTTATAATTAATTTTCATTTTTGCAGGGTAAATAACCCCATAATCTCACTTGGGATATACCTTTCAGAATGTTTCTTGTCTTTGTAAACAAGATCCTTTTTTGGACGCCTTCACGGGGATAATCACGGAAAAGTCTAATATTATCCCCAAGATATGTAAGATTGTCCCCGTGAACAATTTTATTCAGCATATTTTCCAGTGCAGAAATGTCGAGGAATTTCACAATTATCTGTCTCGGGGGAGCATTTATCCCTTTTGGAAAGCGTCCAACCCAGTGAGCAACATCAATTCTTGGATTTTCCGGCAGTTTAAAAACTTCTTTAAGTAAATCAGCAACAAAAGTACGTGTATGAGATCCACATCCCTCTCGTCCTTCTTTAACTCCTTCTCGATCTCACCTCCAAGTCCAAACACTTATCAGTCATTTTAACAAGTTGCTCCCCCTCAGATTTTTGTGCCTTTTTCAGATTCAATATTTCCAAAGACATCTCTTTCATTTGGCCCGCCATTTCTTCCATCAACTTATCAGACTTTTTCATATCCTCTCACATCTTATCAAACTTCTTATTATAGTCTTTTTCCATTCTGGCACAATCTCCTGTTAATTTTTTATCAAGCTCTTTAAACTGTTTCTTCAGCTCCTTTAACTCACCACAAGCAGAATAATTTTTTTTAGAAAGATTACTCTCCATTCTCTCCAATGTTGTACTCATGTCTGCTAGCATTTGCTTCACCTCCTTCTCCTTTATCTCCTTTTGTAGCCATTTCAGACACAAGTCCTTGTGAGTAAGACTCTTCTTCTGAGCTTTCTGTTGTCATTTGCAGAGTTTCCAAAACTTCCTGAAGCTTGATAGTAGCTTTCTTAGGTCCTCGTGAGCATCTCTCCTTGCTCATTTAAAACTCCCATTAAATTCCAGCTCCGGTGAGTTTTTTTTAAATCAGTCCCGTCCCTCAAAACAGCTTTTTTCACAATTTTAATGGAGAGGAGCTCAATGCTACGACCTTACAGCTTCATGGCCGCCCCCGGAAGGGGCTGCTGTTTTTCGCGCGGTTTCGCTTTCGTGCCACAGTTGTGTTGCTGACCACCATTGTGGCCAGACGTGTTTGTGGAGACCTGTAAGCCAAGGAGCTATTGTTTGAATAAATAAGTTCTCAAAACTTGGTTAGCATCTTTGCATCCGCCAAATTGGTGACCCCAACCTGTCTAGCCGTCGTTAGACAAGAAGATCATGCAGGAGGACTACATCCCTGCAGAATCAGCCGGCATGAGGCAGGGCTCACTGGGCTTCAAGCTACCTTCCTTTTGGCCAGACCAACCTCAGGTGTGGTTCACCCACGTTGAGGCACAGTTCCATCTGCATCGATTAATGGCGGATGACACGATGTACTTCCATGTGGTAGGAGCTCTGCCACAGGATTGTGCCTCAAGGCTATTGCCGTATATTAGAGACCCACCGACGATCGCAACGTACGAAGGTTTGAAGGCTCTGCTGTTACATACCTTCGGTCTCAGCCATAGAGACAGGGCGGCGAAGATCCTGCACATGGACAGTGTCGGCGATCGGCGTCCATCCACCATCATGGCGAAGATGCTGGCCCTGATGGACGGGCATCACCCGTGTCTGCTTTTCGAACAGGAGTTCTTGGAGCAGATGCCAGACGAGGTCCGTTTGATGCACACCGGGGCCGATTTCAGCGATCCCCAGCACCTCGCGGAGAGAGCCGACGAGTTGTGGACCCACAGACGGTGGGACATTTGTTCTTTCACCCGCCCCACTGCCACGGCACGGGTGCAACCGAGACGACATCAGGTCGAAGGTCAGGATCCGCCCAGCGCCGAAGAAGCATCGCCGCTGCCGGAGGTGTACAGCCGACGACGTTGGTGCTACTACCATCTCCGTTACAATGTGAAAGCCCGAAGATGCCGAAGCCCCTGTTCGTTTCAGGGAAATTACTAGGCCGATCGCCCATAGAAATGAACGCGATCAGCCGAAACGAACGCCTCTACGTCCGTGATAGCCACTCCAGCCACCGTTTCCTGGTCGACTCCGGTGCCATAGGCAGTATCCTGCCACCGACCACCCGGGATACCTGCGTCAGTAAGGTAGGACCCATTCTCTCGGCTGTTAATGGGAGCGACAGTCGCACTTACGGTACGCGGACCCTGGACTTAAATTTCAACTCCCACCTGTATAGGTGGAAGTTCACCTTTGCTGATGTCGCCCAGCCGATATTGGGTGCCGATTTCTTGCGCGCTTTCTCCCTGCTAGTTGATGTGCGAGGCGGACGAATGGTTCCATTGTCGGACCTGCGCCCTGCCAAGCCGCGCAATCCGCTCATGCCCCAACAGCAACTCGACGAGGTAGCTGAGATCAAGAAACCTTTTGCAGCCCTTCTCACTGAATTCCCAGGGTTGCTCATGCACCGGTTCGACGGGGCCACGCCCTATCTTGGCGTGGTCCACCACATTCCCACCGAATGCCCACCGGTTCACGCCCGTGCACGCCGCCTCCCGCCCGATAAACTGCGCATCGCACAAATTCAAGTTCCAGCTTATGGAAGACATGGCGATAGTCCGGCGGTCGGATAGCCCTTGGGCTTTCCCTCTGCATATGGTTGCCAAAGCGTCCGGGGGTTGGAGACCTTGCGGTGATTACAGGCGTCTAAACGCGGTAACCACGGCTGATTGGTACTCAGTCCCGAACATCCCGGATTTCTAAGCTCATTTGGAGGGCGTCGCCTTCTTCTCGAAGGGCGACCTAATTCGTGGGTATAATCAGATTCCGGACCATCCCGACGACGTCCCTAAGACGGCCACCATCACCCCTTTCGGCCTTTTCAAATGGCTTAGAATGCCCTTTGGCCTGAAGAACGCCGCTCAAGCTTTCCAAAGGTTAATGGATCAGGTTGGGCGGGGTTTGCCGTTCATAACCTGCCATGGCGCGCAACCGCTGCCTGAGAAGGTCGACGCAATCCGTCGTTTCCCGAGGCCACTATCCGTCAAGGGCCTGCAGGAATTCATCGGAATGGTCAATTTCTTTTTGAAGTTAAATTTTATTAGAGGCATGTACATATCATAGTCCGAACCACTACAAACTTCGTTAAACGGTTACATATTAAATATCCAGGATTCCAGGGATTCCACTACCAATGTAGCTGGGGTCTTCATTTATCGTTTACATATTAACATTGACTCTAATTATTATTATTTATTTTCTTTAATAGATAGAAAAAATAAAGAAAAAGAAAATTAGAAAAATAGAATAAACTATCCATAATACAACTTAGGAGATAGGTCCGTAGGTTAGAGAGCATAACTATTCATCTAGTCCTGGGTTCAAGCTTCCGTCAGGTCTCAGCACCGGCCCATTCTACCCCTTCAAATAATCTATGAACAGTGACCATATTCTAGTAGATAATTCTGGTTTTCAATTAAAAACTTAATCTAATTTTTTCCAGATTTAAGGTCGTCGACATCTCCATAATCCACATTTTGATTGTGGGGGTTGCAGGGGTTTTCCAAAATTTTAATATGAATTTTTTCCCAGTTATTATACTGTAATCAAGGAAATTTATTTGGTTTATTGTAAGTTTTAGGTATTGTTCAGATATGCCTAATATTATTAATTTAGGATCGGGCTCCAGTTGAGTATTAACCACTATGGAAATAATTTTAAAAATATCCACCCAAAATTTTTAAATTTTTTTGCAACTTACAAAAGTATGGGTTAAATTAGCCTCAGAGTATTGACATTTATCGCAGATAGGAGAGATATTAGGAAAAATTCTATTTAATTTTGTTTTAGAATAATGCAATCTATGTAATACATTAAATTGTATTAAAGAATGTCTGGCATTTAACGAACATTGATGTATATGTTGTAGACTTTCATCCCAAATATCTTTCGTTATGTGTTGAACTAATTTGTTTTCCCATGCTTGTCTATGTAATTCCGTCGACACCTTTTCTATAAAGATGTCCCATCTTTTTAATTCCATAATTTTTCCATTGTGCAAAACCTTTATCCAATACTGAAGGTTTAAATGAAGGGTTATTTGCAATAGGGAGCGAAAGTGATAAATTATCCAATTTTAATGTCTTTTTTATTTGTTTCCAAATTCGAATACCACTATGTATTATTGGATTTTCACTATAGATTTTTTAATTCAATTTTGTAGGAGTTAACAGAGTCGGGCCAATTTCAAAAGGCAGACAATCCTCCTTTTCCATCTTTAACCAGTCTGGTTGTTGATCCATATCTTCCAACCAGAAATTTAAGTTTTTGACATTGACTGCCCAGAAATAAAATAAGAAGTTTGGTAAGACGAATCCTCCATTCGTCTTGGGTTTACATAAGTGTTGTTTACTTATTCTGGAATTCTTATAATCCCAAATAAAACTTGTTACAATAGAGTCGACTTTTTAAAAGAATTTTTTAGGGACATATATCGGAATTGATTGAAAGAGGTATAGAAGTTGAGGAAGGAAAATCATTTTAATAGCATTAATTCTACCGAGCATTGAAATGGGAAGTGATTTCCAATATTGAATATTTTTATGCAATTTATTAAGTAAAGGTACAAAATTTGATTTAAATAAAGAAGTATAATATCAAGGGGGGTGGTTAGTGTGTGTGTGGGAGAGGGGTGGTCAGTGTGTGTGTGTGTGTGTGTGGTGTATGTTGCGATGTGGTTAGTGTGTGTGTGACAACGCAGGCCGCCACCACCCCCCCCCCCCCGCAACCGCGTGTTGATGGGACCAGATCCAATGAGTCCCACTTGGTCTAGTACCTATTAAAAGTCTGATCTTGTATGTGTGTGTATTTGTTTATGTGTTTATTTGTTTGTGTATAATCATATCTTCACGAAAAAACGATGCGCTTACGGATAATATTTTTTACATATTCCAGTAGAGATTTTTTCCGTGGAGTCCAAATAGCTTTATCTGAAAAGTTCATGCTTTAATTCTCCAGTTATTAATGAAAATGTTCAAAATTCTGAAAAAACGTTGAAAAAACACCCGCTGTCGTCTGAATGACGTCACCCCCACCTCCCCACCCCGACCACTCCCCTCCCCATACTTGGGCCCTGCTGCCTGGAGCCTGCAGCTGGGAGCTGCCAGCCGGGAGCGAGGGAGTATTGCATGCAGGAACCAGCCCTCCCCTGTGATGATGCGCCACCCTCCCCTCAAACTCCACCCCCTCCCTCTCTGCCCCCCCCACTCCCTCTCTGGCCCACCCCCCACGCATCCCGTGGCAGCTACGGGTGGGGGATGGGTGCACTGGGGGAGCAGACCCAACGGGTCTCTACTTGGTCTAGTACATAACTAAAACTCTGATCTTATGGTCTTCCGGTTTGCGTGATTTTTCTAAATGCGCAAAAATGGTACATGATAGTGCGCATATATAATGGTACATGATAGATTTTTCGTCACTTTTCGCCAATCAAGTGCAACAAGTTTTGTTCCGATCGATTAAAAGTTATTAAAGTTAAAAAATCTTAAAAACTGTGCATGTGCAGATTGGTCTCCTCTCCTGCCTACAACCGCCACACAGATTGGTCTCCTCTCCTGTCAGTCACCCGGGACCTCGACACCCAGGCCGGGACAGCGACGCCCAGGGAAGAGGGAGGGGGAGGTGACAGAGAGACAGATATAGAGATAGAGAGAGACAGAGACAGATTGGGGTTAGTGTGTGGGAGGGGTTATCGTGTGTGTGGGGGGGGTGTGTGGGGAAGGTTAGTGTGTGTGTGTGTGTGTGTGTGGGGGGGGGGGGGGGAGGGGTTTAGTTGTGTGGAGGGGGTTAGTGTGTGGGGGGGTTATGTCACAACGGGAACCTGTCAGCCGCGCCTGAGCAGTTGGTGGCTATGGGTGAGTGGTGGATTGTTGCGTTTAGGAACCAGTCCTTGCATGCGTCGCCACGCAATCCCCCCCCCCCCCCCCCCCCGTGTTGGGGGACAGGCCCGACAGGTCACACTTGGTCTAGTTCTAAATAAAGTTAGGGAAATGGACTTCAAATTGTAGTAGAGTATATCTTAAATGGAATAAACTATCCAGTATAATTAGTTACAGCCTCTAATTTAGAGCACCTAGACAATTCAAAGGTAATCTACGGCAGGAATATTCAGCTCCATGATGTACCCCACCTGTGCTATATGGGAAATCCGGGAAATGCAGATGGAATTAATATTGGAGCTTACAGATATTGTGGGTATTGCAAGCTGACTAGCTCAAAGGCAAAGCAAGTAGTTGATGACCACTGGGTGGAGCTATAGCACTATAGTTTCCTGTAAACATTCGGAGATGTTAGGAGAGCTATAGTGATGAGATGTAATTGTAAGGGAAGGAGACAGAAGTTTCTGTGACCACAAACAAGATACTCAAATTGTAGGTTGCCAACCTGATGCAGCTGTGGGTGTTTCTAAAGGAGATGGTAAACTATAGTATTCAGTATTTACTTTAATGTCATTTTAACTGAGTACTTACATACACAGAAGAAACAAACAACTTAAAAAAATTAAAATTAACATATCTAAAAGTAGGCCTAAAATTTGAACTAAAAATAAAACAGACATTCAGACCGAACAGTGGCATGCTTTGACAGGTGCCTAGCTGTCAAAGTATGGGCGAGGTTAGATGTGTTCGTGTATGATGTATGGGGAGGGGACACAGTCTGTTAACCAGTCTTATTGCCTGTGGGAAGAAGCTGTGTAGCATCCTGCTGGTTTTACAGCTGATGCTCCAGTACCTCTTCCCAGATGTCAGAATGGAGAAGATGTTGTGTGATGGGTGATAGAGGTCCTTAATAATGGAGATGTCTCTGTGGATGCTACGCTTCTGATAGATCTCCAACAGGAAAGGGAGTGGCTGTCTTCACTATCCTGTTAAGTTGTTTTTGTTCATAAGCCTTGCAGCTCCCAAACCAGGTTCAGAAACAGCTTCTTCCCCACAGCCATCAGGCTATTGAACTCAACTCAAACAAAACTCTGAACATTAATAGCCCATTATCTGTTTATTTGCACTCTATCTGTTTTATTTATTCATGTGTTTATACAATTGTATATGGACACACTGATCTGTTCTGTATTCATGCCTTCTATATTCTGTTGTGCTGAAGCAAAGCAAGAATTTCATTGTCCTATCTGGATCACATGACAATAAACTCTCTTGCATCTCGAATCAAGCAAAAAGAGATCCATGCAACACTAAATCAGAGTGTTAAGAAGATAGACACAAATTGCTGGTGCAATTCAGGGGACAGGCAGCTGGTGAGAATGGGTGATGTCTCGGGTTAAGGCACTTCTTCAGACGCTCTGAAGAAGGGTCTCGACCCGAAATGTCCCCCATTCCCTCTCTCCAGAGATGCTACCTGTCCTGCCTAGTTACTCCAGCATTTTGTGTCTATCTTTGGTGTAAATCAGCATCTGTAGTTCCTTCCACATTTAAAGAGTTATGAGATGGATTAATGAGGAGGACCTATAAAGCTATAATCTCTGCATTACTTCTGGTTCACATTCTAGTGGGTATAGGAATAGGATTGTTCAAAAGAATGTGCGGCTAAATAAATGGTATAGGATGGAGAGCTTTAGATATTTGGATCATTGGGACAGCTACACATTGGTCAGGGTTACACATATCTTGAAACTGGATTAATCAACCCTTCAAAGATAATCGGCATGGTTTTGTTGGGAAATGATCCTCTGACCATTTTAATAGAATGTTTCAAAGAGATAGCATAATGTGTTACAAAGAACACAGTGCAACACAGAAACGGCCCCTTTGGCCCACAATGTTTGTGTCAAATATGATGCCCAGTTAAATTGATCTTATCTGCTTGTACATGATCCATATCCCTCTGTTCCTTGCACTTCTATGTGCCAATCTAAAAGCCTCTTAAAAGCCACTTTCATATCTGCCCTCACCACCACCTCTGGCAATGTGTTCCAGGCCCCCACCACCCTCTGTGTAACTAATTTTCCCCACCACCCCTTTAAATTTCCCCCCCTCTCACCTTATAGTTAAGCCCTCTAGTGTTGGACATTTCCACACTGGTAAAAAAATTCTGATTGTCCATCCTAATTATGCCTCTCATAATTTTCCATGATGAAGGCAGCACAGTTGATATGATCTAAATGGACTTCAATTTTTTTTTAACATAGTCCCTCATGGGAGACAGATTTAGTGTGCAGAACAGCCCCTGTAGCCCACCTTGTCCATGTCGACCTATCTGCCCATTATCGCTAATCCCATTTGCCCACATTAGGACGTTATCCTTCTATGCTTTGTTGACGAGTATCTGTCTAAATATCTCTTAAATAGTAATTGTATCCGTTTCCACCACCGCCACTGGCAACACATTCCAGTAATCAGTCACTTCTTCCTATCATCTTAAACCAATGCTTTTGATACCGCTACCATGGGAAAAATAAGATTTAAGGGCCTGTCCCACTTTCCTGAGTGGCTCACGAATTCTCCCGAGGTTTTCCCCTTGCTTCAAACTCGGAGAATGTCCTTAGCGAGTCCGTAGCAAGTCCGTAGGAGGCTGTAGGCGTCCGTAGATATTTCCTAGCGGCTCGTAATGCCAGCCCTAGGTACTCGGGGCATCAGATAAGTCGGGATGTTTTTTCAGCATGTTGAAAAATGTCCACGAGTTAAAAAAATGGAAATAGGTGAGAGTCAGGAGGAACAAAAGCTAGCAGGAAACAGGTAGAACTAGATGCAGATGATGGGTGGATAGAGCCAAGTGGATTATGGGAAGCGTGGAGCAGAGACGATAACTAATGGGTGGAGACAGATGAAGAAAGAGAGAAAAAAGAAGATGGATAGGCCAAGGGGTCAAGGTGGGTAGAGGTAAAGACAGAAGTGGAAGTAAGAGTAGAAACAAGAGGATTTCAGAAGCTGGAATCTGATAAGAAAGGTGAGAAGTGGAACCAGATAAAGGAAGGAGGTGGAACAAATTGGGGAGGGAGATACAGTAGGTAAATCAAAAGTTGTAATGGGTGAGTGATAGGAAAATAGAACCAAGTGGGGCAGAGGAATGAAACTGGATGATGGGGGTTAGAGGGGGCGGGAGGGGGGGGGGCAGGAGAAAGGGGCACAGGGCGTGAGGGTTACTTGAATTGAATTTTCATACCATTGGCTGTAGACTACATGAGGTGCTGTCTTTACAGTTTGCATTCAGCCTCATGCTAGCAATGCAGAAGGCCAAGGACTGGCAGGACTATGTGGGATTGGGAAGGGGAATTGAAATAGCATGCAGCCAGGAGGTCTGAAAAATGGTCAGACCACATTTTTGGGTTGTGAAATGTCTGGTGTCCATTTCACTTCACAGATGCTGCCTAAACTAGGTGATTTTTTAGGCGACTGTCATAGTCGTAGCAGGTCACCGAAAAAACAATGACTGGACTAAATAATCCACTAAGTTCCTACAACACTATGTTTTGTGCTCAAGATTCCAGCATTTGCATTCTCTTGTACCTCTTGTCTCACAAATCTGTTTTTTGAAGATGTAGCCAAAATGTAGATGAGCTCTAAACATTGCATGGATTTCAGCAAGGCATTTGACAAGGTTCCGCCTGGTAGGCTGTTCTGGAAGGTTAGATTGCTTGGGATCTAAGGAGAGCTGGCCGACTAGATAGAAAATTGGCTTTATGGAAGGAAGCAGAGGGTAATAGTTGAAAGTTGTTTTTCGGAATGGAGACCTGTGACTAGTGGTTTGCCTCAGCATTCGGTGCTGGGTCTATTGCTGTTTGGCATCTATATCAATGATTGGATGAGAATGTACATGGCATGATTAGAAAGTTTGCAGATGACAATAACGTGCCTGGTATTATAGCGAAGATGGTTGTCAAAAATTGCAGCAGGATCTTGATCGGTTGGGCAGGAAACATTAACGGAGTTTAATAGAGATAAATGCGAGGTGTTGCATTTTGGGATGTCTAATCAGGGCAAGACCTACAATGAATAGACAAGCACTGGAGAGTGTTGTCGAGCAGAGGGATTTAGGAGTGCAGATCAGAGCTCCTTGAATTGATGTCAGAGGTAGATAGGGTGATCAAGAAGGCTTTCAGCACATTGGCCTTCATTCATATTGAGTGTAGAAGGAGGAGGATATCTTGCAGTACTACAAGACTTTGGTGAAGCCACATTTGGAGTATTGTTCCGTTTTGGTCACCCTGTTATAGGAAAGATGTTAAGCCGTTTCTGGCATATTTTGTTTTTATTTCAAATTCACGAGATCAGAGACCTTTTGGTATTCAATGTGGATATATATTACATCGATAAGCTATGGCTTAGTTATATGACTATGTCATAGCGCAATATAGGAGCAAGGAGATCCAACTGCAGTTGCACAGGGCACTGGTGAGCACCTGGAGTATTGTGTTCAGTTTGGTCTCCTAATTTGAGGAAGGACATTCTTGTTAATGCATAGGTTCACCAGGTTAATTCCTGGGATGGCGGGACTGACATATGATGAACCAATGGATCGACTGTGCTTATATTCACAGGAATTTAGAAGGATGAGAGGGAATCTTATAGCAACATATAAAATTCTTAAGAGATTGGACAGGCTAGATGCAGGAAAAATGTTCCCGATGTTGGGGGAGTCCAGAACCAGCGTCACAGTTTAAGAATAAGGGGTAGGCCATTTAAGACTGAGATGAGGAAAAACGGTTTCATCCAGAGAGTTGTGAATCTGTGGAATTCTCTGCCACAGAAGACAGTGGAGGCCAATCCACTAGATGTATTCAAGAGAGTTATATATAGCTCTTAAGGCTAATGGAATCAAGGGATATGGGGAAAAAGCAGGAACGGGGTACAGATTCTGGATGATCAGCCATGATCCTATTGAAGGGAGGAGTATCCTTATGTGTTTAGATTGGAGAAGCTGGAGTACTATTTTTTTTGGAATGTCAAGAACTAAGGGACACAGATTTAAGATGATCAGTTAAAGAAGCAAGTGACATGAGAAAAAAGCATTGTTTCTCAAAGGAGTGATTGTACACATTTGGTTGCCTTGCTATAGAAAAGATGTTACTCAATTGAAAAAGGTGCAAAAAAGATTTATAAAGGTGTTACCAGGTCTGAATTATAAGGAAACGTTGGATAGGTTGAGAGGTGACTTTACTGAGGTGTATAAAATCATGAGGGTCATAGATACGGTGAATAGCCTTAGTCTTTCCCTAGAGTCTTAAACCTGAGGGCATGTTCAAAGTAAAGGAGGAAAGATCTAAAAGGGACGTGTGGCAATTATTTCACACTAAAGGTGGTGCTTACATGGAATGAGCTTCCAAAGGATGTGCTAGAAATAAGTAAATTTCTGACATTTAAAAGACACTTAACAGGTACATGGATAGACAGGATTTGGAGGGCTATGGGCCAGTTGCAGGCAAAGGGATTTATCTCGGGAGGCAACTTGGTCAGCATGAACAAGTTGGGCTGAATGATCTGTTGCTATCCTGTACAGCTATAATTCTGTGACGCTATGACATTGGTTCATAAATGAGCATGTTTGCAGAAGGCTGCTCAACATCAGTTCACATGAAACATTCTGTGGCCTTTGCAGGAAGAACACAACATTTAAGCATGGGTGATAAGTGACAAGTAATATTTGTGACATATAATGCGAGGGACCTTGGAGCCCATCACCAGCTAAAAAAAAAAACAGTAACTCATCTTACTCCTCAAACACTTTCTTACAACAACAACAACAACAACAGACAAGTAGGGAGTGTACACCCATTTGTTTGGATGAAAACAGCTCCAATAACACTTAGACATAAAAAGCTGGAGTAACTCAGCGGGACAGGCAGCATTTCTGGAGAGAAGGAATGGGTGATGTTTCAGGTCGAGCTGGAACGTTACCCATTCCTTCTCTCCAGAGATGCTGCCTGACCCACTGAGTTACTCCAGCTTTTTGTGTCTATATTCAGTTTAAACCAGCATCTGCGGTTCCTTCCTACACTTAAACTTATCAATTAGCAAAGGATGATGCGTACAAAGTAGCCAGAAAAAGCAGCATACCAGAGGACTGGGAGAAATTCAGAGACCAGCAGAGGAGGACAAAGGGCTTAATTAGGAAAGGAAAAATAGATTATGAAAGAAAACTGGCAGGGAACATAAAAACTGACTGCAAAAGTTTTTATAGATATGTGAAGAGAAAGAGGTTAGTTAAAACAAATGTAGGTCCCTTGCAGTCAGAAACAGGTGAGTTGATCATGGGAACAAGGATATGGCGGACCAATTGAATAACTACTTTGGTTCCGTCTTCACTAAGGAAGACATAAATAATCTGCCTGAAATAGCAGGGGACTGTGGGTCAAAGGAGGAATTGAGTGAAATCCAGGTCAGTCGGGAAGTGGTGTTGGGTAAATTGAATAGATTAAAGGCCGATAAATCCCCAGGGCCAGATAGGCTGCATCCCAGAGTACTTAAGGAAGTAGCTCAGGAAATAGTGGATGCATTAGTGATAATCTTTCAAAACTCTTTAGATTCTGGAGTAGTTCCTGAGGATTGGCGGGTAGCAAATGTAACCCCTCTTTTTAAGAAGGGAGGGAGAGAGAAAACGGGGAATTACAGACCAGTTAGTCTAACATCGGTAGTGGGGGAAACTGCTAGAGTCAGTTATTAAAGATGGGATAGCAGCACATTTGGAAAGTGGTGAAATCATTGGACAAAGTCAGCATGGATTTACAAAAGGTAAATCATGTCTGACGAATCTTGTGGAATTTTTCGAGGATGTAACTAGTAGCGTGGATAAGGGAGAACCAGTGGATGTGGTATATCTGGACTTCCAGAAGGCTTTCGACAAGGTCCCACATAAGAGATTAGTATACAAAACTTAAAGCATACGGTATTAGGGGTTCAGTATTGATGTGGATAGAGAACTGGCTGGCAAACAGGAAGCAAAGAGTAGGAGTAAACGGGTTTTTTTTCACAATGGCAGGCAGTAACTAGTGAGGTACCGCAGGGCTCAGTGCTGGGACCCCAGCTATTTACAATATATATTAATGATCTGGATGAGGGAATTGAAGGCAATATCTCCAAGTTTGCGGATGACACTAAGCTGGGGGGCAGTGTTCGCTGTGAGGAGGATGCTAGGAGACTGCAAGGTGACTTGGATAGGCTGGGTGAGTGGGCAAATGTTTGGCAGATGCAGTATAATGTGGATAAATGTGAGGTTATCCACTTTGGTGGCAAAAACAGGAAAGCAGGACTATTATTTAAATGGTGGCCGATTAGGAAAAGGGGAGATGCAGCGAGACCTGGGTGTCATGGTACACCAGTCATTGAAAGTAGGCATGCAGGTGCAGCAGGCAGTGAAAAAAAGCGAATGGTATGTTAGCTTTCATAGCAAAAGGATTTGAGTACAGGAGCAGGGAGGTTCTACTTCAGTTGTACAGGGTCTTGGTGAGACCACACCTGGAGTATTGCGTGCAGTTTTGGTCTCCAAATCTGAGGAAGGACATTATTGCCATAGAGGGAGTGCAGAGAAGGTTCACCAGACTGATTCCTGGGATGTCAGGACTGTCTTATGAAGAAAGACTGGATAGACTCGGTTTATACTCTCTGGAATTTAGGAGATTAAGAGGGGATCTTATAGAAACTTACAAAATTCTTAAGGGGTTGGACAGGCTAGATGCAGGAAGATTGTTCCCGATGTTGGGGAAGTCCAGGACAAGGGGTCACAGCTTAAGGATAAGGGGGGAAATCCTTTAAGACCGAGATGAGAAAGACTTTCTTCACACAGAGAGTGGTGAGTCTCTGGAACTCTCTGCCACAGAGGGTAGTTGAGGCCCAGTTCATTGGCTATATTTAAGAGTGAGTTGGATGTGGCCCTTGTGGCTAAGGGGATCAGAGGGTATGGAGAGAAGGCAGGTACGGGATACTGAGTTGGATGATCAGCCATGATCATATTGAATGGCGGTGCAGGCTCGAAGGGCTGAATGGCCTACTCCTGCACCTAATTTCTATGTCTATGTTTCTACTCTTAAACTTATCAATTAGCACCAAGCAGGTCAATGCAAATCACTTACAATCTATCGATATCTGAAAATGTATTCCTTCCATCACCAGTGCACAGTGGTTGCAGGATGCACCACTGAAAATGAAATTATATGGCATTATGTCAAACACAGTACACCATCTCCAAAGGATGCACTACAATAATTTGTCAAAGCTACAACAATATTGTCTTTAAATCCTAACATTCAAAAGGATGGCTATAGGAATACCATCATCATCAACTTGCTCTCAAAGACAAACACCATACTGATTTGAAAGTATGACCTGCTCTCATCCTTTCCATGTCAAATTCCCAGAAATCACCCAACACAACATACAGGAGGAAGGAAGACCTTTAGCATGTGAATACAACAGTTCATTGCATAGCATCACCAGTAGGTCCTCAAGGTAATTATGGACATTAAATCTCTGGGGTGGTCAGTGACATCCATATCCCACAAACAAAAACTAAATTAAAACCAAGCATTGATAAATATAATCTGTTCCAGATCCATCAAAATTCCACTGTTAATTGGGAATAGTGATCACAACTCCATTACAGTTTTAAAATTGTTTTGAATAGGGTTAAGTGTGGATCTTGTGGGAAGGACACAAAATTGGAGTATGGCAAAGCCGAAGCGCAGGAAGGTATATTGGGAGCAGTTGTTAGGTAAGTTGACATCTGGCATGTGACGTTTAAAGGACAGTTGATCAAAGTACAGAACCATCATGTTCCAGTAAGGTGAAAGGAGAGAGATGGCGAGAAAGAGAACCTTGGGTGACCAAAGAGGTTGTAAATTTGGCCAAAAAGAAAAAAGGAATCACATGCAAGGTTTAAAAAGATGAAATAAGCCTTTGGGGATGATAAAGCAAGGAAGAAAGAACTCAAGTGGGCAATGGAACTTAATCTAAGCAAGTGAGAAATGTTGCACTTTGGGAGGTTGAATGTAAGGGTTAAATATACAATTAATCACAAGACCCTTAACAGCATTTCTGTAGAGTGATCGTGGGATCCAACTCCCTGAAAGTGGCATATGGTATGCTTGCCTTCATTGGACGGGGCATTGAGAATAAGAGTTAGGAAGTCATGATGCAGCTTTATGTCTTGGGTTACACCACGTTTGGAATATTGCATGCAGTTCTGGTCGCCCCATTACAAAAAGGATGTGGAGGCTTTTGGAGACGGTGCAAAGGGTACTAGAATGGACTCTGGATTAGCTACAGGGAAGAGACTTGAATTGTTTTCTCTGGCAAGACTTGATAGAAGTATATAAAATTAGGAGAGACGTAGTAAAACCCCCGTCTCACGGTGCGAGTCGACCGACGAGTGAGCCTGAGTTTTCACTCACAGTAATTTCGTACAATTAACGTAGCGGGTACGTCGGAACTCGCGCGCGCAACTTAGCGACTCGTGGCGCTAACGGCAGGTACCCGTGAAACTTGTTAACTCTTGAAAAAATTCAAACATGTTTGAGGTTTTCCACGAGTCAAATTTACTGTTCAAGTTAAAAATTGAAACATTTAAACACGTTGTAATAACGTAGTGGCCCGTGCGATTACCTTAGTGACTCGTGAGTCTACCGTGGGCACTCTTTAACTCAGCGGGCAGGCAGCATCTCTGGAGAGGAATGGGTGACTGGATGACTTTTCCAAATTTCTCCAGCACCATGCGTTCACTTTTTGTCAACCAGCATCTGCCCTTTCTTGTGTATGGCATTATTTGTATCCATGGCGGTTGATTGTCGCTCCCTTCAGTTTCCCAGGGGGTCGGGACGGGACTGGAGTTGGGAGGGAAAGGTGGGGGGGGGGGGGGGGGGTAAGGAGGGAAGGGGGGGGGGGAGGAGGGAGGGGAGGGGGGGGGGTTGGGGTGACTTAGTACGGGAGACAAGTGTACTGACTGTGTAAGCTGACACTTTGGTAGTGATTGCCCATGGGTTCACTGTCGAGGACTTCATAATGCAGAGAGCATTATAAACAGTGGAGCGATTAACCCTGGAAAGGGGGGGAGACTTCTCTTTGAGTTGGACCCAGGAAACTGAAGCAGGTATTTTCTTGAGGTTATTCGCGACAGATAAATGGATGGGAAGGGTTTAGAGGGCTATAGGCCACATGCAGGCAAATAGGACTACCCCAAGACACCAAATTGGACGGCATGGCCAAGCTGGGCCGTAGGACCTGTTTCCGTGTTGTACAGCACCATGACTAAGGCCTATCCAGTGGGATTGACATATTTTGTATTTTTTCTTTCTAAAGATGCAGCGTATTTTGGTGACTATTGTCTCCCCGCAGTGTGTAAACCTGACAGTAAATTCAATGAAAATATAACAAACCTCCGCCCGCTGATCTTCTAACTACGTGTTTTGTGTTTCAAGCAAATCATAAGTATATAACCGTTCTGGCGCTGGTGGGTTCCCTTTGTAGGTCATATCAATAGATGTGGCTGAATTCTATCTTTAACTCAAAGCCGCAGGATGGAGATGTCTTCTTTAACACTGTTGCTTATTAAAACAGACCTTCATTCACGGTTGGGAGGGAAACTTGGTAACTCGGGAGAGGAACTTGGAACATCGCAGAAATGACATACCCATGGGAACTCGGTTAAACACTTGAACATAAACTTGGAATCTCGTACACAACCACGAGTCTGTTTTTTTTCTTTCACTTGGGATCACTCGTGGGTGGACTCGTACCGTGAGACAGGGCTATTAGGGTAGATAGTCAGAACCTATTTCCCAGAATGGAGGGCATAGCTTTAAGGCGAGAGCGGTAATGTTGAAAGGAGATGTGCAGGGCACATTTTATTTTGCACAGACAATGGTGAGTGCATGAAACATGCTGTGGGGGAGGTGGTGGCGTAGGCAGCTACAATAAATAGTAGCATTTAAGAGACTTTAGATAGGCACCTGGATTGCGGGGAATGAAAGGCTATGGATCATGTGCAGGCATATAACAGTTGGTTATCGCATCATGTTCAACGCAGACATTGTTGGTTGAAGTGCTTCTTCCTGTGCTATATGGTTATATATTCTAAGTTCAATATATTTGGCCCAAATTCTCACTGTTATTGTTTAGTAGCTAATACATTTCAGATCTGTACTTGCATATGTGTGTTCCTAATTACTTTTGTTCTGACCCAAACGATGCCAACTCCTTTTCCCATTCCAGCACCATTTTTCATTAACTTGTGACACAACTTGTTACTATTTATGTTACACATCAAATTTTCAAATTTTAAATGAAAAACATCAGAAGAATTTTCAAACATTATCAAACAAAATGATTATATCTTAGTTTAAAATATCTTACTCTGGCCTAGAGTTCAATCAGAAGTAATTTGTTTCAAAAGAATATCACAAAGATTCTGTTCAGTTGGCCTGGCTACCAAACCATTTATTTATTTATGTGAAGTTGAATTAAAGAACAATGCCACTTACCGTGAGTGCAGAACATAGCACATGATAAGTGAATCCTGGTTGGATGGTAATTGCGGACATAAGCATGAAGAATTGGTGAGAAGGGTTACATAAGGTTGCAGAGTAGGTGTCAATGATTTGAAAGTTTCAATCACCTCCACTACAGTTGTGATTTCATTACATCCACTTCTGCTCACTTCTTTTAGTTTGGCCCGAATAACTTAAGTGAAAATAAAAAAAATTAGAAATTACTTTCCAGCAACAAAAAATAGTTCTCCAAACCATTGATAGGGTCTGTTAGAAAATCATGACTCGATGCTTCTCAATTAATATTTAAGCTGCTGTTACCACGGGTCAATTTAATTCAACTTCCATTAAAAGTTTAATTCTAAACTAAATTCTAAACATCCTTATGAAATATGTAAAATTTTTATATCAGCAATTACTCAATATTGTGGTAATATAGCTACCATAATATATAGCTCAGATACATAGTTTTTGTTTTTAGTTTTCACACAAAGGGTGGTGTTTCCACACTGTTTCACTCTATGACTATATACACATAAATTACTTATAATGATTCTTATATGCACAATTTTGCATGGGTATATTGGATTAATGGACTATTAAAATAATACTTTTTGCCTTGGTTTAAAGTCAGGCTAATGCAATAACAGTCATTCTCCCTCTCCTTTTGCACCTCATAAGAACTCTCTTCAAAAAGGCTGTTCAAGCCCTTTAATGGTTAAAGACTTCAGTTTGACCTTTGCATTAGTTACAACTAGTAGAAAATTTCACTTTGAAAAAGCATATGATAAATGTGTGAGAAATTAGCCTTCCAATAATGTATAGTTTTTGATGACAAAACCCAGAAGGTTAAAGATTAGAGAGCAGGATAGATCTTAATAAATTATTTCTTGGCCTGCATGAATATCATGGATCAAATTGCCTCCTTTCTGTGCATACATTTCTATTACTATGATATTTAAACCTTAATTTTGGGCTGGGTTCCAAGCAAAAGAGTTTGAGAGAAACATAGTCTACATTCTTAAATGTGTCAGAAAATTAACATATTAGTTTCTAGGGGAAATTTCGCAAGGTAAAGGGAATAAATACCTACTGTTGAAGTTACCAAATCCAAGATGTAGTCAGTTCAAATCTGATGAGTTTATTATATTAATTTCAAATGCAACAAAAGAACAAAAGACACAAAAGCATTTATGAACTCATTGGGATATAATCAAATAGACTCCAGAGTGTGATTGACCCCTGAACCCTGAATATTAGACATAGATTATTCAAGATCAGGACAAAAAAAACATCGGTAGGGATTCTGCTATTATAGATTTCACGACAAAATACAACCTAATAAATAGGCAGTCACCACTTACCATAGTTATAATTCTTGCCCAAGTACGTTTTTAGCGTTGGTTTAATCTTTCTACATTTACACTCATCTGTGGAAAATTAAGATGCCATTATTTTTTTTGAATGAAGGGAAGATTTTAATGAAAAAATGCAGTAAATAGTTTTTTGGTGTCGTTTAAAGAGGGCAAAGACAATAAATGTTCCCATTGTTTTTTACAGTGTCTTTGTGAAATAGAATAATGTATAATTATTCGCGCAAGCCAAACAGACACAGCGCTCATACTAGCAAGTTAGACGCCATCCCCAACGACACCATGCAGATCATCACCGGCTGCCTACGCCCTACTTCGATGGTTCTTCTGCCAGTGCTAGCAGGTATTGCACCCGCCAAGCTTCGCGGAGAGTACTTCACCCACAGGCTAGTGTGCAAGGCCCCATCGGACGCCAAACATCCTTTGCACCACCTCGCCCAGGACTCACAGCAACTGGGACTTCAATGCCTGTCATCTCGTTGCCCCTTTTCCCATCACGCAGCAACCCTCTGTGGCTCCAGTTTCAACACACTAGGAGCATGGAGAACCAGCTGGGAACAGACTTCACAACCCCCGCAATTCATTGTTGCACCGAACACCATAGCACCACCGAGCTCGGGACTGCCCCGCGAAGTGTGGGTCGCCTTGAACCGGCTCTGCACAGGGGCTGGCCGGTTCAATGCCAGCATGCATCGCTGGGGTCTGCGTTCATCAGCAGCCTGCATGTGTAGAGCAGACCAGCAAACAGCGCAGCATGTCATTTTCGACTGCGTTGTCCTCCGTCCCCCTAGTGGAGGGGTAGACCTCACGGCCCTCGACAACAGCACATTGAACTGGTTACAGTGCCTACATAACCTCTGCTACCTCAAACGCAAGAAGAAGAAGTTCCCCTCTGCCCCCGCCCCGTCCTCGAGCTGGTCCTCACCCTTAACAACTTCTCTTTTGACTCCTCCCACTTCCTCCAAGTCTAAGGCGTAGGTAGCTATGGGCACCGGCATGGGCCCCAGCTATGCCTGCCTCTTTGTTGGGTACGTTCAGCAATCCCTGTTCCAGGCGTGCACTGGCCCTATCCCCCAACACTATCTTTGTTACATTGATGACTGCATCGGTGCAACCTCCTGCATCCATGCAGGATTTCATCAACTTCACTACCAATTTCCATCCCGCACTCAAATTTACTTGGACCATCACCGACACCTCCCTCCCGTTCTTGATCTCACAGTCTCCATCACAGGAAATAGACTATTGACTGACATCTATTACAAACCCACTGATCCCCACAACTATCTTGACTACACTTCTTCCCACCCTGCCTTCTGCAAAGACTCTAACCCCGACACCCAATTCCTCCGTCTATGCCGTGGCTGCGCCCAAGATGAGATGTTCCATACTAGAACATCCAAGATGTCCTCATTCTTTAGGGAATGGGGGTTCCCCTCACCCATCATAGATGAGGCTCTCACTCATGTCTCCTCAGTACCCCACAGCTCTGCCCTTGCTCCCTTTCCCCTAGTCACAACAAAGACAGAGTGCCCCTTGTCCTTACCATCCACCCCATCAGCCATCGCATACACACATAATCTTCCATGATTTCCGCCACCTCCAATGGGATCCCACCACTAGCCACATTTTCCCATTCTCACAACTTTCTGCCTTCCGCAGAAACCGTTCACTCTGCAACTCCCTAGTTAACTCTTCCCTTCCCACCCAAAGCACCCCCCTCCCCAGGTACCTTCCCCGGCAGCTGCAGAAGATACAACACCTGTCCCTATACCTCCTCCTTCAACTCTGTCCAGGGACATTGACAGTCCTTTCAGGTGAGGCAGAGGTTCACCTGCACCTCCTCCAACCTCATCTACTGTATCCATTGTTCAAGATGTGGACTCTTGACCAAAAGTAGACTGGGCGATCGTTTCGCTGAACACCTTTACACAGCCCACCTGAACCTACCTGATCTCCCAGTTGCCAAATGCTTTAATTCTCCTTCCCATTCCTACACAGACTTTTCTGTCCGAGGTCTCCTCCACTGTCAGAGTGAGACTAAATGAAAATTAGTCAAGACCCTTCTTCAGACTGGTTAGGGATAAAGGGGATGTCCCACTGTATGAGCTAATTCAAGAGTTCTCCCGAGTTTTCCCCGATTCAAACTCAGAGAATTACGGTAATAGCCGCCCGTAGGTACTTGGAGCTCTCGTGGAAATTTTTCAACATGTTGAAAAATCTTCACGAGTCTTCACGAGCTGTCCGCGTTTCACGAGTACCTGCCGTTAGCGTTACGAGCCACTAAGAGAGCTCCGACGTACCCACTACATACATTCTATGTGCTTACCACGAGTTTGATTTTTTTTAAACTCGGGATTGTGCTTGAATTAGCTCGTACAGTGGGACAGCCCCTTTATCCATAACCAGTCTGAAGAAGGGTCTTGACCCGAAACATCACCCATTCTTTCTCTCCAGAGATGCTGCCTTTCCCACTGAGTTATTCCAACTTTTTGTGTATACCTTCAGCATAATCAAGGACGTCACATCCTGCCCACTCCCTCTTCTCCCCTCTCCCCTCAGGCAAAAGTATAGAAATATGAAAACGCACACCTCCATATTCAGGGACAGTTTCTTCCCAGCTGTTATCAGGCAACTAACTGAATCATCCTACCACAACCAGAGAGCAGTGCTGAACTACTTTCTACCTCTTTGGTGACCCTCGAACTATCCTTGATCGGGCTTTGCTGGCTTTACCTTGCACTAAACGTTATTCCCTTATCGTGTATCTATTTACAGTATCTACTGTAAATGGCTTGATTGTAATCATGTATTGTCTTTCCGCTGATTTGATAGCACGCAACAAGAGCTTTTCTCTGTACCTCGGTACAGGTGATAATAAACTAAACTGGGAGCTGCATCCAAATATGCGAAAAACGACTTTTTTAATTATTACAGTGTGATTGATTTTTGTTGGAATTCTCATTTAAGTGAAGTGTGTTGCGTTAAATAGCAGATGGAGACATATGAACCAAGAAAGATTGTAATTCACTGGTGCACACAAATAGCTCCACTTGGGATGTGTGCCAGATCAGTACAAGTGGCAAATGACAGTAAGTGCCGTTGAAGTTTGCACGCGTGTGTTCCATTCATGGTTGGTATTACTCGATTCTGTGATAAATCGTAGTATTTTTCTCTTTTTTGTGATAACAAAAATGGAATATCCCTTATCGACCAGTAATCCAATTTGCTATAATTGTCATACAGTTTGTGGGTAATTTCCCTAGGGGACATAACAGGTGAAATGCCGTCGCTTTAAAATAAACACAATATTTACAGTCGACAAACCTCCACTGTTAATGCCGACAGGCCAGATATATACAGTACTTTAAAAACCGAGCTCCTAGCACTCACTTGAATTCCAGGTCTTACAGTCAGAAGCCTTCGGGACAAGCGCATCTCCAGTGAATTCTATCCACTTTGAATCTGGAAGTTGGAACAAAAGCATATGGTTGAGTTTATTCTACACATTGGCTTATGCATAAATAACTGCATTCCAAGGTGTGATAAACTCCTGCAACACCAGTGACATTTTCATCAACGAATTAAGAGATTATCACACAATTTTTCCTGATGGAAATTACAAATTACAACATGAAGTAATTTGAAATAAAATCCGCACATTTTAAAAGGGAAGTCAACCACATTTTAATGCGTTTGTTGATGGACTGTTGGTCGGCTCCAAATATTCACAAGGCTCGTCAATAAAAATGAGGAAACATTTTATATCTCACCTTCGGCTAAATCAGTGACAATTGCCTCGGGAGCGATGCAGACTCCTCGGTCGTATACGGGCAAGTCATTACAAGCTAGAATCTCTGGCCAGCTGTGATTGTATCTTTTCAAAATAGGCTCGCATCCGTTTCTTGCTCTCTGGCAAACTGACTTACATGGTTTAACAGGATCGTGAAGAAATTCAAAGGTGCAGATGGGCGCGTACATTGCACAGAGAAAGAAGCGCAGCAATGGACTGCAACTGGTATCCACTAATTCCACGTACTGCTCTATAGCTAGAATGGCATTTTCTTGGGTGCTGTGATGGAGATGGTTGGGCATTCTCGTGATATTCCAGGGCATCGCCTCGCACATCGGGATCTTAATCGGTTCGCAGAGTGCTCCCTGTACGAAGACGCGCGCAACAAGCCAAAAGCACATCACACAAATCATTGGTAAACATAACTTGCAAGGCGCGATCAAACTGACGGCTCCGACACAATATATATACAGTTTTACGTTAATTTTTTTTTAAAAAACATGTTCAGGTAGGGTGGGGTGGTGCATTTAAGTGGAGCGACCAATTAAGGGCCAAGGTGTAATTTAAAACGAGTGAAAGGAGGTCCTGCCGTCAATTCCCGGCACTCGGGAGCTATCCGATTGACCCAAAAACATGCTCCTGGAAATTATGCCTTTGGATCGGCATCCGAGAGTTGCAGAACAATGTGTTCTCGTTCATGCAGAGGCATCATGCTCACACAATTGACGCTTTTCTGCTTATAGGAATGGAAGGAAGGAATGCACTGTATTTAAAGTTTGACTTTTCACATTTATTTTGATGAAGAAAACAGACACAAGCACTTCAAATGCACTGCATTTAAACGGATTTTATTTTTATATGTCTCGAACAAGCAATACACCGAATTTAAAAGAACATGTTTGAAAAATCTAACGTCATTTTTTTAGGCGATCTTAGGACTATAGAGTCGTAGCCAGTCCTAGCTTGCTTTCTGTGATCATGGGCGTAGTCGTCTAAGTCGAAGTTGGTCGTCTTCAGTCCCCACTATTGGGTCCCCAATTGTCACGAGTGCACCGGTGATTAAGTCGTAGATAGTCATAGCTTGTTCTACCTAGTTGTAGGATGTCCTCTACATAGTTGTAGGATGTGTTTTTTTTTTTTGGCGATTCAACAAGACTATGACAGTCGCCTGCACTCACAAAATAAGTCGCCTAAGTGGGACAGCTCCTTAATAGAAACATAGAAAATAGGTGCAGGAGTAGGCCATTCGGCCCTTCGAGCCTGCACCGCCATTCAATATGATCATGGCTGATCATCCAACTCAGTATCCTGTACCTGCCTTCTCTCCATACCCCCTGATCCCTTTAGCCACAAGGGCCAAGATCTAACTCCCTCTTAAATATAGCCAATGAACTGGCCTCAACTACCTTCTGTGGCAGAGAATTCCATAGATTCACCACTCTCTGAAGGGTCTCAAATGTCCGCCAATTCCTTCTCTCTATAGATGCTTGCTGGCCCTGTCAGGTCTCGCATTTGATCTTTTAGTTTCTCTGTTTCTTAAAATTGGTTTTTTTAGTATTAGAGTTTGCATTCTTGTTTTATTTTAGTGTGTCTCACATATCCTCCTCATTGTTTCAGGTTCCATTTTCTGGCATGTCGTTTACCATCATGTGATTGTTGGCCCCGCCCTGATGTGTTTCCACCTGTGTCTCGTTATCCCCTGTTAGTTTGTATTTAAGCCCTTTGCATTTTAGTTCTCATTGCCAGTTTGTTGTGCATGCTTCTTGGTATCACCTCGTTCCAGCTCTAGAAATCTTGTGATCTCGACCATTGCCTGTTTTTTTTATTTCGGCCACATTTTTTGCCTGCTCCTAGATTATACTGTTGCCTCTGTTTTTCGCTTACTGTGTACCTCCGACTTGGACTGATTAATCTCTGAAAATGTATCTGCCCTGTGTCTGAGCCTGCATTTGTGTTCTCCTCCTTGTTCAGTTCTGACAGTACGAACTGGCCAAACAATGGGACTTATCGGGCTTCTGATCCTTTTTCATGCAGTGCTCCAGAAGCAAGAGGAGCGCATCTCGCATTACGGAGGTCAGCTCGCCTTGATTTTCCGCTTCCAACTCCGGTTCCGGGATCTCGGGCGTAGCGTCAGCAGGGTTCCAGGTGGACATTGGTTCACAAAAAGGTGAACACTTTAAGTTCTCTCCGGTTTGAACACCTGGTTACTCAGCTGAATTCTTTGTTTGCTGATGTGGCTCCCGTGACTGGCCAAAGTCTGCTCTTCCTTGTCTGTGTCTCCAGGGGCTCCGATGGCCATGGCACCTGCCGCAGCGTCTCCATTCGTCCACTGGCAAGACCGGAACACTTTCCGGGGGAATCGGAGAAGTGTAGACCTTTTTTTTGATTCAGTGTGATTGGGCTGCATTTCGAACTTCAAACAGCTTCACTTTCCATCAGAACGCTCAAGGGTAGCCTTTATCATCACGCACCTTGTCGGGTAGAGCGGAGGCTTGGGCCATGGCGGAATGGTCTCGGGAAAAAAAAATAAAACCCTTGTGTTTTGGTTTGCCAGACGTCGGTCCTGGTCATGGAAGCTCTGTCCCGCACGTTTGATATCACTCCAATCCTGGCCGAGAGGCTTCACAGAATCTGGTCTCATGAAACAAGGTAATCACTCTCAGTTATGGATTTTGCTATTGAATTTCGAACTGTTGCTGCGCAAAGAGTGGATGTTAATTGAGGCTGCTTATGTTGATGCTTTTTGCAAGTGGATTGTCTGAAGCTACCAAAGATCACTTTGGCTCCACTAACCCTGCCTTCTGACATCCGAGTCTATTATTTCCCCCCTGGCAGTCCAGATTGACGCTAGGGCCACAGAGAAAGAGCGCGGAGAGGAGATCGGCGAGCAGTTCGTCTCTCCTCCCAAACAGTGGCAGCAGCCCCCTTCACCTTTTCCGTCGGGACATTCGTCCCTCAGCCTACAGCGCCACCTGTCCCTTCGAGGAGTCAGATGCAGGTGGGACGAGCCTAAAACTCCACCCGGAGGAACGGCAGCGCCGCCTAAGGGAGGGGAGGTGTTTTTAAATACTGTGGTGAACTGGGGCACTTGTTGAACAGCTGTTCAGGTAAAAGACAAGCTCACCAATGAAAGAGGACAATGTTGAGCTTACAACTTCTATGAGCCTATTCCCCTTGTCAACATTCGCAACTGTACAGATTGTTGGTGCATTCCCATTGCACTCCCGTGCAGGCATTGGTTGAATCTGGGGCAGAGAGAACTTCATGGACATTATTCGCTTGGCTGATGATTGAAGCTGGAACGTGAGTCAGCTTCAAGATCCCTCAGGAGGCTAGTGCACTGGATGGGCGCCTAATGTACAGGGTGATCACCGAACTCACCTGTTCAACTCATCGTGTCAGGTAATCACCTTGAGACCATCAGTTTTCATCTCCTCGACTGTCCTCTTCATCCTCTGTTTTGGGCTCCCTTGGCTTTCTTACCATACATCCTCACATTAACTGGGGTACGGGAATACTTTCTTTGGGGAAATAACTGGTAAAGCACATCCTATCTGCATGATTCTTCCTCCTGAGTCTATGAAAGGATTCATCAAAGGAGCAGTTTGCTGGTAATCTTCCTTCCAGACCACCCTAACCCTTCCGGCAAGTCCTCCCCATTCAAGGAGGGGGTTTTCTCAGATTCTCACCAAGGCTCACCTCATGTTTATCTAGACCTAAAAGGAGGTGTTTCAACAAAGGCCAAGGCCACCGTCTCCCTTCAGCCGCATAGACCATACGACTGCTGCATTGACCTTCGCCAGGTACAGCGCCTCCTAAAGGGGGTCATCTTTAATTCCTTGTCCTTCACCTTGAGGCGGGGCCTCGCCAAGAGAAGTACATTGACGACGCCCTTGCTGCAGGAATCATCAACCTCCTCTTCACCTGCAGGAGCTGGATCTTCTTTGTGGGATAAGAAGGATGGAACACTTCGGCCCTGAATTGGCTACAGAGGACTCAATGACATTACTGTTAAAAACAGATACGACCTCTTCCTCTTATCTTCTCTGCATTTGAAGTTAAAAAGATGCTAAAGTATTCCTAAGGTAATCTAGAAATGCTTATCATCGGTAAATTAGAGATAGGAAGACTGCGTTTAACACACCCAGTGGTAATTATAATAGCGAGTCATCCGTTTTCCTTACTAAGACCCAGCATTTTCAAGCAGGTAAACATGTTATTACGGGACATACTGACAAATTTTGTGTATGTGTACCTAGATGACATTTTGAATTTTTTCTCCAAATGAAACTTCCATTCAGCTTGTACACCAAGGTTTTACTGAACGTAGCTCTTGAATGACTTTTGTGAAAGCTAAAATGTAATTTCATGCGAACACTTCAATTCTTTTATGTTTACCTTATGTATACAGATGACCTTGCAAGGTCATGCTGTGCCACCTGACTACACCCTCCAGTCTAACGACTTCAGGTTTCAGTGGGTTGCTAATTTATAAGAAGTTTATCCGGAACTTTATTTCACGTTGCATAACACTCCACTCTCAACCTCACCCCATGCCCTGTCCCTTGGTCCCCTCAACAGAAACTGCTTAATGAACTCAAGAACTTCTCCTCACCCCCATCCTGGTTCATCCCTGACCCATCGCGCCATATCTGGTTGGTGATGCCTCTGTGTGGGCAGCGGGCCGTAACTCTCCCATTAAATCTCCACAGATCGCTACATCCCTGCGCTTTCCTCTCAAAAAAGTTTTATCCTGCTGAGAAAATGACGATGTTGTGTAAGCATATCTGTTTTTTAGCGTTAAAACAGCCTTATGAATGGGCCACTTGTTGAGGGAACCCACGTTTATATTTGGGACAGACCACAAGAACCTGAATACATCAAGACAGACCAACGCCTTAACTTGCACCAAGCAAGGTGGGCTCTCTTCTTAATTTGATCTGATTTTGTACTGGCCTTAACGCCCTGGTGCCAAGAAAGGCAAACCTATGCTCCTCTCACAGTTTTGATCTTGACTCCGTCCCAAGGTTTCAACTCCATTCTGCCTGCTTCTATTTTTTGGCGCGGTTACTGGGAGATTGAGAAGAGAGTTTTTTCCAAGGCAACACTGGGTTCAGTCCTCCGCTTAGCTGTCCTTTTTGTAATAATTATATTAGAAGTAAATCCATCATAACAACAGTAATAACAAACTTTTCAAATACACAACCAACTTATTTCATAAGTATGACGAATGTGATGAATAATTCTTATAAACTTCTATTTTTTTTAGAAAGTAGAAAAGATAGATTTTACATCACTAAGCAATAGTGATAAAAATAATATTTTTGATATATCGAGAGAAGAGAGAAAAAAAAATAGTATAATATTCTTGAAAATATATTTAATAAAAACAAAGTATTCTATTCTATATATTAAAAAAAAATAGAGATTATATATACAACTAATAGTGAATTATCAGAATCATCAAATGCTATATCAAAAGAGACATGTATACAATTTTTTTTTAATACAGAGTTATTTTTCATCTAATCCTGCTGGTACCCATTGAGTTGTGATGCCAAGAAAAGCTAACCCCCTTCAAATATTCTGTAATATGGAGACCATATCTGTTCAAAGAGTCGTATTTGTCCATTAGACAAATCTGATTCTTTCCAAATGCAACGACTCCAAGCATTTCCACTGTCCCACATTGTAAATTGTGGAGATAATGTTTCCCTTCCAAATTTCAATATTTTTTCCTATTATCAAACAGTAATCCAAGGAAAATTCTTTGGGTTTAACTGTTAATATTAAATTTGCATACCAGAAATCTTAATATTAATTTGGAACTGGGTCCAGTTCATTAAGAACTTCAAGCGTAACTTATAAAGATTCTGTCCAATAATAATTGAGTTTTATACATGTTACAAAACAAAGCGTAAAATCAAGCTCCAAATAGGTAAATGTTAGGATAAATTCAATTTAAATTTCGTTTTTTTGAATAAGTAATCTGTGTAATACCTTATATTGTATCAATATAAGTCCTTCATTAGTGCGCACACGATGTATACGTTTGTAGGCTTCCTTCCAAATTTCCTCGTTATAGATAAGCGTATTCAAATTTTCCCATGTATGTCGGTATATTTCCGAAGTTGGATTTCCCTATCCAAATAGTATTGTGTGGTGTGTATATAACCCTATTAATTTTCTAGTTTTGGGGTGTTTATTAAACAATTCAACTAATAATCCTGTTATCTATTTTTATAGTCTTGCATAATGACTTAATATAGTTTCTCATTTGTAAATACCAAAATAAATATTTGACTGCAATTCATAGATATCCTGTAACTCTTGAAATGAAAGGAAATTTCCTTCCCATGTAAAGGTGTTCTATCCTTCTTAATTCCAAAATCATTCAATTCTAAACCCCTTGTCCATACAGAGCCTAAACAACGGATTATTCATAATTGGAAAACAAAAGTGACACATAATATCCATATGTCGGTCTTAACTATTGTTTCAATACGTCTATTGCGTATGATTATAGGGTTGTCACTTTTTTGTACTTCCCTTGATGCAAGAAAAAATCGAACCTACATCACAAGGCAACCAGTCATCCTTTCCATCTTTAGCGAGCTTGGTTCATGATTCTAAATTTACCAACCAAAAATATCATATTCTTTCATCTGAACTGTCCCAGAAATATGATATAAGAAATTTGGATAGTGCTAGTCCACCATTTATTTTAGATTTATTTATTCGATAAATTTTTAAATAGTCCCATTAAAACAATTAACCAAAGTATATTTTGTTTTTTAAACACATTTTAGGAGATATAAAGGATGGCTTGAAATACCTAATAATAATTGTTGGCAAAAAAAAATCCTTTTATAGCATTTATTCTACTGAAACATCATTGATATAGGTAGTGTTTTCCAATATAATTTTTTTTAGATTTATTTAATAATTGATGGTAACTATATTAAATAGACAGTTACAGGACTAGATAGATTAATTCCAGACATTTGATTTGTCCGTGACTAATTAAATGGGAATTGTTCTGAAATATATTAATTTTATTCCAGTTATAGGCATAATTTCACTTTAGTCCCAATTAAATTCTATACCCAGAAAATGTACTAAACTTAGTTATAACATTAAATAGATTGGGAATACTAATCTCCGGTTTTGTGATATAAATTAAGATGTCATCTGCATCATCAGAGATATTTTATTCGTTGTAGTTTTTAGCATATATATCCAGATATTTCTGGTTTCTGATCTACATCATATTCGGCTAATGGTTCTATTACCAGAGCAAATAGTAATGGTGATAACGGACATGCTTGTCTAAACCCTTAAAGAGATTAAATTTTGCTGATAACATTTGATTTGTTAATATTCTTGCAGTTGGATTCGAGTATTATGATTTTTACCCATTTGGAAATTTTCTGATTTATTTTAAATACGCCATACGGCCATCAACCTGGTCTAATGCCATTTTCCGCATCTAAGGAAGACAGCTAGTTCAATATCCTTCACAATCACTCTTTGATACATGACATTGAATAGATGTCTCAGATTATAGGATGAATTTGCGTTTGGAATAAGAACCTGTTTTGGTCATGATGTATTAAGTTATTAATCACTAAACTTGGGCCTCCGAGATAAAATTTTAGTTAGTAATTTCTTGATCAGTATTTTAAAAAACTATTGCTCTGTATGATCCAGGTGTCTTCCAAATCTTTATCAAGCTTAAGGATAAGTGTAATTGTAGATTCATTTAATGATCCTGGTAACTTTCCTTGTTCATAAAAGCATATTTATATATTGTATGTAAGCGTGGAGAGATCAGATCATAAAAACTTCTTATAAAATTCACACTTAAGCCATCAGGGCCTGCGGCTTTTTTTTTCCGTTATTTAATGGTCCAATTAATTCAATATCTTCACTGATATATCAGCATTTAACAAGTCTCTACCTTCCTGATCTAAACTGTTTAATATGACATTCTTGTAGGAATGTTTCCATTCCATCTGATTGTCCTGCTAGTTTAGATGAGTAAAGATTTTGAAATATTGTAAAAATGTATCATTGATATCTTTTTGGTAAAGTCATATTTCATCCTTGTTCAGATCTAATTTTATTATCATTTTCTCCTCATCTAATTTTCTAAGCTGGCGTGCCAGTAATTTTTGTGGTTTATCCCCAAATTCAAAGTGTACTTGTTTTAGTCTGTTGAAAAAGTTTAATGATCTGATTTGAGTATATTTTATTTAGCTTGTATTTTAATTATGCAATTATCTATACTTAGCCCCTTAGAAGGGGGATATTGCATTTTCAATATCTAATTATTTTATTTCATTTTCCAACTTTTTTGGTGAGTCTCTCGATTTCCCCTTATTAAAGTATGCTTGTGCTGATATTATTGCACCACGCATAAATGTTTAGAATGTGTCCCAAAGCAGTGATGGTGAAATTCCCAGTTTGTCATTAGTTTCAAAAAAAAATAAATTTAATCTGTTTTACCAAGTAATCATAACAAGCCCTATCATTTAATATTTGGGGGTTGGAGTCTCCAGTTAGAGGTTTAATAGTTATGTCTTTTAATTTTTATCTTTAAATGTTAATGGAGCGTGATCCGAGATAACAATATTATGATATTTTGAGTCGTAATGTAAATGGGATTAGTTTTTGGAATCTATTAAAAAAATAGTTATCCTTGAGTAGGTTCCAAATACAGGGGAAAAGAATGAATAGTTCTCGACCAGATGGGTTATCTGTTCTCCAGATATCCTTAACATTTGCTGTGTTAATAAAATAATTTATAAGGTGTACTTGACTTAGAAGTGTGTTTTCCTTTTCATTGATGATCTATCTAAATAATTATCTAAGGTATAACAATTAAAATCACCTCCCCATTATTAGATTATGTTGATGGATATAGGGATATTGTGAAATATTTTCCTGAAGAAAGTAATGGATTATCAAATTAGGACAATAATATATTCATAAGGATTAACTTTTTTAGAATATAATTCACCTGTAATATATCTACCCTAACCCATCAACATCTTCTATTATTGAGCTTTGTTTAAAAGGTATACCTTATAGCGAATAATTATTGCTACCCTCTAGACTTATGTGTAAATGAAGAGTGATATACTTTGGAAATCCATTTTGCTGTTAATCTATACTGCCGCGTCTTTTTTAAGGTTGTGTCTCTTGGAGAAAAATAATATCAGATTTCAATCTATTTAATTGAGCTAAAACCTTACCATCTTTTAATTAGTTCGTTAATTCCCTTAACATTCCAACAAAAGAGGGTGATTCCATCACCCCCAAATCCTAGTGGTTTATGTCATACATTTTATTATAAAGGTGGTTTTATAATGGAGTAGATGTCTCGGCTCATCTAACCCAATCCTATACCCAAAACAGCAGATCGATGAAATTTAATATGTGACATTGTCTTATACACAACCCGTCTCCTTGAACTAACTATATAATACCAATCATACTTAAATCCATATAATATGAAATGAAATGCATAATATAAAAATAATAATAAAAAGTGTGAGTAAAGTAAGTGATGTTAATAAAGTGTAAGGGGGAAAAAAAAGTGACTACAACTATAGTTAGTGCAGTTAGTATTGGTGTAAGCCACACTTGCGTGGCTGCTAATCTTAACGGACTTCCGTGAAAAAAAAAAAGATGTAAATTAATTCCAACTCCCGTTTTTTGCCTTAAGGGCTATATATGTCGGGTGGGTATTAAATTTATATACTTAATATATTAATAACACTACTAATATCAAATTATAGTTTAGTGTCATAGCACTATATTAGGAGAGAGCTAACATACATTTTTTTGAGAGGGGTATTTAATACAAAACCATATTTATTAATCATACCATCCATACCCTCCTTGGCCCCAAGATAGAGTCCATGTCCATTGTTCCTCCTCCTTCCCTGCGGATCCTCCAGAGTGAATCCTCCTCCTTTTCTGGGGTGGACAGTATCATCAGGTAAGTGTTTTCAATAATCATATCATCAGGTAAGTGATCAATAATATTCAGTGTCCTTCATGCTTCATCTGCTTCTTTCCTCTACTTCTTCCTCTTTCCAGTTTCTTCTGAATGTCTCGAGCGAATTCAAGAGCTTCAGTATGATTTGGTGAAATGGTGCTCCTTGTTATCATAAGTTACCTTAATGTTGCCGGGTACATCAGCCATATCTCAGATTCTTTATGTTCCTCAGGATACCTCTTGTTTCTGAAAATAAAGATCTTCTCTTGACCACTTCCGCTGGGTAATCTCTAAAAATACTGATGTTGTCTCCCTCGTTATTTGAGATTTTTCTTACGTATTATTATCTTCATCATATCTTCAAAAACATGATCGTAAGCCACCTTCACAATCATCTGTCTTGGGGGAACATCCCTCCTAGGGGTACGTCTCAATGCCCTGTGTGCTCGGCCCAGCAGAGGTTATTGGTCCAAGTTCAGAATATCTTTTAGGAGTTTTGCAGCAAAGTTTCGAGGGTCTTGATTTTTCTCTCGGCGGCCTTCATTCAACCCAACAATACCAGATTCTGACACCTCTGACGTCCCTCCAAGTCAATGCATTTCTCAGTTATTTTGTGTAATAATTCTGATAAACGCTTATTCTCGGCAAGGACGCTTCTCGGCTGATTCAGTCAGTTCTTTTATGCGTCATTTTGTTGGTTAAGTGAAGTTATAATAGGTTCTGACTTGGTATCCAGCAGCACCTCCATCTCACCAGTTTTTAACGGTTTACCATCATCCAACTGTTGTTGCAAAGACAGGTCAGTACCCGATTTATCTTTCCATTCTCGTCCATCATAGTCTTTACAGTGGCTATAACTTCCTTTTTGGACTCTTCTTTCAAATTCTCATCGATGCACCAAACTATCAGCTCTTAAAGTCTTTATTTCCTCTTTATATTCCTTTTTCAATCCTTAAGCATTTGTTTAGCTCACGCCATAATAATTTTTTTTGAGGTCGTCCATCTTTAAAATATCTTCCTGGGAGGCACTCAAACTCGAGCCCGAGGCTCCAGTGAGGCCTACTTCCCTTTTCACAGGCTTTTTCCCATTGGTGGGGGGGGGGGGGGGTGGAAGCGATGCATCTTAGTAAGTCGCGCGCGAGCCTGATGATGTCACGCACCTTTCTAACGCAACCGGAGCCGTTCACACCCTTCTCCCTCTGGTGAGTAGCTTCAGATAACCCCTTTTAACCCCCGTTTTTTTATACAATTTTAGGGAGCTGAGTGGCGCGAGTTCCACTCACTCCATAGCGCCACAGGAGGTCTCCTGGGGTGTCCTTCTAATCGTCTGTTTGTGTTCCCGAGTCTCTTCGTTCACAGGTGATTCCACTGGGCTCGTACGTCTCAGTCTTTTGACGTGATAAGCTTTTCCCATTGAGGGTAGGGAAAGATTCAAACAAGAGGCATGACATGAGAATTAAGGGACAGAAGTTTAGGGTAACGTGAGGGGGAACTTCTTACTCAGAGGGTGGTGGCTGTGTGGAATGAGCTACCAGCAGAGGTGGTGGAGGCAGGATCGATTTTAACATTTAAAAGTAAAGTGGATAGGTATCTCGACGTGAGGTAATGGAGGGGTAGGTCCTGAGTGCAGGTAGATGGACTAGGAAAACAAATGGTCGGCGGCACGGACTGGAAGGGCCGAGAGGGCGCCTGTCTCCCGTGCTGTAATTGTTATATGGTTATAATGGTTATATGGTCTCGGATCTCCTGTCATCACCGGTGTCCGCGCCGAACCCTGTTTGTGCCAAACAGCGGTTTTGGCGGCCTTCCATGGAGAGAGGGATTAAGGAGTACGTCGCCGCCTTAGTATTTGTGCTCAGAACAAGACCTCGCGTCTGGCCCGCCTTTGGCATCCTGAATGCCGCTACCTGTCCCTTCACGCCCCTGGTCAATAACGTCTCCATGGACTTTGTCACGGGCCTGCCCTCTCTGAAAGTACACCACAGTCATGACTGTGGTGGACAGATTTTCTAAGATGGTCCATTTCAATTCCGTTGCACAAACTTCCCTCCGCCAGAAAATGGCAGAGGTTCTTTGATTCCTCCAAATCAAAGCAATGTAATGGGCATGCATTAGCCATACTATGCCTGCTTCTTCACTTGTTTTGTGGAGCAGTCTTTGTTTCAAGCCCAAACTGGCACTATTCCCCAACTATTATTCTGCTACAACTGATGACTACTTGATGTTGCCTCTTGCACTCATGTGGAACTTGTTAATTTCATCAATTTTACCACTACTCAAAGTCCACACTTCTATCAAATTCACTTGGATCATTTCCAACACCACTGTCCTCTTTCTTGATCTTTCCACTCCTGAGACAAACTGTCCACTGATATCTACTACTCAGTAATATTTTTAAGCAGAGATGGTGGAATTCTTGATAGTACAGGTGTCACAGGTTATGGGGAGAAGGCAGGAGAATGGGGGTTATGGAGGGAGAGATAGATCAGCCATGATTGAATGGCATAGACTTGATGGGCTGAATGGCCTAGTTCTACTATCACATGACCCTTGTATCCTTAATAACAAAACCACTGACTCCCACAGCTACCTAGACTACATTCCTTCCTATCCTGTCACTTGAAAATATTCCATCCCTTTATTTCAATTTTTTTTTGTCTGCACTGCAACTGTTCTCAATATGCGACCATCTGAAATGTTCTCTTATTTGGGAATCACGACCTAGTCCTCATTATGGTTTTCCAAGCCCTCGCCCATATCTCCTCTATATCCCATACTTCTACTCCCACCCCAATTCCCTCCAGACAGAGCCGAACAGTTTCCTTAGTCTTTCGCACCATCTACCATCGCATTGAGCAAATCATTCTTCTTCAACATTTTCCACTTGCTACAATGTTTCCCATCACACCAGTCAGCTCTACTTCTACCCTTACTGTTTTCTGCAATGACCATTCTCTCCATAATTCCCCCTGGTTCACTCATCTCTCCACCCTTTTCATTCTGGTTCCTAGCACTTTGTCCTGAAACAGTTGGCATATGTAAAATCTGTCCCTATGCCTCCTCCCTCTCTTCCATTCAGGGACCTAAATAGCCCTTCCAGTGAGACAATGATTCATCTGCACCTCCAATCTCATCATGTATTCAGTTTTCTCGATCTGGCCTCCTCTACATAAGCAAGACCAAAAGCAGACTAGGTGACTGCTTTGTCGAGCACCTTGCATGTTGTCTGCTATGGACATCTGGTTCACACCCGGTTGCCAATCATTTTAATTCCTTTTCACTTCATGTCAAACTGTCTGTACTCCTGCCTCATCCACTGCCAATGTGAGGCCAAATACAAACTAGAGGAAACAGCACCTCATATTTCACCTAGGTATTCTAACCAATAAGATCCCGCTGAGGTTACTCCAGCATCGGGTCTCTATTGAATTCCACGATTTGCTGTCCAATTTTCTCTCTCTTCTCATCTATCCTGCCCTCCCAGACATATAACGGTTCTCCCACAATGAACCCTTTACCAAGTTTTTCTTCTCCTTCCCCCACCTATGCCATTTACACATCCCTCCACATCCTTTCCCCGTACTTCTTCACACTTTTCGATACCCTACCTTCTGTTACAGTCCCACCTGCCACCATCTCTCCTTATTTGGTTCAATTAGTTCAATTTTTCACCTTTCTTAGTTAACAGATTCCAGAATCTGCAGTCTTATGTTTCTCACTTATCTCCCAATCTCTGTGCTGGTTCTACACGTCCTCATCTTCTCTAACCCCCCACCCAACTCTATCTGCCAATCAAACCCGTCTTCACCCACAAAGTATCTTCTGTTCCTCAAGGCTTCCCTGGAGCCCAATCATTCAATACATATCTATCATCTTATTAGTCCATCATCTTATTAGAGTCCAGAAAATTCACCAAATGTTGCCTGTAATGGAGTGGTGCATTGTTGTTTTCCTCAAGTGGGTGGTGAGTTTAAGTGGGATAGGTGGGTATAAGTGCAAACTTAAAAGACATTTGGACAGGTTCATATATGAAAGGTTTTGGAGGGATATGGGCCTAATGCAAGCAATTGGGCCCAGAAACGGTGCCTTATGCTCAGCATGGATGTGTTTGGCTGAAGAGGGGAGAACATGTTACCATGTTGTATAACTTATATGCCGCTCCTCATTCTTACTAATAAAAGTATCACAATATTTCTCCACAATAAACCATTTACCATGCCTCTGCCATTCCATTAGTCTGTTTATGTTCTGCTGTAATCTATAATTTGTTTTCCACTCAATTCATATTTATTCCCAAGGTTGCAAATTTGGTTTGGCATCTCTACACAGCTAGGTCATCAGGAAAAAATACAAAGGGAACTCGCATTGATCCCTGGGGAAAACGCCTACATCCAATCCTAACAATAATTCAGGGAACTGCTAGATTTTTTTAATTTTACTTCTCATGGAATGTGCCACAACCTTCCCCAAGCCATCTCTTCCTTTTGCCTCTCATCGCATTGAAAATGAGTCTTCCTCGAATTAATAGTAAGATTAAACGAGAACTTACCTTTCGAAGTTTGATCGTTATTTTTATGAGAGTTACGATGAGGGATTACGTGAAGAACCGCCTGGCGCTGGCAAACGGCATACTGATCAAAGCAGCGGCATGAAAAACACAGAACACAAAATAGCCGAAGTAACATAGTATAGGCTCATAATAGACTTAGAACTACCAGATGATCATTTATATTTATGAGGGGTGGGGAGTGGAGGGCACATAATCCCTCATCGTAACTCCTCATAAAATAACGATCAAACTTTCGAACTGGTAAGTTCTCATTTAATCTTACTATTTTACTTCGGAGTCACGTGAGTGACTACGTGAAGAGTTTAAAGCTTTCTGTGTTTTTTTTGTTTCGTGTCGTAGAATTTATTCCATACGACAGATACAGCTCATTAACACAATAACGAGCGAATAACACATTTTCCCCCAAACATATGCCTCAAGTTATGTGATAAATAATTTTCACATTATAAAAAATTGAAAATAATGCCCTTTCTATTGAAAAGCAAATTTATCACAAATACCAATTGATATATATTTTTTATGGCATGACAAAGCAACAATTATTAGCGAACCGAACATTGCGTGTCTAAAATCTGACACCATGACTGGTTCCTTTATTTTAACAGTAATCTACAGCCTCCTGCGGCCTTGCTACCGCGACCCATTGCCATCTTTGCTCGAGTGGCTCATCCTGTGCCATTCTGTGAATGTATTTTTCCTCATTAACAGAGTGATTTTCCACCTTTCAGTGTCTAGTTCCTACTGGAATGTATCCAATTAATTAACCATCTAGAAATACATTCCTCTATACCATCAGTTTTACTGAACCCAATGTGGTTTTTGTGTCACACATTTATAAGAACACACACACACACACAAAAATAAAATACACACACACACACACACACACACACACACACACACACACACAAGATTTACACAACACACACACACACACACACACACACACACACACACACAACACACACACACACACCCCCCCGGCCCCCCCCCCACCCCCCACCTTAAAGCCAGCAGGATGTGCCTTATAGTTGACCTTGTTTTTGTTTTCAGATCTTCTTGGCGTGCTTTGTTTGTAGATTCATAAACATATATGATAATGCAATTTGTATCCACATGCCATTATAAACGTAACATTTGCAATGTTTGCACTCTCTTATATTGATACAAAAGTTAATCAGAATTAATTATTTTCAATGTTTAAGTTTTTTGAATCAAAGATAGAGTTTAAAGTCCCATTTCTTAAGGCATTTCAAGATTTTTTATCTCCTGCCTTTATATTTTTTAACAATTTTGGACAGATTATATATACCTATATCTATACACACTATATATCTACATAGCACATCTATATATCTATATATCTATACACCACTATAATCTATATATCTAGAACACACTATATATACATACACACTATATATCTATATATCTATACACACTATGTATCTATATATCTATGACACACACATATATATATTTTATTTAATTTTTACATATATCCCTTTCCATATTGGATATTATGAATGCAACTGATAACAACTTGGTTAATAATTTATCCGTTTATAAGACCGTAACACTCTGAGCCCTATAATTGGCTCTATCAATTAAGATACTTAGAAAATAGCAATCCACAAGGAATTCACATATAACTCATAAATGAAAAAATAAACTTATACTGTATATACAGACCTCACCAATTTCTTATAACAATAATATAGTTATTTAGACTTATTTCCGCAAATTGCAGGTATAATAAACACTTCTTTAACATAATTATATTTTTATTGATATATCGTAATATTGGTTTACATTCATAGACTTCTTTGACCATCAGCTTGTTGAGATGGGTCTAGTCAACCTGTAGATAGTCAAATTCATATTTTCACTTATGGAGTTTTTGTACAACAATAAATTACTGCAGGTTTTTTCTCACCTGGAGGATCCCAGTGGTGTGCAGCAGCATCCAAAAGAAACAAGGGAGACAGGCAACGACCTAGGTCGAGACCCGCCATTTTTGTTGACTTCCACTAAATTACTGCCATTATGAATCATCACTAGCAGTTCTCAAAATCACACAATATAAATGAACCATAAAGGACCCATATGGGCCACCAAAAATGCCTCTGGCAGTGTCACCTGCTACATATTCATCAGACACTGCCCTATTTAAATCAAAAATGAGGAACACAAAGAATCTTTCTCTCATTAATTATTGGAGAAAAGCATCCACCTTCACTGTCTTAGATACCCACAAGAATATTCGAAGAGATCAGTGATTTTCATCTGTATGCAATCAGATTAAACCTCTGTAAGTAATCCATATAATGACAATATGTTTTTTTCTTCCCAAATTTGTTATCTTCCGATAACCATTGTCTCTTCCTTAGAGATATAACAGGTGGACTAACTTTAAAACATACCACACAACTGTTTACTTAGATAATCCATAGATTGTTTGTTTGACTTATCTTGTGACCCCACAAGAAATATTTAAAATCAGTGATTTAATCTGTATACAACCAGATTAATCGTAAGTATGCAAAATAAATGACAATATATTTCCTCCCCACAAATTTGACCATAGTTTAACATATGCCACAGCCGTGGTATTGTTCATCTTGATACGACATGGACAGTTCCATAATAAAACAATCGATCTTTTTTATCCATAAACTCCTTATACTTCAACAATTAATACGAATGTTTGGAAAATTCTTAGGACAAACCATTTATGTTTTGCCTGGTACAATTATTGTTATAAGAATAGATAATGGAAATACGTATTTGGAAACAAATAAAGAAAACACTAAAACTAAAATTATACCGCTAGGTCTTACAATTGCCAACAATTTTACGTTTAAAAACCGTCAACGATGGATAAGGCTTTTATACAAATGGAAAAATAAAGAGAATTTTAAATATAGGGGATCTTTATAAAGGGAAAATTCTTTTTCATTTCAAGAATTACAACAAAAACCTACGGCTTCATAATAATGAATATTTCAGATATTTTACAAATCAGAAACTATATCTCTGCAAATACACAAGAATTCAGAAATAGAAAGAGTGAAATTTTAGATGAATGCTTGAATAAACCATCCAAATACAGAAAAAATGATATCATACATTTACAATATTTTGTTGGAAAGTGATATTCCATCATGGAAATACACAGACAGCGTTGGGAAAATGAATTAAGGTCAAATAATAAGCCCAGAAATATGGAAGAAAGCTTACAACACATACATATACTGTGTCGTTAAAATGCTTAAACATGCTCTTAACAGTTTAAAATTTTACATAGATTACATTATTCTCAAATCTAAATTACATAAATAATTTTCCAAAATTATCACCTATTGTGATAAATGTCAAATCTTAGAAGCAACTTTGTCACATTCATTTACTAATTGTACGAAGATCTAGAATATTGGAATGAAATATTTAAGAGATAGTCTCGAATGTTATTAATATTACTATGATTCCTGACCCCAAAGTTAATCATACTTGGAATACCGGAAACGGAACAAATAATTACAAGGAATCAAAGAACTTTTATCGACGTCTTATTCTTTAATAATTTGGGAAAAAAATTAATATTAAAATTTTGGAAATGGAAGACCCTGTAACTCTCCCCCCAACAATTAAAATGTGGAATACAGAAATGACGGTGACACTTCACTTGGAGAGATTGAAGACTTGTCCTTTATGGACAGGTTAGATCTCATCAAAGGATTTGGTCTCCTAATTAAATATCTACAGGTCCACAATGGTTCGGCGCAGGGACTTTGACTGAGGCCTGAATATCTGAAAATGGATGAAGAAATACAATATAATAAAACATGAATGTATCTTCCAAAGAATGGATTATTTAGTAATAACTTCAATCTCCATCAAACTTCTCACATTTTTCTTTCTATTTTCTATTCTCTTTCTCTATCTTCCCTATCTTCAATCTAAGAAAAAAATATAAAACATATTATACAAAATTTTTAATATGCACACACCTATTTTTATTCGTATGAAAAGATTATAGATTCTTAAATTTGTAAATTATTAGTAATATTTGCATTTCAACTATATAATCAATTTTGAAATATAAAGTTAACCATATTTACAAACATTCCTTAATATTTTGATAACATTAGAATATCATAAAACAATTGTTAAAGATTGGGTATATATGTAGTTATATTAGCGCGGATTTGTATTTGTAATTAGCAAATAATCTATGATATGAAATTCTGAGTAAAATTGCTTATTTTTCGGACTATACACATATACTCCCAAATATAAAATAAATAACCACGAAATATAATGATAATATACAATTAACAATAAACCGTAAATCAATCGATAATCAATATTATATAACTTTGTATATTATATAAATTCTCACTGTCGGTATAAGAGTGTAACTTCGGTATATATTGTTTACTACAATAAAAATTTTTTTTTTTAAATAAAAAAAAATAAGAATAGATAATATTCTTAATCTTTTACCCAAACATTCACAGAAGCTGTACATCATCTGTACACTTGCTTCAGTTGTAATTTTATAGTTGAAGCAGCTTATGAATCTATTTTTACATTACTAATAATGATAACGTATCATTTGATATTTGTTGCATAAGCCATCTCACAGGCATACAAATCTATAAGCTTCTGTATCCTTCTTTTGGAACTTTATTTATAATTTTCCCCTAACCTAAATGGAGAAACAAAGTATGTCACAACATAATACATGTTTGTATCATGGAACAATTTTCCCCACTCTTATGGTGGCTTAAATTACTTCTGCATCATAATAGTAATTATAAAAAATATTTTTAATTAATGCCTGAGCATATGCTTTATGTAATGGGTCCAAGTCCTACTACCACCCAGGTTTGTAATGGCAGGCACTAATTTGCCAGCTCTGCACTTATCTCGTCTAATTTAAATGGTAATCAAGATAAACCCATACCAGTAACCATCATTAGTGGCAAGTGCTGATCTTTTATCAGTATATGTTCCCTTCAGTGTTCATTAACAACTTGAACTGATTGATTGTTTGGACAAGTTTAAAACATGCGCACAGCCTTGACCCACTTTAATTAATTTCATGCACCTAAATAATGATTAACACTTTGTTTTAATCACAACAGTTTTCCATGTTCTAGATGTTTTCTATTTTCTTACACTGTGAAAGTGTAAATAATGATATTAATGTATGGGTTTATACCCATAATCTTTACAACTAAGGTAATTTTATAATAAACATGTACTTCCCCTTCTTTTTAAAATTACTTTTGAGTGCAAAACCTGAAATCAGTTTCCCCTTATACAGGTGAACCAATCCTCCCTTAGTTTATATTAAGTTTTAACCATCAAATACACCTGG